>OY764963.1:14280831-14478331 GCA_963668005.1 Melieria crassipennis
CCGACCGCTGTACGTGTTCGAGTGTTTCTTTTCAGTGCTCTTGTATGTCGTTTCGGTGTGTGTGTGTGTTTTACTGTCGACGCTATGCCCGCACTTGTGCCCGGACTACCCACGCTTTCAATCAGCGAAGCAGTGGTAGACATTGCTACGCTTGGCGCCACTGCAATGGCGATTTTTCTGCAACGAAGCGACGGAACGGCACCTTTGAAGGCGCATTAGGTCAGTCTTCATGGGTGATAAATGACTTTGCGACGCCATAAAATCGATTGGCCATTGTTGCATTTGGTCAGCACGGTGCCAATGATGGCAATAGAAAGAGGCAACGAGATAGAAAGAGAGAGAGAGAGAGTAGGAGAAAGGTAGCGCACGAGCTGTAGCTGTGGCACGCGCCATCAACCTACATACGTGTTGCATAAAACACACAATGCAGCACAAGTACAAAAACAACAACAACAACATTCACAACAATAAAAGCCGCCATTTGCCCGCATAAAGTTGCCACATAAACAGAAAATCTGTTGAGCGTAAGGCACTGATTTTATTTGTCAATAAAACGCCACATCAGCAATCAACTCGTTCGCGACACTTTCTTTATTGCGTATTTATTAATTCAATTTTTTCGCCAATAGAAATCTCTTCAAAAATCAAAATAAAACCATTAAAGGCAGATAACGTGGTTTAAAGGCCAACAAAAATTGTGTGAAATATCAAATTTTGAAGGCTTTCAATAAATTTAGGGACATGTTTCATCAAACATGTTCCTTTGAAATACCTCGTCTATGCAAAAAAAAATCGCATATAATTCTTGAGCTCAAGGCCAAGATCAAACGTGTCATCGGTGAGATAAAACCAGATCTTTATCAAAATGTCATCGAAAATAAAAAAAGAAGCAACGGTATATGATCAGAGTCGCTGGCGTCATTTGGCAGATATTTTATTCCGCACTTCATCGGAACAAGTCTACTTTTTAATGCTATAAAATCAAGACTCTCTCAATGGAAAAAGTTTTAAAAATAAAATTTTAAGCGTTTATAGAATGAAAAACTAACCTCCGCTAAGATGGGATTTTTTGAAATTCAGGGGTCAAAAAGGGCAAATGGGTTGAGGTGTTGTATGACGAAACGCGATTTAATGGGCCTATTGATTTCAAATTTGGTAAAAACACGTCAAATAAAAAATAATTCGACACGTATTTTTTATTTTTTTGAAAATAAAAATTTAACGGGGCAACAATGGGTTAAGGTTCGTGTACGGGATAATAATAATAATAATAATTTAAGGTTCGTGTACGGGATGACTACGAAAAACCCCTAAACCGATTAACCTCTTGACTTCAAAATTGGTGAAAATACTTGAAATTAAAATTAATTTGACATGTCTTTCTCATTTTTTGAAAATCAAAACTAAAAGAGGAAACAAGTTGCTGTTAAAAGTTTGTATGAAAAATATGATTTTTATGATTTTTTACACTTTTTGACTTCAAACTTGGTTAAAGTAGTTCAAATGTAAAATAATTCGATACGTGTTTTTCATTTTTTCGGAGTCAACGACAGGTTAAGAGTTTGTAAGAAGAAACTGTGAAAAAATGAATTAACGGGCCTATTTACTTCAAACTTGGTAAGAGTACTCTTGGTGAGAAATAGTTCGACAGGTGTTTTTTCGAAAATCAAATTAATTTATTCGAGTCAACAATGGGTTAAATGTTTGTATGAGGAAGCATGATTTTTTACTCCTTTTGACTTCAAACTTTGTGAAAGCACTTAACATGCGAAATAATTTGATATGAGTTTTTCAGTTTTTTTAAAATCAAAATCTGACGGGGTCAACGATGGGTTAAGAATTTGTATGGAGAAACATGAATTAATGGACCTATTGACTTCAAACTTAGTAAAAGTACTCGTGGTGAGAAATAAATTGATGTGTTTTTTATTTTTTCGAAAATCAAAATCTGACGGGTCGACGACAGGTTAAGAATTTGTATGGAGAAACATGAATTAATGGACCGATTGACTTCAAACTTAGTGAAAGTACTATTGGTGAGAAATAAATTTATATGTGTTTTTTTTAGTGTCCGACCGAATATTCGGTTTCGGTTTCGGCCCAAATAAGTGTTTCGGTTTCGGTTTCAGTTTCGGCCAAAAAATGCCCGAACGGCCGAAACCGAAACTTTCTAGAATATTTTTTACATGTAGAAGAGAATTGTGATGCCACCAATGTAAATAAATTTCTTTTTTTAGAATATAATATTAAATTATTTAATTTTGAGTATTAGCGAGTAAGGTACGAAAGGGTGATTTTTTTATATTTATGTTTGAAAAAAAGAAAGAATTGTTTTTATTAATAAGTATTTAATTATTTATGTTATGTTTGTTTGTTTGTTCTTTATTTTAATAATTAATAATTTAATAATTTTAATTAATTGACTGGCACGACAGCCCGCTTACGCGAGACTAAGGCCTAGCTTCCCGCAACTACCCGTGTTGTGCGTGTGAATTTGTACACGGGTTGGAGGGACCTACAGTTTAATGCCGGTTCCGAACGGCAGGTTGGGAGCTTTTTCATAAGCAATTTTTACTCTCAGAGGTTTGCCATTTCCAGCTGAGAGGACAGCCACCGAAAGAGAAAACGAGTTTTCCCGTTATTTTTTTTTTTAGGTGTTATTACAGGCAGTATTTGAACCTGAGGTTGCTGCCTGCGACTCGCGGTCCAACGCACTAACCAACTGAGCCACGGCGGCTGCCCTTGGCTTGTTGGCTTGTTCTTTATTTACTTAAAGTAAAATTCGTTTGTTTTGATGCTTGATGTGGTGATTTTTATTTCAACTAGAAAGTTTCGGTTTCGGCCGAATATTAAAAAAAAAACCTGAAATTCGGTTTCGGTTTCGGCCCAAAAAAGTGTTTTCGATTTTTTTATTTTTTCGAAAATCAAAATCTGATGGAGTCAACGATGGGTTAAGAGTTTGTATGGCGAAACATGACCTAATGCGATAACTGACTTCAAATGTGATGAAAGCATTTCAAATGAAAAGTAATAAGATACTTTTTTTTTTCATAAAAATCTCACGAGATCAACAAAGGGTTAAGAAGAACTTGGTTTATTGATCCTCAATGGGTTGAAACCCCTTTTGTGCATAGTCTGAAATTTACTTTAAATCCGTCAAATGCATTTTCAGTCATTCACATTTTTCACTGCATTTGGTGCAGGATTTTCCCTTTCTTGAACTATTGCCAACAACAATCGATGGCAATTTGTTACACCGCAAACGCTCCAATCTGCGCCCTCACGCTCCTGGTCCCACGGGCGACTACGCCAAAAACCCCTCGACGCATCGAACACAGACAAATCGAACGAATTTGCCGTCGTGCTCACTTTGACATGGCTTAGAGCGTAACAAAATTAACATTTCGACATGCCAACCTAATCAAATGTCAGAATCACACATTCATCAGGCCAGTCAGACGGCGAAATTGCCGCCCTCCGCTGTGCATTGCTGCGTCTGCTTTTTGCTTTGACAATTTGTCCAACTCGGCGCGCTGTGCCCGCTCGGCCATCCCACGCATCGCCGTCTCCTCTCGTCGTCCGCCCACCTAGCATGTCATTCGTATCTGTCAAATGCAAATTACGCATCACTTATGATCTGCGCTCTGGTGTTGGACGCACTCGGTCCACTTTCTACTCGCCGCTCGCTGTTCTCCTATGCAACGCTCCTTTGCCGCTGACCTGCAACAAATGTCATTTCGAGCTTATTGTGACACGCTCATCCTATGCAAACGCCCGCCCCACCACTCACCGCTTGCCCCCGCTCGGCCACACGTGTCCTCGCCCGCAACGCATCCAACAACCCAATTTGCATCTTTGCATTTTGTATTTTGTGTTGCATTTCGTGTGCACGCAAAAATTTGCATATGACAATTAACACTCCAGCCTGAAGCGCAGTGCAGCGCAGCTCAACTCACTCGCTGCACTCTTCTCGCTGCTCTACACTTGTCCGCTCCACTGTTCGCACAGTTGCCGCCTCGTGCTGGATGTCGCTGTTGTGGCTGGGCTGAGGTGCAATGTTTGCTGTCGCTTGCTTTGAGTTGCAAAACGACAACAACAACACCAACACCCATACACCACAACAAACAGCAAATAAACAACAAGCAAGGCGGTGGAAATTAACGCGCCTTAACCGGGCATTGTGCGGCGTGCGGAAAACTCTCTCTTTGAAGCGTCGCGCCTTGCCTCGTCCCGCATCGAATCTGCGCCGTCAGTGAGCGGCCAAGTGACAAACACTGAAATCGCTTTAAATTGGTTTTAATTTTGTGAAATTTAATTGGTGGTGTAAAACACTGTTGCCAGATATTTGAAATTAGTTTCTTCTAAAACTAAAAAATAAATCTTCTCGGTCAGCCAATCATTTTCGACTCAGGCATAAACAACAACACTAGAAAGATCATTGCAATCATTTTAAAGATTTTTTATTTTTATATATTTTTATTTTCTTTAGTATATCTATCGACATTTGCTTTAATGACTTTTATTTTTTTTTATTGGCTAATTACAATTAGCCAAAAATGTATTTTTCAAGATACCAGCGGATGTAGTTTTTGTAGGTATGGAAAACTTGCGGTCTTTCTAGTGTTAACCCTTTCCGACATGAAAATAAACCCGTTCTGTATGAATTGTATGGGCTGTAGTCCAATATATTGGACATTGTGACTGAAAGGGTTAATAAGATGGACCAACTCTACAGTATTCATCTAATTTGGGTGCCTTCTCACTGGGGCATTGGAGGTAAGTGAAAAGCTGACGATCTGACAGAAAAAGGGACAACCACCCTTATCCTTCCAGACAAGGAGATGATAGGTGTGCCACTGGCAGTGTTGCCAAATACCTGAAAAATACCGAAATTTGATGCCAAAAGTTGATGGATGGATGTGAGGGGGAGCCGAGGAAATAACCTAAGGCAGGTCATTACCTCAAGCACTCAGGCTTTATAGCCCATTGTACTTAAGGCTCAGGAAAAAGGTTGATAGAGGAGATTGGAATGGGAAAGAGAAAAGAGAAAGTGGGTGGAAAGGGAGAAGGCAGGACATGCACAGATAAAGTGCTCTGTACTATCTACCTCCTCCAGGCAAGACATGCAAGGCCGATCCTCGATGATGCCCATGTTGGCCATATGTCGCCCCCAGGCGCGGATCCAGAAAAATATTTCGGGGGGGTTTTAAAAAGTAATTCTTTATTATTTATAAAATGTATTTTAATTTGTACGTAGTTTTATAGTCGATCCACATATTTCGGGGGGGGTTTCAACACCCAAACCCCCCCCCCCTGGATCCGCCACTGGTCGCCCCCATGGATTGTGTCCTGTGATTAACCCGACCATTTGACGGAGATCTTTCCTTCTCAGCTTCAGGAGGAAATTCCCTGCTTTCCTGTTCGGGCTTTTCACAAAACACTTGGCAGTTTTACAGCTTCCCAAGCTACACCAACGTTCTCTATGTAGGTTATTTACACAGGACTTGATCCAGTCCAGTCCAGTCCAGGATTCCTGCTAGACTGGTGCCGATTATTGGTTCTGGTCCCATGGGTGTACACCCTGATCCACAGTTAGCCAGTTCATCGACAGTTTCGTTACCTAGAACACCGCAGTGTCCTGGAACCCAGATAAGTTGGAGCTTATTACGTCTCGCGACTGATTTTAGCTTCATCTTACATTTTTGTACAATCTTAGAGGTAACACGCGCGTTCTCCAGGGCCTTAAGTGCAGCTTGACTATCACTACAGACTCCTATATGTTTCCCGCACCATTTCCTCCCGATTACCCATTCCGCTACCTTCAGAATGGCGAAGACTTCCGTCTGAAAGACGGTAGTCAGCCCACCCAGTAGTAGCAGTTCACACTTCCATCGAGGTGCCATCCAGCTCCAGTACCTTTATCGGTCTATCGGTCTACCTTTATCCGTCAGTGAAGAAAATATCCTTTAGATCCCCTAGCATGGCCTCTGGGTTGTCCCATTGTCCGCGCGTTGGGAACCTCACTTCAAAATTTCTCCTAAAGGATACTACGGGTATTAGGCAATCCTTAGGGGCCAGCAGCAACGGATACCCGTAACGCATATACATACACTTCTTTGTAGTCTGTTCAGAGCCAAAGCTGTGGATTTAACCATTGTTCGTCTCCACCAGACTACCGATGCGTACGTAATTATGGGCCTGATGAGTGCGGTATATATCCAGAGGACTTGCTAAAAGCTCGACGGCACTGTTGGAAAACCTTCAGCGCACCGTCTCCTCTCGTCAAGACAGGCATCTTCCACGTTAGTTTCCTGTCTAGGATAACCCCTAGATATTTCACCTCCGTGGATAGACTGAGGGTTACACCTTTCAGTACTGGCAGTTCGAGACCATCCAGCTTCCGCTTCCTAGTAAATAGGACGGACAGAGTCGTTGTACAAAAGTTAAAAAATCTCCTAAAAATGTTTTATAATTTGCGTCATTTTAAAGGAAAACAACTTCTCATAAAAAAATAAAAATATATACCTACATATAATTTTTTTTTATGCAGCCTTGTGACAGCAATAAGTGAGAACGAGATAGAATGAGCTTATGTACATTTTGTAAGCTTAAAAATTTGTAACACAATGGGGTGCTTTGACTTTTAAAATAGTTGCCAAAATAAGTTTTATTGTCAGTGCTCCCAATACATCATACTTCGCTATCCAAAAATCTCCCAAAAATCCACTAAGGATCCGAAAAATCCCCTAACATAAAATATAATTCTCCTAAACAATTCTTCCTCCATAAAATTCACCTAAAAGGCCAAGAATCTCCTAACTCTAGGAGGAAATCTCCTGATTTGGCAACATTGGCCGTTGGCCACATTTAATCTTCGCGCGATGCTCAAATGGCCCATTTATCTCGGTCTTAAAAAAACTGAAATGTTTATCCTCACAAGGACTCTTACTGGACACTGGCTAATCGGAACACACGCCATCGAGCTAAGTGTCAATCAAAGGGATTACTCTAGAAACTGCAAGTGCACAGAAGAGGGAGAAAGCGTACAGTAGAAGAAGGTTCTGCCAGTAGTGAAAGGCTACACACAATGAAAAGGACAACCGTTTCTATGAAACCTCGCAGAGATATCCTACTAAGATGTTACAGATCTACTTAGGTTAATTTATTTTCCTTGTTCACTCCTCTCGGGGACATAGGGCCTCCACAAGACATTGCCTTGTGTTGGCTACGTTAATCGGTTGTGTTTTTCTACCAGGTAAGGAGATTAGCCTGCCGCAGGTAGTCCTAAGTGATGGGGCTGCCATCTACCGCCGCTTACGATCAACGCCTCCTACATATGTTGTGACCTACCGCTCATAGCGAAATCTTTTGCATAAGAAAGGTGATAGAAGGATGGTTGGGGACTTTGCTAAGATCGGTTTGGTGCGCTGTTTTTCGTTAATGTCCGCTTCCTCTTACAGGCTTCGCTGGTGAACCCCGTGTAACTGTATACTATAGGGAGTGAGTGGGAAAGGATCATCTGTGGTTCGAAATTTTTTAATTGGGCTATGTTGCTGGACTAGGGAAAATTTAGAGGACAGGAAACATTTGGAAAAGTTGGAAGATTGCGGGACCATGCATAAGGTAGGAGTCGGAACTCATGATATCAAAAAAACTTTTTAATTATTGTCTTCTTTCTTGCAAGTCATCTGTTTGTGCCAGTGGCAGCTCTGAGATGTGACATTTTCAATGCCAGTTCAATTGACTTACTAAGTTATACAAAAAACCTCGAAGATATCCACTACAGGCCCGAAAAATTAACCAACAGTTAACTTAATAGGGGTACCGGTTAATTCGTGCGGTTTTTTTTGGGGGGGGGGGGGAAATTGAAGCTTTATTGTGAAAAAATGCTTACGAATTTAATATTCAAATTATTGTCCATCACTAGCTATAACTTTTTCCCATTTTTCTGGCAATTCACGAATACCCTTTCTGAAAAATTCGGCCGGCTTTTCCGCTATCCACGAATCGATCCATTTTTTTACTTCTTCACAATTGGAGAAGCGCTGGTCAGCCATGTTGCATTGATCGGAAGAGATAGTAATCGGATGGCGCAAGGTCTGGACTATACGGCGGGTGGGGTAGGACATCCCATTTGAGCGTTTCAAGGTAGGTTTTGACGACCTGTGCAACATGTGGCCGAGCATTGTCATGTTGGAAAATTACCTTGCCGTGCTTTTGTGCATATTCCGGCCGTTTTCGCGCAGTGCTCGGCTCAAACGCATTAATTGTCCTCGGTAGACTTCCCCTGTGTTCGTTTCATTCGGTTGCAACAGCTCATAATAGATCACACCCAGCTGGTCCCACCAAATACACAGCATAACCTTCAGGCCATGAATATTCTGAACGGGCGTCGATGATGATGCATGGCCGGGGTATCCATACGTTGCTCGACGTTTTGGATTATCGTAATAGACCCACTTTTCATCGCCAGTGACAATTCGATGCAAAAAACGTTTTCTTTTGTGCCGTTGAAGCAGTTGCGTTCGACGTCTCTTGGCTTCAATTCATACGGCACCCAATGGCCTACCTTCCGGATCATTCCCATTGCTTTTAGACGATCGGAAATGGTTTGTTGAGCGACGCCAAGTGATTTTGCAAGTTCTTCTTGCGTTTGGGATGGATCTTGGTCGAGCAATGTCTCCAATTCGTGATCTTCAAACTTTTTTGGCTGTCCGGGCCGTTCATCGTCCTCCAAGTCAAAATTGCCACTTTCGAACCGTGCAAACCACTTCTGGCACGTACGCTCAGCTATAGCATGCACACCATACACTTCCACCAAAATACGATGACTTTCGGCAGCCTTTTTCTTCATATTAAAGTAGTGAAGAAGTACTCCCCGCAAAAACACTTTATTCGGTACAAAATTCGACATTTTCAGAGTAAAAAAAAGGATTGTTGCTTACGCTTCAGCTAAATGACACATACTGATTCCAAAACTATATGACAATAGCTTTCCAACACATATTTGGAAAGGTGAATAACTCTTCACAAAATCAAGTTACGCCATCTGTTAGAAAACCGCACGACTTAACCGGTACTCCTACTATGCAAATCTCTAAAAGCTCTTCCTTAACAATGGTTTCCTTAAACTTCCCCCTAAGAGACCAAAAATTCTCCAAAATAAAAGAGGAAAACCACCTAATCAGGCAACACTGGTGTGAAGTGAAATGTAGTGAGGCACCGTATTACTTGCCGTACTGTCTCAGTTGAGTTCAAGGCCCACTTGTTCAACTTTTTAGTACAAGAGTCGTATATACATACATAAAACATGGTTTTCTACAACCACGGATACACCAAAAGAATTGGCCTGAAGCAAAACATGTCTCTCTACTACACTTCTTGGACTTGGAGCTTCCTATCGAGGTTTTCCAGTCGATATATGTAGACGCTGCCATCTTAGTTCGACATCTACACTACAATGCCACAAGGCCGATTTTCCCTAACTTTTTTCTTATACTCGTTCCTAGAATTCTTAACTGTCCATCGAGAGATTACCGACAGCCGATGACTTCCTGCTTAGACTCACATAGGGCCTCAGCAAGACTATTGCCTTGTATAGGTTAGGTTAATCAATTAAAATACTTCCAGCATAGCAGTCCAATGTGCTGGGACTGTCATACATCGTTCCCTAGAAGTTTTGTCTCCGTAGACTTACAACTCTCTTCTCGCTTCTCTCCATTTTTCTGCATCATCTTACCCAACAAAAAACCTGAGAGTAAATGTCAAATGAGCATAAACAACAAATGATGTGGAAGTTGCAAAATTAGCAAAATTCCTGAAACGGAAATAATAGGGGTATTCACACTGTCAATTTCTTTAACATATTTTAACGAATTTACATGAGTCTTTTTTTAATTTGAGTTGAGTTTACATCAGTTTTTTTTTAATTTGAGCAAATGCGCAGGGAATGGCCCCTCAATTGTATCTCAATTTGTACAACTCATGTAGATGAGAAAAATAAAAAAATAAGGCTATTCACTTTGTAAATTTTATTCGTATTGTAAAAAAATAGACACTTTAACTTCTATAGATGAGAAAATAAAAAATTTATGGGGTATTCACAATAACAATTCGATTATGATTTTAAAATAAATATGCTCTACTGCCTCAACTGTGTCGAAGTATAATCAGAAGCAAATTAACAGCATTTGTAGATTTAAAAAATAAAACAAATAAGGATATTCACGCTGTCATTTTGATTATAATCCATAACATAATTTACATTAATGTCAAAATTAGCAAGAATTTTATTTGGGAGAATTTTTACAACTCTTTCAGATGAGTTAATAAAAGCAATAGGGGTGTTCACGTTATCATTTCGCAAGTGACTGAAAAATCAATATACATAACTGTCTCAAATGGGTGGAATTTTAGTTGAAAGCACATTTACAATGAATGCAGATAGGGAAAAACAACAAAAAGCGGTATTCACACAGTCAATTTGATTGTGGTCCTTAGCATAATTTACAATAATGTCCCAAATTACAAGAATTTTTATTCAGAAGAATTTTTACGACATTTTAAGATGAGAAAATATTAGTAATAAGGGTGTTCATGTGATAAATTTTTATTAGCGGCGCTAAAATAATATATATAGATTCCATATTCCATATTCCAATAGTACAGAACTTTTGTCGCAAACATTTGATAACAAAACAAAAGTAATAGCCGCTTTCAGACTGTAATTTTACGAATTAATAGGGGCATTCACGCTTTTACTTGTATTGTAACACTAAACAAAGTGTTACCAACTCTCTATCAGTTAGTAGAATTCTATTTAAAAGCATGCTAAATGTAAATTGTCTGTGAACCATACAGATTACACAACGAATCGACGACAGATCATTGAGGTCCCTACTATATAGAGTTTATTTTTTTTTCTAGATAAGGTCAGGTTAGGTTATCAGCCATCATAACTTTTCCATAACTTTTCCATCATCATAACTTTTCCATAACTAAGTCAAGGCCATTGTTCTCCCCTCATTTCTCCTCATTCACCAATTTGCCGCTACAGCAGTAACCGTCGAAAGTGGATTTAGATGAGTGTTCGGTACAAAGAAGCATTAAGCTCGGTGCCTCAACCTTCCATAAGAAAAATGATTATCTAAAAAGATGAAATAAAAATTAATTAAAAAAAAACATAACTAACACCCAAAATAATTAAAAGCGCAAATCCATTAGGCAACCAAAAAAGTGCTTCAAGTGTTCTAAATGGAAATGGAAATTTTAATGTTGCCTGACTGAAGAAAGCGTCTGCGAAAAGCCATTATGTGCAATCAATCATTGAAAACACTCATCGTGCGCCAAATGCATTTAAAATTCCATTTACGGCAATAATAACCGCACGAACGTGGGTCAATCAACGTGTCGATGATTCAATGGTTTTTCATTTCTCAGCGAAATGGCCACAAATTGTTGTAATTTCTCAATCAGTTGGCAATTTCTTCTTCTAGTACACTTTTATAATTTACAATTGGCGTATTATATTTTGGGGCTTCTTCAGTGCCCACCCACACAATTGGACTAGTCACTTTCGCACACACACACACACATAATTAAGGACACATGGCAGCATTTAATTTCTGTGTCGTATCTGCCGCTTTACAAACGAAATATTGCGGTCCACATTGGGCCAAAATTTGCATACAATACAACAACAATTAGTTCCCACTACATGCACCACTCCCCGCATCATCGTCCTACAACCTTCAACTATCTTCTAGTGACCGCCTCAACGCTTCACTTTGCCTACGCACTTTGCACTTGCAACGTTGGCCATTAGCCACAGCCGGCTGCCTCGTTCGCTGCAGCCTTTGCTTTCATTTAATTTCGTTTTTTTTTCTTTTTATTATTGTTGCAGCAACCGAAATCCCACTCAGCACTCCATTCGCCATCAATTGGCATAAGAAAGTGGCACACTCGGCAATGCCACAAAGCGTGTTGGCAGCATTGGTTCGACTTAAAATTTACTTAAGTTTCAGTTTATCTTCTTAATTAGTGGCTCAAGTGGCGGCCAAAGAAGGGTGCTGGAGAGGCCCCCGAATGTGGCAGTCAGTTGAGTGAGTTGAAGCGTTGCGTTGATGTGTTGACTGTGCTGCTGGTTGGCTGGTTGAGGACGACGCGACGGAGGCGAGCACGAAGAACTGTGATGAGTGATGATAGCTTCGGCGTGTTTGCGCTGTGGATTATCATTATGTAACAATTATGCGTTTGCCTTTGTCATTTGGCCGGGTGGCAGCACTGGAAGGGTGAAGGGGGACAAAGCTAGACTGAAACCAACACTCTCACAGCCTACAAAATTTGCATTCATAATTGTAAATGCAACGAGGATATGAAACGTTTTTGCATAAACCACGCAGTAGCTGAAAGTACTGGACTTTTGACTCATACCTTCAGCACTAATAGAGATAATTCGTTAGAGATAATATTGACAAAATTGATTTAGAGAAAGTTAGCTTTTAAGATGACAAACCAAAATGTTTGACATACAAAATGTTCTATTTGTCGCTGTAATGTTCATCATTTTAAGCTGTTATGCAGTTTCAAATGGCCAAAAGAAATTGGTTCCGGTATGGCAAAGTATATTGTAATCAAGATCCCCAAGAGAGTAGATTTAGTCATATTTGTCCATATGTCAATCTTATGGTATCGATAGACCTAAAACCTGATCAGGCATTGAATTGGATAAAAATTTCAAATGGTTCGAGTTTTTAACTTAAAAAAAGGTCCGATTTTTTAATAGGGCTGCCATCATAAGAGTATTTTATCAAATATGAAATTTTTTTTCACCAAAAAATCTGGCAATTCAAATAAGATTCCAGCGAAAAGCTGTTGAGAAATATATGCAAAACAATTCAAATTCTTTAATAGAGTTGCCAAATATTAAAAAATTTTTCACCAAAAAATCAAGCAATTCTAATGTGATTCCAGCCCAAAACTTCTAAGAAAATGGCCTAAGAAAACTACATGGAAATTAAGTTAGATTTTAATAGCGTTGCCACCATACCTGTATTTGACCAAATATGAAATAATTTATCACAAAAAATCTAGCAATTCCAATTAGATTCCAGCGCTAAGCTGTTGAGAAAATGCACTAAGAAAACTTTACGAAAAACAAGTCTGATTTTTAATAGGGCTGCCATCATAAGAGGTTTTTACCAAATATTAAATAACACTACTCGACAAAAAATTGGTTCATAGCGTGCTCCTAGAAACAAAAGTATTTTTAAGACTAATCTTCGGCTGCTGAACACGAAACTGAAAATCAAAAAATTTTCTTTAGAAGCGTTTTCGAAAAATCTTCGAAAAACACGTTTTTCCCCTCTTATTTCAGTTATGAGCACATATCTCGTAAACCAACCATCCGACTAACACAAGTGGGCCGTCGTTCAGAAGGCAATTAACTAACCTTTCCAACGATATATCGATTGTCCATCTCAGATTAGGATATTAAAATAAATTTGTTAAAGATTTGTAATAAAACAATGTTAGGTGAATACCCCTATTATGCTTGTTTTTCCATCTAAAAATGTAGAAACAGTTCTTTCAACTAAGATTTGACTTGAAGTGGAAATTTTTTTAGGTTTACAATAAAATTTGGTGTGTGAATGCCCCTACTTTTTATTGTTTTCCCTCTTTTCTGGTATCGTAATAAAGCTTACAATTTAAATTTTAGCCAATTAGGACATTAGTGTAAACTGTTTTTAGTCTTGCAATAAAGCTGGCACCGTGAATACCACAATTTCTATTGTTTTTCATTTGCAGTAGTTGTAAAAATGCGTCGGCTTGTACCAATTTCAACTTAAGCATACATTTTGTTTTGTTTGGTATGATTAAAATTGTAAGCGTGAAAACCCCTTTCTCGGTTTTCCCCCATTTACAACAGTCGCAAGAAACTTGCAACTAGAATTCCTCCCTACTAAAGCATTGGTATTAATATATTTATATATTTTTTTAATCACAGTTAAATTTTCATTGTGAACACCGCTTTAATTTTATGTACCCTTTATTTTTTTAAGTAAAAAAATTCATAAAAATGCATTTTCAATGTTTTTTGTTTCGAATAAAACACTAATTCATTAAGAAAATGTTTATAACATTTTTTAAGGTGGCCACACAGCTGAAATCAATGCACTGCAATCACTGCTACAAAAGCAACGCACAGCACATCGAGTGCAACTCTGCAAATCAGCAACAACATGCAAAATAAAATAAAGCTTTCGACATCGTTTCAAAGAGCGTAAAAAAGGGATTTCGAAATTGGGAAAGCGGTGAGTGCGGGAATATGGCAAAACATGTGTATGTGTGTGTGTGTGTGTGTGTGTGTGAACTAATCACACGGCTCAAATGCAGCGCATACGCTGCCGCAGGCTGGCGAATTCAATCAGTCAATACCGAATGGCGGTCGATGGTATCGGAGTCCTGTGTGACACTGTCTGTGATGAAGCATTTTTTTGTTGTTGCTTTGTTTTGGTTTATTGCTGTTTGCAATGAATGCAGTTGGCGCTGACGGCAACGAGACCACGTCGGGCGGCTTTGCGTGTCGCACAATCACAGTTGTGACTGCTTTGTGGCAGTAGTCGATATAATTTTTACCGTATTAACTTTACAGTGGAGGCGTTAAGTCGTTAAGTGTCGAGTGTTGAGTGTATTAAACTGCACGATAGAAAATTGGTTAATGATTTAAGGTTGTGCGCAGGTCTGCGAATGTTGAAGGATCTAAAAATATCAACTGTAGAAGTGATTGACAAACCCAGTTCGAGTTTGCAAACCTTGAGACCTGCTGTCGTCACATCCAAAGGGCCCAGAAAACTTGTCGCCTGGGACTGTTGACACTGCGCTGATATCATTTGTCGATCACATCGATATAGCTTTACAGTTGTCTGCACAAAAGATAAACATGCATATATCTATATATACACACACATGTATTTGTAAGTGTGTATGTGTGCTTGTGCATTAAATGCCTGCGACACATTAAACACTTAAACGTATCGAATCTCGGCAGCGCAAACTATCGACGCCAACACCAACAGAATTAACTGCATCAACATTTCTATCAGTGCCGATAATGATGACAGCGACAATAACAACAAAAACGACAGCATCATCATCATCATCATCATCATCATTATCATCGATGTCAGCGTTGACGCAACGTCCGTTTGAGCGACGGCAGTGCCGAAAGGACGACGAAAATTCCATATTAATAACGGAGTATCTTTCATGTCAATATTGACATGTAAAGCACACATAATCCAGCCACTACTGTAGCTGCCAACGCTGTCGTAGCCGTGCCGGCTGCCAGTGTTGCCAGCTCACACACATGTGCGGGCACACAGTGAAGTCCTGTGGCATTGAGTGTCGAGGCGTGATGAGTTTCAATGCTGCTAATCGAAAATGCGAGCAACAAAAACAACAACAATAATACTAACAACAACAATCACAAAAAACAACTCACATTTAATGTTTGATTTCGCGAATTTCTGCCATTCCGCATTGCCAAATGGTGAATTTATCATGAATTGTTAATCAAGCGGCGCAGCGGCAAAGGTGAGGAATTCAAATGAACCGAATCAACTGGTTTTTAGTTGGCATACAAATTTAAAAAATATTAAAAAAAAAGAAGAAAATTTTCAGGAAACAAATTGAAACAACGCAACAATAAAACCAGCAAAATACTGCCAGGCCAATGTTATTGACCGAATTTTTTCGAGTGCCAATTCAATTGGCTACGCAATAACGACTCTAAACAAAATGCAATGCACACTGAATACAGTGTGGGAATTTTTAACGACTCACCATGGCGACTAAATGGTGGAAAAGCACAAAATGTTGCTCAATTTGCTTGACACTGAAATATGTGTCGCGAATTGAGTGCAAATGTCGAGCAGCTTAAATTGTTTCCAGTTACAAAACGTTATAAGTATATTTTAAGGATTTTCAAATGTATTTTTCTATAACTTTTGGAATTTTTTGGAGCCTACTTCATTGAGTCAATGATGGCAACCAACTGCCTTGGTTTTTTTTTATTTTTATTTTTTTTTATTTTTAGTAGACATATTAGGAAAAAAAAATTGATCGTAATAAAAATTGTTGGAAATTATCTGAACTTTCATAATCTGCAAAAAAAATTATCGAAAAAAATCGAAGAAAATTCGGAATTTATTAGTTAAAAGTTCATTTTAAGCTATTTTTCGAAAAAAAATTCCTAATATGTCTACTAAAAATAAAAAAAAATATTGGTATCAATACAGATTCTGAAAGGTGATAAGAATACCTTTCAAACAAGCCCAGATTGAGAAATCTACTATAACTCTATCCGATTTTATGACGAATTTAATTAAATTATTCTATGTATTTATTGAAAAATATCTATTTTGAAATTTTGGGGGGCTCAGAATCCGACTTAGAGCAATGGTCTCTTGAGCAAAATTTCTCAGAATCACGTTTTTGCTATACGCTTCATCAAAAAAAAAAAATTAACCCGCCCTAGTATACATATATACTGACAGAATGACAAATTCCTCATCACCAAACTCAAACCGAATGAGTTCAAACATGAACTTTTAAAAATCTAAGAAAGGTCTTTTAAAATTAAATGTAAAAAGGCGCAAAAAATGTTTAAAGGTGTCAACGGGTTAAGGTTTGTACAAAGGAAAAACTATGAAAAAACATAAATTAATGGGCCTATTGAATTACAAATTGTTAAAACCTCTTCAAACTACTAACAAAATAATTGGGTACATTTTTTTTAATTGTTTTAAAACTAAATCTTTAAGGGGTCAGTAGAGGGTTAAGAGAAATGCGATTTATTGGACCCATTGGCTAAAAAATTGGTAAAATACTCTTAATTAGAAATAATTTCGCCTATGCTTTTCATTTTACGAAGAGGAATATCTGACGGGATCAAAAATTGGTTATGAGTTTATATAAAGAAACATGATTTTAACGATAATAATAACCCTTTTCCGGTCAATTTCCACATTTCTTGAGATACAAATTTGTCCTTCAAAATATTGACTCTTATTGAACATTTTAGCAATGAAATACAAAAAAATTCGGAAATAAAAACATTTTGGTTGAGAATTACAGCTTCATCAATTTTGTACGATATATCGTACAATGGTCCGCAAAGGTGTAAAAATTCATAAATTTTTTCTTTCGGTTTTTTAAGTTTTATGAAAAATTCATTGATTTTTTTTATAGAAAACATAAATTATAACAACAAAAAATCAAAACGTGATTTCAACTTGTTCGAAAGTTATATAAATTATATATATAAACAATTGAGTCACATTTATTCGGCCTTATATAACCGTTGTTGTTGTTGTTGTTGAAAACCCCTTTTCCTCGCAATAAAACACAGAATCAATTAAAATTCGTACAGTTTTACAGAAAGGCACTGAATATATCCCATTTTTATTATCGTAGTGGGAGTGGCAAGTACGCATGTGTAGCCTTACATAACCTGTGTCTGCCCGGTAAAACCGAAACTCGTCTAGTAATTCTTACTTTTAATCGAAAATTGCCGAATAGTCGAGTTTTATTAGTCAGGTGGTTTACAGATGGGCGTGGTGGGCAAGCAAACGCAAAAAATCTCTTACCAAACCTATAACTTAAAAAAAAATGTAAACATTACTTGCAACCTTTGCTTTCCATTTGTACGATATATCGTACAATTTTTTAAAGACTCGGGAAAAATATTTAGACGCAAAAAATGTTAAATTTAGTAAGTTCTATAAATCAACTGAGATTTAAACTTTGAAATTGTTTCGCTTTTTGGTACCAAAAAGTATTACATATTTAAAAATTCCTCCTCAGAAGTATCGTCATTTGCTGGTTTTTCAAATTCTTGCAAAAAGCTGCTTACAAAACTCACTCATACTGTGTATCCACGGCTATTATGATTTATATTTTTAAGCAGAATGATACATTAAAAGTGCGTTCGCTGTCAAATAAAAAATCTTCAAAAAAATTGTACGATATATCGTACAAATTTCCGGAAAGGGATAATCAAAGAGAGAAAATGATATAAAGAGAGTAAAAATTAGTTCAATGAAATCTTGAAATTCATGCGTGCAAAGCTGTGAGGAATAGTTGGTATGGTGATTCATTTAAAGGTACTTTTCTCAGTCGAGATTTTATAACAAATGCGAATACGGAGTATGGGAGAATAAATCGCTTACAATAAAAACAGATGGTGTTGCCATCTTAAATTCAAAATATGGTTTGTCAGGAAGCCTCTTTCAAAAGAACGCACAAAAATTGTCGGTTAGATCTGTTGAATAGTTTTGTTGAGACTATCATTTGAAACAGACGCCAAAGAATACACAAACCAAAGCTCGACAAGTAATTTGAGGACTGTTCATCATCATCCATTGAAATCATTAGTAAACCATTAATTAACTTAATTTCGGTGCGTATCATCGCAAGTAAATCTGTACCTTCTGTTTGACAAAATCTGTGGTCTGATAGTAGACGATTGGCGAATTTTTAAAATACTACAAGCTTATCACACGAATCGGTGATTTCAAACGCTGGAAAAATTTCTAAGCAAGAGAGGTTCACAATTGACAACAATTACTAGACAACATTAAGAGAGTGTTTAGCGATTTCTGCGCCGTTTCAAAAACATGGATTTATCACAAGACACCAAAGGCCAAGCAAGAGTCGAGGCAATGAACTTGTCGTAATGAATGGAAGTCAAAGTAGACCAAAATGGGTCTGACCAACCAAGGTTAAGGCGACAGTTGTTACGATATCATGCATATCGATTACCTTGAAAAGACTAAAATGATCAATGGTGCATTTTGTGAAGAGTTGTTGCATAGATGCAACGACAATTTGAAGCAAAAACTTCTTTGCTTCAAACAGCACCAAAAACACTAACGCACAAGTCCAAAGATGCAGTGGTAAAATGACATGAATTAGGTTATAAAATTCTCCCTAGTCCAGTAAATTTTACACATTTAGCCTCTGCGACTGTTTACTGTTTTCCAACATGAAGAAGAAGATGGCTCGGCGGTAGAGGTTTTGAATCGAGGTTGGTTGAAGTCAACGATAAAACAAACACCTCGAGATGGCTGGTGGTCTCAATATGGTTGATGGCTTCGATATGGTTGATGTTCTCGAAAAATGGTATTCTATGGATGGCATCAAAAGAAGGTGAAACGTTGGACAAAGAGTATCGAGCTAAGCTTAGTATGTTGAAAAGAAAAATGTTTTTTGGCGTCTCGAGTGTTCTTTATGAGTGAACATTATCAGAAATTGATTGACCTATCCTCATAATAAACTGTGAGTTAGTAGGCACCAGTGCCGCCTTCAAATGTCATTTAACACTAGAATGCCCGATAATCTGACCTACCTAAAATGCCCATATTTAGTAATTTTGACTACAATATTGTTTACTGACTTTTTTTTAATTTTATTGGTTTTTAAGTAGCAAATATGAATAAATGTGCATGAGATTAAAATAAAATTTATTTTTTTTTTGGTTTACAAAAATTCATTTAAATATAATGGCGTACTTTACACATAAATGGAATAAAATGGAATGAAATTTTGAATTTGTGAATGAATTTTGTGAATGAATTTTGGATTGTAAAACTTGAGAATTGTCACAGCATACTATGATATTTTTTTAAATGTTTGCAATTTTTAAAAATTTTCATATTTCGCAATTGAAGATGCAAATTTGTATATTTATCAGTAAGATTTGCTAAAAATTTTATATAGGTAGTCAAAATGACTACTTTTGGGCATTTAAGGTAAATTTTGTAAAAATGGGGTAAAAAATTGTTTTACAATATTTTTAATTTTTTTATTCCATTTAGCTTTAAAAATTAATAAAAGTCACGTAAGATATTTTCTCTCACTGCGCTACCTCATGTCCTTTAAATAAATAAATAAATAAATAAATAAATAAATAAATAAAGATCAAAATTCTGTGTGTTTGTAATTAACACAACAACAGCTACAACAATAACAACAAACGCTACTATTTATTGTGGCTCACCGTATGAAAAATTTCCTTTAAGATAGTCGCCGATTTTTCGTTTCGAGCTACAATCGTGGGCGGACAATGAGCCGGAAGGACGTGGACTTTTGGTAACAGCGATTTAACAGCAAGTTTTGTATTTGAGAGATTTTTGGGGGTTCAAGCCCTCCCCAAATACAAAAAATTGCCCCCCACCCCTGTGTGCGTCACTACTTCGTCACTACGTCGAGTGTCGTTTACTTGCTTGAATCTGCCGAAAGCAATGTGTCTAGAGGACAGCTACAACAAAAACGACAACAATTATAACAACAATAATTACTACAACAACAATTACAACAACAACAATAGCATAACTTAAAGCCAGATTCGAAAGGCGACACTTTCGCACCGTTCACGTCATTCTCACTTAATGCGACTAATTGATTTTCACGCATGCACGAGCGCATTTTTTCGTCGTGATTTTAGTTTTGTTTTTTTTTGGAACAAAATGCATGACGAGGCGTACGGATAATGTAGAATGCACCGCCGCGGCGTTACTCAACACGCGTCAGCAATGATGGCCAGCAGCGCAATTGTGTTCGTTCCTCTGTCCGTCTCACTCTCTCTCTGTCTCTCGCTCTCTGTCTGTCTGTTGCATTGTTGGCTTTGCTTAGCTGCACTTTTGTTCTGACAAAAGTTTTGTTTCTGTCTGGCAATGTGCGAAATTTTCTATCGAAAATATTTTCTGTGCGTTTTTATTGCCTTGTTGTTGCTATTGTTATTCAGTTCCTAATCTATATTCAAAGCCCGTCATCTGTTTGGTATGGCATTTAAAACAGATGAGCGTACTTCTCTAGAACATAGACGAAACAATCAGATGCTTCACTGGGAGGAGACATCGGCCTACTTCTCATCGCATACAAAGGTTCTGTGAACGCGTTTCGTCCTTTCATTTCTGGGACACAGTACACTGATCTTAAGAACTATTAACGTATGAGTAATTGCTATGGTTTTAAGTCTTTAAATTTTGTCACCCACCAACAGGTCATCGTTATCCTGTCAGACAAACACTGATTCAGCTTTTGTGACTGCGACTTCAGACCAACCAACCATAGATCAGCTATTCTCGTTACTCCAAGTGTCGAAAAAGGACCCACACAAGCCAAATCCGTACGCCAAATTTTTATTAACTAAGAATCGCCTCTGTTGCCGTTTAGTTTGAATGAGCTTATCAAATTTTGAAAAGTAACATTGAGGTAAACCTGGTCTTTCTCAATCAAAGTCAAATTTGTCTGCTTGAATCAATATGCAAATACAGTGGACGTCCAATATAACGAATCTTATGTTGTACCCCCAATTTGTTAAATCGAAAAATTCGTTAAATGGATCGACATTTTTTTTGTTTTAAACTATCCTTCTTAAAGAAATAAGTTTCGCATATTCAGTTTTTAAATAAATATCTTGTTTTATTCAAGCATTTTCAAAATACATGGAGGTATGCAAATTTTTCTTGATTGATTATTGAAATTTTAATTTTTAAAAGAAAAAAGCCGACCGAACGCGAAACAAATCCTGTGAAAATGAACAGCAATGCATACAAACAGAATTTGAAAATGTTGGTAACTTCACATAAATTTAAAAGTGTTAACGTAACAAAAACAAAAACAATTGAGGTACCGTTCACTTTACGAAACCAAACATTCATTGTTATTGTAAAGAATGTGAATGCTCAAATAAAAACAATTCGAAGGGCGAAAAACAACAAAAATATTCGTTATATCGAGTAGCAAATTTCACTTTGGTTCGTAATATAGAACCATCAATGGAAAAAATTTGGCCGTACGTTAAATCGAAAATTCGTTGACCAGCTGACTGACTGACTGATTCATAACCGCCCAGCCCAAACTTTTGAAGCTAGAGACATGAAATTTGAACTGCAGGTACATTGAAGAAAATATGTAAATCTTCGCTAAGACGGGATTTTTTGAAATTCGGGATCTAAAAGGGTTAAAATGTTTTATGAAGAACCGTGATTTGATGAGCCAATTGTTTTCAAACTGCGTGAAAATACTCGAAATCAAAATTAATTTGACACGTATTTGTAAATTTTTCGAAAATCAAAATTTAACGCGGTCAACAATCTCTTTGTAGCTATTGACTTCAAAATTGGTGGAAATACTTGAAATAAGAAATAATTAAATACGTGTTTTTCATTTTTATTAAAATCAAAATTTAAAGGGGTGAACTAATGGTTAAAAGTTTGTATGAGGAAATATGATTTTTTACGCCTTCTGACCTCAAACTTCGTGAAGGCACTTCAAATGTAAAATAATTTGATACGTGTATGACATTTTTCCGAAAATCGAAATCTGACTGTGTCAACGACGGGTTAAGAGTTTTTTTAGAGTAACAACACTGGAATTAATGTAGCTATTGATTTCAAAATTGATGGAAATACTTGAAATAAAAAATAATAAAACACGTGTTTTTTATTTTTGTAAAAATCAAAACTTAAAAGAATAAACGAAGGGTAAAATTTTGAATGGAAAAACAAGGTTTTATTGGCGTTTTACTTCAAACTTGGTGAAGGCACTTCAAATGTTAAATAATGTGATAGGTGTTTTTCATTTTTTTCGAAAATCGACATCTGACTGAGTCAAAGACGGGTTAAGAGTTTGTTTAGAGTAACTGTGACAACACTTGAATTAATGTATTTAGCTATTGAGCTCAAAATTGGTGGAATTTGCTTGAAAATTGCTTGAAAACAAAAAATTATTAAAAACTTTTTATTTTTGTAAAAATTAAAACTTAAATGAATAAACAAAGAGCTAAACTTTACATGGAGAAACAAGGTTTTATTGGCGTTTTGACTTAAAAATTGGTGAAGGCACTTCAAATGTTAAATAATGTGATAGGTGTTTTTCATTTTTTTCGAAAATCGACATCTGACTCAGTCAAAGACGGGTTAAGAGTTTATTTAGAGTATCTATGACAACACTTGAATTAATGTAGCTATTGAGTTCAAAATTGGTGGAAACGCTTGGAAACAAAAAATTATTAAAAACTTTTTATTTTTGTGAAAATTAAAACTTAAATGGGTAAAGAAAGGATTAATTTTTGTACGGGGAAACATGATTTTATTGGCGTTTTGACTTCAAACTTGTTAAAAGCACTTCAGATGTGAAATAATTTCATACGTGTTTTTCATTTTTTCTAAAATCCTAAACTGACTGAGTCAAAGACGGGTTAAGAGTTTATTTAGATTAATGATTTATTTATTGTATTAATGAATTAATGACTTCAAATTTGATAAAAACACTTGAAATCATCAAATTATTAGACACATGTTTTTCAATTTTTTTTTAAATCAAAATCTGACGGGCCAATGAGGGGTTAAAATGTATACGGTAAACATGATTTAAAGAGTTTTTTTACTGCAAACTTGGCACTTTTAGAGAGAAATAATTCAACACGCGTTTTCATTTTTTCGAATATTAAAATCGGATGGGTTCAACGATGAGTTAACACTAGAAAGACAATTGCGGTCATATTGACGTTCTTTTATTTTTATGACTTTTATTTTTTTTATCGGGTTCTATAACTAGTTCTACAATTAGGGTTCTATAAACACAATTTGGCTAATCCAATCTGTGCTTTCGAGATATTAGCGGATATAATATGTAGTATTTGTAGGTATGGGAAAACTTGCGGTCTTTCTAGTGTTAAGAGTTTGTATGGGGAAGCTTGATTTCAGAGGTTTATTGACTTAGAATATGGCGAAAGCACTTCAAATAAGAAATATTTCGACAAGTATTTCTTTCATAAAAAGGTTAAAAGAAACTTGATTTATTGGGCCCATTGACATCAAAATCTATCTAAATCCATCTATTATATGAATGAAAGAACGTTTCCGTAAAAAAATGGTTTTAATTGAAACTGCTAAACATTTAAAGTCGTAACAATTCCTAAGCATCAGTCGCTGCTGTGGTCCCTCTTCGCACTGTAATTTTGCTGCAATTATACCGCAATTTCGCATAAAGCGGCACTGTTCTGCTATTAAAAGTCAGCCCGCGCCACACATCACCCGGAAGGGATAAATACATAACTTGTATATAAGATACATAGATATGTGAGTGCATGTGTATGTACTTATGTGCAATGAATAGAATAAAGAATCACAACACGGTTGCATTTTCGACAGCGACGACAACAATTACGAGATCCATTTAACTTTGGCAGCAATGTCAGCAACAACAACAACAACAAAAAGAAGCATGTGTCACAAAGACGGCTGCATAGCATAGCGACATCACTGCCAGCATCCAAGCGATGCGCGCTTCGCAGCAAACTTGACGCCGTCGCCGTCGCCGCCGCCTTCGCTGACGTTATCCTTATTATGTCCTGTTGCTGGCTGGCAGCCGCTATGGCGTCTAACAACCATCTACAGCCATCGTAATCGGGTAAAACGGTAGGAGGCGGCGTGCGGGGACGAGCGAAGGCTGTTGTGTGACTGTTGTGCGTGCACAGACAGCGCGTAAAAGTCACGACAAAAGTCGCCAGAGTCAACGAATACAGTCATCGTCATCGCATCGTCGGCGGCGGCGACGCCGTCAGTGCTATTGTCTTGCAAGTCAAAGCACATCCTGCACATCCTGCGCAACAACTGACATGTGTGCCGGGCGCGAGTGTGAAATAGACGCAGCAACGGCGCAACGCACGACAGGATGTTTTTGCTCGTCATTATACGGCGCACATGTGTGCCTTTGTGCGGCCACCCGCTTCGCCGCTTTGCCGACTTCACTGCATTGCTCGGCGCGCTTTGTAGGGTGCAGTGTGCGATGGTGTGGGCGGTAATTGAATTTCGCTTTTTCTTCTCAGCGCTTGAGCACTTGACATTCAAATGCTTCCCGCAGTGACAATCACTTTAAGGACATTGCCCATGCCGCTACGGCTGTTAATATCGCTTTCATACATATCTAACTTTTTGCTGTTGCAAAACGGCTTTAATGCTGTGATTACTTTTGTTTAATTGTAGCATTCGTATGCAATCACAACGGACTCCAGTGATGCTGCTGTGTCGATGATATAATGCGGCTTTCGCAATTTCTTTAAGCTGCTAAAAGATAAATAATTCTATGTATGTATATGTTGGATGTATATAAATGGCAAAACAACTCGCTGAAAACCTAAGACCGAGTTTCCACTCAGACACCACAGATGGCGAACGACTGATTGGGAACTTTTTCATTTTCACTCTTGAACAATCAATCAATCAACCATCAATTGTTTTACGAATGTTGGGACGGTTCACCATTCGTGGACATTCTTTTTTGCCTAAATTATATATGGTTTGTCCACTTGTGTTTTTTTACCCTGAGAGAGTTGAGGTATATCCTTATCCTTCCCAACCGCACCATTAATTGTATCCATTCTATCCAATTCCATGCATCCTATACATCCATCTAATCTATTCCTCTGCCCATCCATGCTATATATCCTACCGATCCGCCACATATATGCCATCCAATCATCCTTTTTTTCATTCCATTATATACTACCGAACCGTCCTATACATCCTATATAACTATCGTATTCATCTATTTATTCCATCTATATCATCCATCCATACTGTAAATCCTATTCTTCTTATATATTCCATCCATCCATTCTATACGTCCTATCCATCCATTCTGTCGATCCATCTCAACCTTTCATCGAGTGCACCCAATCCAGTTTATCCATCCTATCTAAACTTTCCATCCCATCCATCCTATTCATCGTAACCATTCCATCCATCCCTATGTATCCTTTCTAAACATTCTACGCATCGATTCCACCGATCTCATCCATTAATTATTACGTTTAATCGTATGCTCCCATCTTATGCATCCGGTCTATCCATTCTATGCAAACTTTCCATTCTATCCATTCTATCCATCCCTGTATATCAATTCTAAACATCCTACGCATCGATCAGACCCATCTCATCCATCCATTCTGTTCATTCATCCTATCCATCCATCCTAACCATTCATCCTATCAGCCCATCCTATATATCATATCTACCCATCCTATCCATTTAATCATTCCATTCCATCCCATCCATTTTTTGCATCTCATTAATCGTAACCATTCCTTCCACATCATTCATATTTATAATATTTTCATTTATCCCATCTATTCTATCTTTACCCCATCATATATTCATTCCATTCCCCCTCGATTCATTTATCTACATATAATCCTTTATAACCTTTCATCTTATACACCAATCCTATACCTCCGGTCTATTCATCCTATCCAAACTTTCCATCCCATCCATCCTATCCATCGTAACCATTCCATTCATCCCCAAATATCCATTCTATACATCCTGTCCATCTATCTCACCCATCCTATCCATCCAACCATGCGTCCATCCTAACCATTCATCCTATCAACCCATCCTATATATCCCATCTACCCATCCTATCCATCTTATTTATTCATTCCCATCCATCCTACCCATCGCATTAATCGTAACCCTCCCATCCACACCATTCATCCTTTCAATTGATTCATTTATACCATCTATACCTCATCATCCATTCTGTCGATCCATCCCAGCCTTTCATCTTATGCACCAATCCTATACATCCGGTCTATCCATTCTATCCAAACTTTCCATCCCATCCATCCTATCTTATTTAACCATTCAATCCATCCCCATACACTTCCTATCCTTTATATTTTATCTACCAACCCTATCCATTTAATCATTCCATTCCATTCCGGCCCATCCATCATATCCATCTCGTTAATTGTAACCATCCACATCATTCATCCTATAATTCATTCATCATTTATTCCGTCTTTGCTATCTATAACTCATCATCCATTCATCCGATACTCTCTCAAATGTTTTTATTCATCTACTCCACCTATCCATTCTGTCGATCCATTCCAATCTTTCATCGTATGAACCCATCTCATACATCCGGTCTATCCCTCCCATCCAAACTTTTCCATCCCATCTATCCATCCCATCCAAACTTTCCATCCCATCTATCCTATCCATCTTAACTATTCCATTCATCCGCATACATCCATTCATTACTTCCCAACTATCCATCGTAACCATTCCATTCATCTCCAAACATCCATTCTATACTTCTATCCATCTATTCCACCTATCTGATTCATCCATTCCATTCATTCATCCTATCCATCCATTCTGTTCATCTATCCTATCCATCCATCCTAACCATTCATCCTATCAACCCATCCTATATATCCTATCAACCTATCCTATCCATTTAATCATTCCATCCCGTCACATCCATCCTATTCATCTCATTAATCGTAACCATTCACATAATTCATCCAAAATAAAGAAAACGGATGATTATTTTTGTATAATTCTTTTTATTTATTCAAAATACTCTCCTTCTGCTTCGATACAACGTTTTGCACGGTCCAAAAGCATTTGGAATGAGTGTTTTAGGTCATCGGCCGGCATCGCCTTCAGAATGTTGGTACAAGCCTTTTGGATGTCCTCAACGTCCTTATAACGGTTTCCTTTCATCGGCAAATGCAACTGACCGAATAAGTAGAAGTCACAGGGAGCCATATCAGGCGAATACGGTGAATGATTGATGGTAAAAATGCGATTTTTGGTCAAATAATCGGTCGTAACTAGGGCTCTGTGAGCCGGTGCATTATCATGCAATAAACGCCAACTTCCTTCCTCGCGATATTCTGGCCGAATACGACGAATGCGATGCACCAAACGCTTCAAAACTTCAACATAAAACAAAGCGTTAATTGTTTTTCCCGGTGGAACAAACTCTCGATGAATTATTCCCTTTGAATCGTAGAAACAAATGAGATGAGTTTTGATTTTTGACTTCTCACGGCGGGTTTTTTTCGGATTTGGCTCATCTGGGTGCTTCCATTCGGCACTTCGACGCTTTGTTTCGGGATCATATTGAAAGCACCACGTTTCGTCACCGGTTACGATGTTGAACAAGAAATTTGGATCACGTCTGGCTTCCCGAACGATGTCTTTTGCGTGCTCAATTCTCTGCGCTTTTTGGTCGTCGGTTAAAGTGTGCGGAATGAAGCGAGAACACACTTTACGGAGACCCAAATGTTCGGTTAAAATGCGATCAATTGATGTTTTGGAGATGTTCAATTCCATTTCCATCAATTCCAATGATGATTTTGGCCGCATTTTGATAAAATCACGCACAGTTTTGATGGCATCGTCAGTAATCACAAATTTCGACTGGCCGACGTGTTCGTCGTCATTCAAGTCTTCACGACCATTCTTGAATCGATTCAACCACTCATTAAAACGGCCACGGGATAAACAATCATCACCATAAACTTGCTTTAACAATTTAAACGTTTCGGCAAAAGTTTTACCAAGTTTAAAACAGAACTTAATATTAGCTCTTTGTTCGATCGACATTCTCGTACCAAAGTTAAAAACATACTGTCACATTGAGCGGGATATTTCGGCGTCTACTAGACCAAATGTCATGAAATTTAGACAGTATGTGAATGAAAGATGTACCTTTCCAACGCATGTCCTCACACATAGATGGCGCCACCAGAAACGTCCCTATTGCAAAAGTCCTGTTTACTTTGGGACGCACCTTGTATTTCCCTTTTTTAACCATATACTCCATCTATCCATTTCTTCACACAGTCATCAATCCACTCCAATGTATCCATCCACTCATTAATGCATTTATTCCTTCAACTAGTTTTCCATTTATTCATTCGTCATTTTAAAAAGATTTAATTCTCATTTTTTTTTAACACGAACAAACGCGCAGTTGATGACCCTTATTAATGCGAAGCATTGCGTTGGTTCAGGAAGGATATAAAGGTTAGGAGATAGGGTTATGAATGAAGTGGTTATGGACTCTTGCCTTGAACCCATCGAGATCATATGTGCTGGGGAAAATATCCGCAGGGAGACCATTCCACAATCGCGCTATACGGGCCAGAAACGAACCTTCCTGACTCACCAACACAAATTTATAAAAATGCTTTCAGGCCTACACTCGAAAATTGAAATGACTGAAATAAACAAAAATGTAATTATATATTATTACAATTACTAAACAGTCACCATCCAAATTTGAAATCCTCACTTTAAAGCCTATTCTAGCCACCTAAAAGTATGCAACATTTTTTCTTTACTTTTTTTCGCTTAAAACCAAATCATAAAATTACTCTCGGCGCTGCTATTCTCACACAATCTCCAGCAACCACCTAAGCTGGCAAAAAAAAAATAAATAAATAAAACTGAAAAGTCTGGCAGCATTGTTGGCATTCAAAGCGCTGCCATATTAGCGCATTTAAGCGTACATTTAACTAAAGCGCACTTCGAACGTGTTGGCGTGAGCGGAGTGCAAAATGGGGCCGCTTTGCTTTTAGCTCAAAAATTCCACTATTATTATGAGGCAAAAGCAACAACAACAATAACACCAACTGCAAGAACAACAATAACAAAAGTACGTAAAAGCCAAGTATGATAAGCGTCGAGTGGGGCAGATGAAACGACTGACGGTGCGGCTCGAGTGCTCGATGAGCACACAAATCGCAAATCATTCATCACTGGCGGTGGCGATGGCGTTGGTGGCATCGGCGGCAGCCAGAGGAAGCGCAGGGCTGCGCTGCAGGTTGAGTGCGAGCACAAGTCGACATGTTGCCAATATGTGCGGCAAGCGGTGGCAATTTTTTTGTGCTTGTGCAGGCAACAGTTGTTGAGTGGCTACAAATGGGCAGCGTGCGGAGAAGGCGTTGGGCGACATACGCGAACGCAGATGCAGAGGACGCAGCCGAACGTGCATTTCAATCATGAAAAGTATGCAAAAGCGCAGCGCAGCGTCGGCTGCCGCATGCTTAAAAAACTAATAGACAGTTGAAGTGGAGAATGGAAAAATGAGCGAAAAAATTGGCCCCAACTGTGCGTGTGTGTGTGTGTGTGTGTGCCGCTGATAAAGAACAATGGCGAGGATAATAAGTCAATGAACTGGTGAAGCGATTGCCGGGGCTTACGTGCTGTAAAACGCGCCAAAGTGCTATGAAAATATTAAAACTAATAGACAGAAAGGATGCACACCAAAGTGGGCGGATAGCGGCATGGTGACATAACTACAAGTCTGTGTGTGTGTGTGTGTGTTTGTATTAGGGCGAGTAGGAAGCAGGTAATTACGGCAGCTTCATGCATGAAATGACTCGAATTAAAAGACCTACGGATAATGCGACTGTCCGGATAAAACGATTGAGCGCGCGTTAATTGCCGCCGCTTTGTCTGTTGTGAATTGCAATCAAAGTGAAAACTTAACGGCTTATAGTGCAAATCTCGATTAATCGGGATTCAGTCAAAATCAACAGGATTTACAGGATTACAGGTTTTGCATAAAAGCATCGGTAGCAATTTCGCTATCAGTGGGTTCGGTGGTGGGGGTCTCAACTTCGAAAAACGTCAGTCGCCTGCGAGCGTTTCAGGAGAGTTCGAATTGTTAATGGACCTGTATTGAGTGACTCGCTGCAAGCTCAAATTGGAGTGAACAATTAAAGGGCGATTCAAATTGCAATGCACCCAGCAACATCGGCTCCAAGGTACGAACTCCTTGACGCAAAACGGCATTGCGTCGATTCCACAATCTGCTTATAGGACTAACTTGGCCTAAAACTGAAATCTGCCTTCTAAGGACACCACCATGGGACCCTATGTGCCGTCAAAAAAGCTTGCATGCGTACCCTTAAGGACATTCCGGGATTCACCAACCAGGGAGCCCTCGAGTCGCCGAAATGCCGCTCACAAAAGAGTGTCGACTCTCCACAGTACTTTGATGTACTATAAAAAAGTTTAAGGTTTTGTAGCCACATCCAAAATAAATCTATTTTTACGAAACATATTGCAATACATGTTATGCAACCCTGTGGTTTTTCTGCTTGTCAACAAACATTTAAACAAACCAAAGAATTCATCTAAAAATCAGTTATCCGCAATGTTTTCAATCTCTGCCATCGCGCATAATCAACGTTTTGACTGTTAGTACTAAATTTTCCGTATTCACTAGAAAAGAAAGCATGGGGCCTAAACAATGCCAAGATGTTTTCGTCGATGTTCACCGAGATCGTGTGATAAGAAATTTTCTATTACTCTTAAAAATTCTTAGGGCGATGTTATGCTGCCGGTCACGGGCACCGGTCACGGATAAAATTGTTGTAGTTTCAATTTAAACGAGAAAAATTACTCCCTCGCTCGCAATTCTCTCTTTTACATTGAAGCAACAACAATTTTATCCGTGACCGGTGCCCGTGACCGGCAGCATAACATCGCACTTAGTGAACCTATTACCAAGGAACTTTCGATCCAGTTCCATCCATCCGTCTATCAGAAAGTTTCCATCAGCTTGCATTCTAACAAAAGCTAAGGATCTATTAACCTTTATACAACACCCGCCCAAACCGTAGACGTACCAATTGAAATCACCGTATGATTACTCAAAGCAACCTTACTTGATGGCTTTTCGTAATCATCAACTTCCACCAGATCGAACTCCCTAATGAAAACCAACTCTTACCGGATGATTCCTTAAAATAAACTTATTTGATGGCATTTCGTTTCCCTATTTCTTCTGCAGCCATTCAGGGATTTGCCGCAATTGTCAACTGCCATCCTAACAAGCTTAGGATCTCCTAACCGTAGATCGAACTCGCTTCTAACCTTCTTACAAATAAAAATCAACTCTTATCGGATGTTTTCTCAAAGCAAACTTATTTGATGGCTTTTCATAAGTATCAACATCCATCCTAACGACTGTCTCCTGACCTTAGATCAGATCGAACTCTCTGATCACCTAAAATGGGCTAATGAAAACCAACTCTTACCGTTACCGGATGATTTTTTAAATCAAATATTTATTTTATATTTCTTGTGTAGCTATTTCGAAGTTTGCTTCAATCATCAACTTTCATCGTAACAAGCTTAGATTCTTCTAACCTTAGATCGAGCTCTGTCCTAACCTTGGGTCCATCAATAAAAATCAGCTCTTATCGGATGATAAGAGTTCCTCCTAACCCACCCAACTTCCATCGTAATCTTAGATCTACCTGCCTTCAACCCTTAGATCTACCTCCTTCATAACCATAGATGAACCCTTTGAGATTTGGTTTGGTTGGGGATTATTTCGAATGCTTCTTATAAGAAAACGAAATGAGAGAGACGAACGACAGAACAGTTTATATGTGCACTAATAGTCAAGCGGCTCTCAAAGTCTGCTATGCATCGAAAGTAGAGTCCAAGACTATGCGGCAAGCAATCTGTTTGCAAAATGTTTCTCTCATCAATAGTAGTCCCGAAATACACATTTTTCTACTGTGTGATATCCGGCATACTTAGGCACAGGTCGTACAATTTGTATGGTTATCTCATCATCCTCTACAAGTTACTTTCTCATTAAAGTTGAACCCATGATGAAATAAACAAGGTGAAGCAAGTAGATGACAATATAGCTTTTGGAAAACTGACATTTCCAAAAACAAAAATTTCAAAACATGAAAGTCTTCTTCTTTGTTCGCATTAACCCACTCAAGCCTGGTGTATCAAAAAATCAATTTCATTATTAATGTAGTGCTTTGCTAAAAATTCTTTGTTAGAGAAAAGCTTCTATCGATGAACGTCTTATATAATTTTGTCAGCGATGCAGATAGTGTCTGTGGTCGTATTTATGGGCAACTGTGACTTGTAACGCCCAAGCTCCAGATCGGAGCTATAGGTAAGAGTCTGCAGATGATTTCAGTTCTTTTGAATTCAAATGGAGCGCGCACACTGTCGAGGAAGTCGTGAACTTTACTCCGCACACACCTGTCCATTTCTTTCTCCGCTCCTCATCCATTGGTACGGAAAACATGGGCACTTCGTTGCCATGTGCTGTCTTGCACAAACAGCATGAACTCGGGCTTTTTTCCGCGTTCAAAATTTTAAAACACAAGAATATTTTCGCTTTTACGTTTCGATTGGGGTTAAAAATATTCTCTCAATGTCAAAACAGAATTGGTTGTCAATTGCTATGTTTCAAAATAAGGGTATGGGGTGTGAGATCTGTCATCTACTTGCTTCACCTTGTGTATTTCATCATGGTTGAACCTTACTAGATGTCCCTTAAGGCTTAAATGTCCCATGGTCAATGCAGTTAGTCAACTGAAAGTTTTCCGATTTAAGCGAAGAATCATCGATTTGCTTCATCGAATTCCCGGACAACAACAGCGCTCGGTTGTTCAGCGCTGTAAGGGTTTCCTTATGCAACACAAGTCGATCAATTGATGACCATCTAGTGTATGAAATAGCCCAAGGATTTCGGTTCAGTTTACCTAGGCGTATTTTCCAAGATACTGAGTGCAGCTGATGTTCATTGTTTTCGAAAAGCTCCCAGAGCCATGACATGTATAGGGTGTTTTTTTTAGAGGTTTGTTTTTCGAATAGAGATAAAACTAGCATTTTGTGGTCAAATCTGGCAACTCTAATGTCATTTATGTTCAGTTTGGTCAGCCATTTCATCATGAACGGGTTGACAAAAGAACAACGCTTGCAAATCGTGCAAATTTATTTCGAAAATAAAGGTTCAGTTCGCGAAGTTTACCGCAAGCTCCGTCCATTTTATGATCGACATAATCGTCCATCAGAGCAATTAATTCGGTTAACCATGGGTCGATTTCGCACTACGTTTACTCTATGTGATAATACGCATCCGCAGAGACGTCGAACAGTGCGCACCGAAGAAACAATTGCCGCTGTAGAGCAAAATGTTGAAGAGGACCCAGTCAGAAGAGGAGTCAGTTACCGTTAATGGAGACCGGTATAGAGCCATGATAACCGACTGTTTTGTTCCCGAATTGGATGGCATGAATGTGGATGAGTTGTGGTTCCAACAAGACGGCACTACATGCCACACAGCGCACGTCACAATCGATTTATTGAAGGAAACATTCGATGAGCGCATAATTTCGCGGAATGGACCTGTCAATTGGCCACCAAGATCGTGTGATTTGACACCATTGGATTATTTTCTTTGGGGATATGTGAAGTCGCTCGTCTACGCCAACAAACCAGAAACGTTAGGGGACTTGGAAGCCAACATTCGTGGCGTTATTGCCGACATACGGCCTCAAATGCTCGAAAAAGTGGTTGAAAATTGGACCTGTAGAATTGGCTTTATTCGAGCCAGCCGCGGCGGCCACATGCCCGAAATCATATTTAAACATTAATGGCATAAAATTATCCTTCCAATAAAGCCAAATTGATGGACATTAAAATGATTTTCTTGTGTTTTATTTCAATTCGAAGTTCTATACCTCTAAAAAAAACACCCGATATGTATCGGTTGAAATACTAAAGATACGTTGGAGAACTGCTGGAATTGGCTTCGAACTTCAGACAGTAGCAAAAAGACTCGAATAGGAGTCTCGTATGGTTTGCAATTTTCAGTAAATGATTTATGAACCTGAACATGTGGATATACAACTTAAGGGTCTAGATACGTTATACGGCTGATCCTTATATGCATTGTACGATATCGGCGCCATCAATGGAGCACCAGGTATGTGACATGGTACTCTAAGCCAATGGTATCCAAGTTATAATTGAGCCAAACTGAGCCACAGTGATGTTGTTGATGACGATGTTGTTGCATGGACACTGTCACGAAACGACATAGGGACCCTTGGGTTGTTTGCGAGAAAGGTATTTCGCAAAATCGTTGAACCTGTTTGCATTGGCGACGAACGTACAACGAGCTGTATGAGACGTAGAACAGCGAATCCGTGTCGAGCGCGTAAGATGGCTTGGTCATGTCTCGCGTATGGACGATGAAACTCCGACGAAAAAGGGTAGATAGTTGGAAGTCGATGGCAAAAAGGGAGACTGCGTCTACGGTAGAAGAATCCAGTTGAGAACGTCCTATCATCTCTTGGTGTAACCATCTGGAGAAGGCGCGCTCAAAATAGGGGCACCTGGAGGGAACTTTTGCGGCAGACCGTAACCCGGTATCGGTTTGTTATGGCCAGTTAAGTAAGTAAGTAAATAAGCCAGCCTCAACAGATGGGCTTGTTGTAATCAAGTCAGGGCGAACCAACAAAAGTCAACTCGCGGTACACGAAAATGTGTAACATTTCCGTGGAAACTCTTCGTCTTTCACTGATCTCTGTGTCTCAACGCAACTCAATGTTTTTCGTTGTTTTTCGTTTTGTGTCTTGCTTGTTGCCTGTTTTCTGAGCACAGTCTGACTGTTGAAGAAATTCCCGCAGCCGAGGTTGTTCTCGACACCATATCAAAAAGTATAGCAAGGCAATAACTTATCCCAACTCATAGGTGTGGAAATGTTTGATATCACCGACACTCCTATTGGGGCCTGGACGTACTGAACTGGCACTGAGTACTGTAGACAGAGACGCAAAGTTGCGTCCGCTCGAAGCGCCGTTACACTTACATACCAATCGACTGAAATACACTATACGCCAGACACAGTGCATGTATGAAATGAAACTTTTCAATACAATTTTACAAAAATAAAACAAAATAAGACTATTTACCAGTGATTTTTCGATCTGGAAAAATTTTATTTTAATTTTTCATACGCCAAAAGAGAGCACACGTTTCAGTCGCGTACGGTTTAAAAATTTTCGAATACCTTTGAAAAACCTTAAAAAGGAGGACCAGCCCCAATTCAAATTTCCTGACCACACACACACACCGCCACAACAGCGACACCATGCAAGACGAACCAGCAGCAGGGGCAGGGTTAGCGAACGTCAATCAAGTTTTGGTGCTGGGATTCGCGCTCGTGTGGATGTTGAAAGTGATCTGTGCGACGTTATGTCGACGTAGCGACTAGCTGCCAGCAACTCGCTGCGAAACCGAAGCCCAACTGCGCACGATGGTGCCGCGTGACCGGCATAATATATTTTCTAAAATTAGATCAATTTTGTATAACGATTAGTTTTCGCATTACTATCATATGTGCTTTTGTATGTACTTTTGGCATTTTTGATTGTGCACAATACAAAAATAGTGTCCTAGTGGCGCTTGAGTCCTGAAAACCAACGACGCCTATCGATAAAACTCTGCGCGAGCACTGCTTCGCGCGGCCCAAAAGGCCGCTGCTCGCGATAAGGACGAATACTGAGGTGCATTGCGCTGTGGCTGTTGGGACGACTGCCACGTCTACCTTTCATACAAATCGTGCATTTTGTTACAACGAATTACAAAATTTTAATGAAACAAAATTTTGTTTACGAACAACTGCCAACTTGTTAAACAAGTTTTATGAGAATAAACGTCATTGTGGCAACATAGAATGCCTTTAATTTTGCCTTAAGGGTGATTGGACAGCCACGCCTACTAGTTGGACAGTATAATTGCTTCGTACGTATGAAATCTAATACTAAGCACTAGAGACAACCCGCATCGCCAAGGTAGGACTTGATGCATTTCAGTCTTGTCTTCAACAGACTGAAGTGTCTACTTGGAAACTTCCCCTAGTCCCGTTTAGTCTTTTCAATGCTAAGACGATATAGCCACAAAAGAAGTATTTAAGTGTATTTCCATACTTCGATGTTGGCAACGGCAAACGATTGAACCAGTGCTCAAGTATCAACTCACCGCGCTGGTCCAAAGTACTAACCAGATGAAACCAATAAACAATACAAATGGTACATTTATTCGTACTTAATGTATCTAATATCGAGTACCCGTTATCGAGTACTTGCTAGTTGAATCTACTTAGCTTCGAGTACTGGTTCAGATTTCCTTGAGGGATGTACTTAACTTCCAGTACTCGTTCAGACTTCCTAGACGAATGTCCTAATTTCGAGTACTACTTTTAGATTCCTAAACGGATGTACTTAACTTCCAGAACTAGTTTAGACTTCCTAGACGGATGTACTTAACTTCCAGAATTAGTCCCGACTTCCTAGACGGATGTACTGAACTTCTAGAACTCGTTCAGACTTCCTAGCCGAATCTACATAGTTTCGAGTACTGGTTCAGATTTCCTTGAGGGATGTACTTAACTTCCAGTACTCGTTCAGACTTCCTAGACGAATGTCCTAATTTCGAGTACTACTTTTAGATTCCTAAACGGATGTACTTAACTTCCAGAATTAGTCCAGACTTCCTAGACGGATGTACTGAACTTCTAGTACTCGTTCAGACTTCCTAGCCGAATCTACATAGTTTCGAGTACTGGTTCAGATTTCCTTGAGGGATGTACTTAACTTCCAGTACTCGCTTAGACTTCCTAGACGAATGTCCTAATTACGAGTACTACTTCAGATGCCTAGACGTATGTACTTAATTTCTAGTTCTACTTTAGACTTCGTAAACAAATGTACTTAATTTCCATTACTCGTTCAAACTTTCTAGACGGATGTACTTAACTTCCAGAATTTGTTCAGACTTACGAATGTACTGAATTTCCAGTACTCGTTCAGACTTCGTAGACGGATGTTATATACTTAAATTCCAGAATTGGTTCAGACTTCCTAGACGGATGTACTGAATTTCCAGTACTCGTTCAGACTTCCTGGACGCATGTACTTAACTTCCACAACTCTAGTAGTCTAGTACTTTATTAAAAAGTTCACACTTTCTAAAGGTATGTACTTCAATTCGACAAATCGTACAGACTTAATAATGAGATGTACATCGGTTCAAATACTCGTTCGGAATTCGTAGTCTGCAGTTTATTTCAGGATGAGGTATCAGGTATCAGCTAAGCGAGATGTCACCGCAATATATGCTGCCTACACGTATGGACTCGCAGCGGTCTTACGTCGACGCTGAAAGGTATAATTTTGAGGTTGTCAAAGAATTCGTTTACCTTGGCGTCGCCATAAACAGCAGCAATGCTTTCCCTTGACAAGGACGCTAACTCTGTCCATGCACCTTTATTTTGCGGAGACGTGAACACTGTTGCGTAACGACGTAGGAAGATACTTTGCAAAATCTTCGGGCCTGTTCGTATTGGCGACGACTATCGTATACGAACCACCTACGAGCTGTTTAAAGAAATCAACGTATGGGCAATAAAGCTCCCGCCAAAAAGGTGTTCGACGCGGTGGTTGCGGGTTGATGGCGAAGAGAGATACTGTGTATCCGGTAGAAGGACTATGCTGAGGAGGTCCTATCATCTCTTGGTATGACAGACTGGAGAGGGCGTGCGCTAAGCAGAGACGTCTGGATGGACCTTTTGGGTCGTAAGTAAGTATTCATTTATTGATTTAACCCTTTCGGGACAACTGGGATAATATGTACCAGCACGTCATTCTGTAGACTCGGCATTTATTTACTCAATTTTTCGTCTCTTCACTACTTGCACTGTTGCTTGCATTTTGTGTCCGCACTTTAACTTTTTACATTTGTTCTTTGTCTTTGTTTTTTCAAGTGACTCTTTTTTTATTTGTTGTTGTTCTGCGGGAATTTTTATGATTGGTTTTTGCATGCAAAGTAACCACTGCAGTGACGCTGCGTGCTCCACAGTGAGACAATTGCGGCCGTTGGTCGGCACTTTGGCCATCATGTGGGCGGAAATGGGTGGAGGGTATGAAGCGTTGGCGCTGCTGTCCGCTGCATGATTGCGGATTACCCAAATAACAGTTGGACCACTCGAGTGCAAACAATTCATTTACGTCATTTATTTGGGGATTTTCTCTCACCTTCTCATGTACTGTCACATATGTGTGTGCTCGTGTATGTAGTTGGATTTTTTGCTGTCGTCCACAGGTGGAATTTCGCGAGAGCATAACGCGGTATCAGTATTGGTTTGTGAGAGAGACGAGGCGAGAGGTGCGAATTGGCAGCGGTTGAGAGCTCATGCATTCTTAATTTGCCAAAGCGTCAACGGACCTTCAATAAAAAAACTCGCAAATGTTGAAGTTTAACAGTTGAAATGGTAAATTCCCAGCAACATAGAGAAAGGTCATTTTTATCCCTGAGATAAATAATTCCATATAAAGCTTCCCTTTCCATATTCCATCCTGCTGAGTGCTACAGCAGGATAGAGAAAAGGGATGGGAGAGGAGATTTGCAGAAGGCATTAGGGAGAAGTTCCCAGTTTCTTTAAAGAACCCGGGGAAATCCTGCTTCTCGAGAACACATTTGGGGACCTCGATGATTTGCATGTTTGCCACGCACATTCCTTCGATAATATGACGTAACTCTTTTCTCTTTAATAGAAGAAGAATATTCGCTCTATATTTATTCTTATTATTATAAGTGCAGAAACTGGCGGCTATGGCAATAGTAGGTACTGTCAAAAACACCCTCCAGGCATACCTGAAGGATTTTCTGTAGCTCCACCCAATAGAGCAGTTCATTAAGTGCTGTACCGCATGGGCGCTCTCAGGCTGAGAGAGACCAACTTTTGGAGGGAGCACGCTTATGGACACTCTGGGATGCTAAGGTAATTTGAGAAGCCGGGTAAAGAATATTACTCCACCACGGACTCCAGCACGGACTATCTGATCCCAAATTTTGATTTTGATACGCGTGCACTTACTTTTAATTCCACAAGAGAGGAATGGGATACTACGGATGTGACTAGAGACGGGTCCATAACTGTTTTCACCGACGGCTCTAAGATGGATAAAGGTACAGGAGTTGGTCTCCACTCAGATATACTACGGACCCATTCAGACTCCCGGACCTCTGTAGTACCTTTCAGGCGAAGATCTTTGTATTCTGAAAAGCTGCTTAACTAATCCGTGACAATGGATTATCCCTTAATTAATTTAATTGACTGGCACGACAGCCCGCTTACGTTGAAGGGACCTACAGTTTAATGCCGGTTCCGAACGGCAGGTTGGGAGCTCTTTCATAAGCAATTTTTACTCTCAGAGGTTTGCCATTTCCAGCTGAGAGGACAGCCACCGAAAGAGAAAACGAGTTTTCCGTTATTTTTGTAGGTGTTATTACAGGCAGTATTTGAACCTGAGGTTGCTGCCTGCGACTCGCGGTCCAACGCACTAACCAACTGAGCCACGGCGGCTGCGTGGATTATCCCTTACAGATGTCAAAATCTTCGTGGATAGTAAGGCAGCCCTTATAGCGCTGGAATCAGCTGTGGTGAAATCAAGTTAGTGTAGAATTGCCGCACTGCACTTCAAGGTATTGAGCATCACCGAGTCATTCTCTGCTGGGTTCGGGGTTTTGGATTCTGGAGTGGCAGGGAACGAAGCGGTAGACGAAATGGCAAGAAAGGGGGTCGTCTTGCGTACCACCGAAGCAGATAACTCTGCGGTTCCTCCGATACCTGCCTGTATATGTACATTGACAGGTTGAGCAAAAAGAACATCGAATCCAGCAGGTTGAACTGTAGCCCCTACCGGACGCTATGGCCCTCCCTTTCCTCGAGGAAAACGCAAATTGTACTGTCTCTGAGTCTAACCTGTACAAGACAGCTCATTAGAGTCATCACTGGACACTGGATGTCTGCAAAAGCTGCGGAGATGAAGAAGTAATAGAAACGAATCATCACTTCCTGCGCCACTGCCCAGCTCTGCAGGAACACCGACCCGTACCTTGGCAAAAGTTGAAATTTCGAATAAAATATCCTTTATCAAAAGATCGAACTGGTTTGCCCCGGATTGAGAATGATTGGGTAGCAACAGAACCATTTCAAAATGGGCCAATTAGGCCTCCGAGTGGAAGTACGGTCTCTGTCTCACACACGGTCTCACACGTTTCCCTACCTTACCTAACCTGCAAACCGCATTCTTACGTTGTTTGTTTTTTCAGGTAACAACTGGAGCTGCCCTGCATACTTCTGATGAAAAGCTTTCTAACCACAGATTGTTCCGTGCTAAGTGTCTACTTCAACATAGTGAGAGCTTCTCTTCTGGGAGGCGCAATGGACCTTCAGTGTTCGATATTGAATATTTAATTTGTTTACTTATTACACAGTTATATTTTGGATAGGTGAATGGAAGATGTACAAGTATCAAGTTTTGGTATCGAGTACTTGGACGGCATCGACGTAACACTGCACATGCGGCCGGTGGCACAGGTAGTGGCTGATTACAATGACGAACGCTTTGTTGTTGCACGCTCCATTAACAGGCAAACGATGGCAAAGCGGCGAGAAGTTGCAACCACAAATGCGAAAAGACAACATTTTAAAGCGGCTATGCGGTTTGAGGATTTGTCGCACTTGCCGCTTAATTCACAACCGAGCAGCGACGTGGCCAATTGACACCAAGGCACAGTTGTACACAGCGAACGGCGGATTGTGCGAAAAGTGACTTGGCACTTTTAGTTCGCAATTATGGGCAAATTGTACAGAAAAGTAAATGTTTATGATTGTTTATACATTCAGTTGTTGTTGTTGTTGTTGCTGTTACGAACGTGTAAACAAAACGCACATATACATACACACAAACATACATACGTAAGGCAAATGAAAGTAGAGTCGCGTTAGATAACAAATTGAAACGCAACAGATCAAATTTAACGTCACTGCCATTTCATGGCTGACAGTTAACGGCGCAGATGATGCACAGTGGAAAATCGGCACCTGTTTGGGAACACAAATCGGTAACTGGATTATTGAATTATTGCACAACTAGTGACGGGACGATTAATCATTTGATACACCATAATCGATTTTTTTCTTTCAATTCACGATTTATTTGTATCGAATAATGGGTTTCGATGAATCGAAACGTTATTCGATTAGATGCTAATATAATCGAAAGAAAACGTATAACAACAATTTTTTTCGCGCAAAATAAAAGCTTAAGACGGACACATTGATGTGATGCTGAATTTCATTTATGAGCACACCACAAGTTGCTAGCTCACAAACGTCGCAAAAGAGACAACGACCTAACCCAAATTCAAGACGAGCTTCGCTTTTTTTTGAATGCTCCCGTTTTGAAACTGACGCGCAACGTCATCAATGCCTGGGAAGAAATGCGAACGGTGTACCCTTAGCTTTATATAATAACTCGTCGGTACAGTTATCTTTTAGGAACTTCAGTACCAGCAGAGCGCCTCTTTCAAAAGCAGGTGCAACTGTCATTAAAGAGAGGAACAGGTTCACGACCTCGCGCCTCTCAAAACTATTCTATCTATCTATCTATCTATCTATCTATCTATCTATCTATCTATCTATCTATCTATCTATCTATCTATCTATCTATCTATCTATCTATCTATCTATCTATCTATCTATCTATCTATCTATCTATCTATCTATCTATCTATCTATCTATCTATCTATCTATCTATCTATCTATCTATCTATCTATCTATCTATCTATCTATCTATCTATCTATCTATCTATCTATCTATCTATCTATCTATCTATCTATCTATCTATCTATCTATCTATCTATCTATCTATCTATCTATCTATCTATCTATCTATCTATCTATCTATCTATCTATCTATCTATCTATCTATCTATCTATCTATCTATCTATCTATCTATCTATCTATCTATCTATCTATCTATCTATCTATCTATCTATCTATCTATCTATCTATCTATCTATCTATCTATCTATCTATCTATCTATCTATCTATCTATCTATCTATCTATCTATCTATCTATCTATCTATCTATCTATCTATCTATCTATCTATCTATCTATCTATCTATCTATCTATCTATCTATCTATCTATCTATCTATCTATCTATCTATCTATCTATCTATCTATCTATCTATCTATCTATCTATCTATCTATCTATCTATCTATCTATCTATCTATCTATCTATCTATCTATCTATCTATCTATCTATCTATCTATCTATCTATCTATCTATCTATCTATCTATCTATCTATCTATCTATCTATCTATCTATCTATCTATCTATCTATCTATCTATCTATCTATCTATCTATCTATCTATCTATCTATCTATCTATCTATCTACCTATCTATCTATCTATCTATCTATTGCTACAAAACGTCCCAAAGTCATGCTTTCTTGTTTGAAAATGAATACCAAAAAACAACCCTGAAAATGATTAAAGTGAAATTGATCAGCGAATTTGCCGTCTTTGGAAAAATAAAAACAATATTTTTTTTTACACGAATAAATCACATATTTTTTTTAACGGGCAATTTTGAATACTTGGGAGTCGATTTTTGCGCGGTTCAAATGAGGCAGAGTAATGACTGGGAATATTATCCGAACAGTATTTATGGTGGAACAGCGTGCGTGACCTGCAACAAAATTTTCATAGTGGCTGTGACGTTCTTTTGGGTGACGGAAGTCGTCTGCGTGTCGTTCCGTTGGTCGACTCGGATCGTATATGTGGTTTCCAAAATTGCTCTATTCTATGTAATGACTATTCAAATATAATAACTATACAAAAAAAAAACAGAAATCGAGCTGATTCAGTGAAATGGCGCACGAAAATTGGATCATAAATGTTTATGTAGAGAAATATAGCAAAGTGATATGTAGAAAACAATGCAATGGAATGTGTCACTCCAACGACTGGCAGCTCCAATTGGTTTCTGTCATCAAGGACTTCTATGCAGTGGGCTCAGTGCGACTGTTAAGGTACAGGTTGGAGAACTCTTTGTTGTTTTCTAGCGACTGCTGTTTCAATCAACTTTTTCACCATAGCTCCTTGATCTGAAGGCCTGTACCAAGATGCTTCGTTATACAGTTGGCTTGTATTTTGTACGAGTCTTCAACATGGACCTTTCACTGGAGGCACGGTCCCTCTCTTCGTCATCCACCTCCAAATATCGCATCGAATGCGTTTTTCGTCGTTTTGGTCCATAGAGGAGATATGGCCAAGCCAGCGTAGCCACTGGATGTCGATTCGCTGTGCATGTCTTTAAACAGCTCATACAGCTCGTTCGTTCGTAGTCGATGGTCAATGCAAACAGGGCCGAAGATTTTGCGAAGCACCTTCTTCTCCAACACCCCAAGGTCCGCTAGGTTGTTTTAAGAGAGTGCCCAATGCCCACGCCAAGAGTTTCGGGGGGGAACCTTATGCTTTAAAGTCAGTAAGATAAAAACCAAATTTATCTTGGATTCTGAACCCTACAAAGTCATTCGTGTTTTACGCACGGAAACATGTGTATCATGCTACTCAATTCATATCGGTGCCACTCTTCAAGGCGGACATCGAAATACTTGAATCTATACTTTACTTGAAACCATGATTCAAATATTTGGTATCGTTCTTGAAATATTCACCATGACTTCAATTTCATAGTATTTCAATTTTAAAACAAAAGTTTTTTGTTTTTTCATTCATTTTCTTTTTGACATTTTCTTCGAATTTATAGTGAAATTATTATTTATTTCTATGTTCGACTCATTCCAATAAAGTTACATTAAGGATACAGAAAATTTGAGGAAAATTATAAGAAAATAATAACCAAATAACAAACAAAACCATGTTGAATTTTTTGTATCGTGAAGAACAATTTAAAAGCAAGTCTTTTGATGAGGAATCAGAAATGTTCGGTGATCGCGATTGTAGGAGATCAACGCCTGCAAATTTTAGTACGCCCCAACTTGACGTAGGACTATTATCACATAAAAGTATGGGTTCAGGACGAGGCGATAGAGTGAAAATGTAGACTTATGTAGACTATGGAAAAGCTCCACGCAATTGAAATATGTAAATAAAATAATTTCATATTTTCTATTTGTGTATGGATTCAATGCAGACGACCTTCGAACACACATCGCTCATAATGGTGTACGTTGGTTGGACTGGGAAGTCTGTTACAGCTGCCGCATTGGAATAAACCAGGCCACTCTCGTTTGCCACCCCCGCCTTCTCCAATGATTTGCTTAAACAGAAATCAATCAAAATCAGCAACTTAGGTTCATCTGTAGGACATTGTTTGCCAGAATAAAACACTACTCTATGTACCTTACAAGAGGTCCCGATTTCCCAAATACCATGCGGTATCACAGCGTGCCAACGTAATAGCGGTTATATATAGTAGATCAAGCGATCAAAAGCGAGCAGATATCGAAAAGTCGTTAGAGTATTTATGACTTGGAGATTCTTAGCAGACAAATGTTGGAGCTGCACTCCAACAGAAGATTAGTTAGTATTTGTGGCTGCTGCGGAAGGACGTTGCACGTTGGCCAAACAGGCTCACTGTGATACCACAAAACTTGGACTTGTTTCGCTTGCTAATCTAATCAATTGGAGATTCTGACGAAGCAAAATAGACTTCGTATAGTCTTATCGAGTAGGTCGCAAAGGTTTTGTTAAAGACAAACCCACCCAGGTGGGTAATTCTTTGCCTAGCAAGTGCAGGACAGTGATCGGGCAGCCGGAACTTAAGATTAAGACTCCAATCTTAGATACGAAGATACAGTAGATACACAGCTGCTCCAACAATACTGAGATGTATCTACACGGTTCCGTCAAGGTTGGAAGTGACCTCTTCGACCCATTCGGTATCGTTGGAGGCTTCAGACAAGGTGATATGGAGAGCGTTCTGAGCAAGGCCGTTGTACATCGATGAGAAATTTTACCGCTGCCCTTGTGACAATTGAAAGAGAATCTGATCAAATGAGTCTACTGGGTGTCTATACGCAGGGACTTACAGTTGCTAGGGTCTCGAGGTCGATGTATGTACTCTTGTAGTTGTCAAGGAATTCGACTACCTTGGCACCGCTGAAAACAGCAATAATAATGTCAGCCTGGAGATAAAGAGAGGGACTATTCTTGCCAATAGGGGCTACTACGGTATCGGTGCGATTTTTGTCCGGGTACGTGACTGCGAATCATCTGCAGAATATTATGGCAATTAGCAATGATGCGCTGTGGAGGCTTACTGAGGAGGAACTCATCCTGAGGCAAATAAAGTAGCGGTGTAACACGGGGTGGTACAATGAGTAACCAGTGTATAAATAGTAAAATTGTAGAATTGTAAATAAAGTGACTACTATTGTAGAGTTGCGTTGAAGAAATTTAATGTGTGAATACGCCTGTGTTGAGGTGGCCGAATTAATTTCTTTAACAGTATGGTTTGTGATGTTTTGCAGCTTGGCTATGCTTTGCTTATGATGCAAATTTAAGCTACACCGATTGTAAGACGCTGCCCTACTAGCAGCCAGACACACTTCTGCCAGAAAGTTTGCATGTACGTACAGTTGGGAACGAACTCCATCGGCAATATGGGCGTTCTCATACGACCATGGCTGGCTAAGATTTACTATTAATGTTTCTTTCTTCCCGGTTTATATTCATTTGCCGTTCGTCTACACCGACCGCTTGGCCAAACACGGTCGCTTGTTTTCCGTTAGCAGTGCCGCCCCTTTTGCTTAGCAGATCCATAAACCCTAAAATCTCAGAAGGTTCGTAACGATGACTTTCTTCTTTTTTTTTTTAATATCGATAGTGAAGTGAGTGAAATCTATCAACGAATTTACTTTCTTTAGCAAAATCAATTGAACAAATCACACTGTTTTTATTGTAAAATTTTCAAAATTTCAAGTTTAAAATTTCAAATGGATCAAAAAAGTAGGGATGACTTACATGATTTTTGGGAATATTATCCAGGCGGTGTGTACCGTGGAGGAGTGGACGACGCGGCGATGGATAAAGCTGTGTACAGTATGCGCTACAACGCGATGTTGCTTGTGGCTGTGACTTTCTTTTGGGTGATAGAGGCCGTCTGCGTGTCGCTCCGCTGGTCGGCCCGGATCTTATATGTGTTTTTCCAAATTGGTTTATTCTATGTAATGACTATTCAAATATAATATCATTTCAAAAACGCAATAAACGGGCCTGACCATGACAGTTCGATTGTAAATGATAGGGTAAAGTAATATGAATAAGGCACTGGAACGGCCTTTGTCATCCCAACACCGTCGACTACTTCGGTCTGGTTTCTGCAATGGAGGACTACCGACGAGTAATGCAAAGGGATTTGAATTGGGAATGGGATGAATTCTTTACATTAATTGAAAGAGGAAACTTCACGAAACCGCCTCGAACTTACGGACCGTGAGCCCAACCGCGCATCAAGCCTAGCACGTAAGGGTTGAGCGGAAAGCTCTATTATAGACTCTCTGCTTCGAACGTGACGTGCGAGACACCTACTGTTGCGAGCTTCTTCCTGGATGCCACGTTGTAACGAAGTTTCATAACTGAGAAATTTCGTTTCCTTGTCGTTTCACATGTTTTCCTCCAAAACATGACTTTATCTGGACTTTGGAATATCATCGAAGCGAAAAAATTGCTCGATAGGTGTTGAAACCAGCAAAAATTATACTATGAACTTCTATATAGGCAGTCAAGCTGCATTCGAGGCTATAACCTCTAACTGCATTTCCTTCAACAAGAATAGGTCAATACGAAAACTAGCAGCACGCCGCAAACTGGGTGCCTGAACATAAGATGTGTTGTCTTGTCAGATGAGCAGATCAGCAGTGCACTGATGCCCAAGGGTCGCGATGGCAGCATGAAAAGTAAAGTGATACAGCATGAACCCAGCTGAAGTAATACGACAAGAGATTTCCACGTATCGTATTAGAGCGTCCACGGACTGAACGCCATCGCAAACTGAACGCCCTGCATGTCTGAAAGCCCCGTTTTTACCTGGGTGGCGTGAGGTCCCTAAGCATGACATCTAATGTACTCACTGCTCAAATTCGCTAAAAACACAAGCATTCGAGGGGATCATGGCTTCAGCAGCTCTCAATGCCGATGAATTCCATCGGGTACCGCAAGAGACCTGAGGAGGTCTGTGAATACCCAATACTAACTTATCTATATGTAACCAGAGAAGGTTCTGGTCCATCAGCCTCTCGTCTGCACTTTATTTTTAACTCTTCTTGCTCAATTTTTTCGCTCTCGTTAAAGCTCGAGTACAATGAGCTCCAGAGAAACTGCCTCGTTCGCGATTGTGTTCCGGAACCCTAAATGAAATCGTTTTGCCTATCTATCGCAACGTATATTGGGCCCACAATTCAACCCGCACTTTCACTCGGAGGCCTGAAGAGACCCTTTGTGAGTCTCTTCATAGCCCTCTAAAAACCGCTCATATGTGTGGAAATGTTGGCAATATCTGCCAAACTCGTGCGGTAACTTTCGTGTTGGTACCACAAATTGGCGTCCGCTCGAAGCGTTAACCGCATCATTCGATTGGGGAAACGCTGAAGCTAGTGTGACGGCTCACAGTACATGGGGGCACAATAAACCTACTAGGTTGCAGTGCGCAAGGGCATTGTCCCTACCCATTATCATTACATGACATTACACAGTACATTTACATGCGGAACATAGCCGTGCGTCGTGCTGTAAGTTACTCAAACACAGTACACGGCGGCCACAGTGGCTGCAAGGAACGAAACCTTTTCGAAAAAATTTCACAAAAATAAAAACACAATAAAACTATTTACCAGTGATTTTTCGATCGGGAAAAATTTTATTTTAAGTTCTCACACGCCAAAGAAAGCACACGTTTCAGTCGCGTACGGTTTAAAAATTTTCGAATACCTTTGAAAAACCTTAAAAAGGAGGACCAGCCCCAATTCAAATTTCCTGACCACACACACACACCGCCACAACAGCGACACCATGCAAGACGAACCAGCAGCAGGAGGACCATTGACAGCGAGCGTCAGTCAAGTTTTGGTGCTGGGATTCGCGCTCGTGTGGATGATGAAAGTGATCTGTGCAGCGCTGTGTCGACGTAGCGATTAGCTGCCAACAACGCCACCAAACGCCGCGAAGCCAAACCAAACCGAAGCCGACGCAGCCAAAGGCTGCGCAAGATGGTGCCGCGCGACCGGACGGCGGCGTGGGACGCGCATTTTCTATTTTCACAAATTTTCTCTATTTTTATACAACGACTACTTCGCTCGCACTACAATCAGGTGCTTTTGTATGTACTTTCGGCAGTTTTGTTTGTGCATATATAGCAAAAATAAATTGAACGTCATTGATCGCGGCTAGCACCAACGATCGGCAATTTGATCCAATCATGCGTAATTTTCATTCGATATTTAGTTCGTCTGTTACACTGTAATGCACTGAGGCACCGAACAGTAGAATTTGTAAACGGAGCCAAAAATTTACAGCCAAATTTCAAAGAACCAATTCGTCACCGAATTTTCCATCTAGAAAATTTTCAGTTCAGGTTCTCACACGCCCAACGAATCATACGTTTCAGTAGCGTGCAGCTTACAAGTTTACATAATCGGAAAGCGACATTAACAAACGAGGGCGAGCCAACTTTGAATCGAGTTCTTGACCACACGACCTCAACAGCGACCCAATGGATGAAGGAGCAGCCTCAGAAACAAAAGCCTCATTCGCCACGGCAGTGTCCATTAATCAAATTCTGATGCTCGGTGTGACGCTCTTCTGGGTGACGAAGGCCATATGTGTAACGCTCCGTCGGCGTAACGACTAAACACCAGGCAGCGATCAGGACCTGAGCCCGGCGCACGTATGACTTGGGCGCGGTGCACGCGATTTTCGTGCGGATTTTATATTTTCATAAGTTTGCTTCATTTTGTGCAATGAGTTTCCTGTGTTTGTATCTTCTTTCGGCATTTTTGATATGCATTCTTGTGATGCAACCACATCAAATATCGGCAAATTAAACGTTATTCATCACACCCGAGGTCTTTCAATCCGAACGAGCGTAGTTGGTCCTGCGCGATTCGTTTCGTTTAAATGTGTTTCAGTGTCGGGGACGTTGGAATGTTCCAGCTTTGGCGAATGAAGCGCACGCTTCATAGGCTTTTGGTAGACAAATGGACATCAAAGCAAAGAGGCTAACTATGAGAGACACGAATCAAGTCACCGAGGTGGCGCCTGTGCAAGGATGACCGCATGAGACGGTCATTGCTATGGATATGATGTGTGTGCCTCGTTTCGTAGAGCAAGCTTGACGAGGCCTCTTCGGCCACTTCAAGTCCAATGCATCGAAAAAGACAGTTGCCATACGCGACGAGAAGTCTCTCCGCACATATGATTTGGAATTTTTAATGCTGATCATGACACATGTCGGTGTGTATGAGTGTGTCTCGGCACAGTGTATTACAAAGATACAAAGATATTAATACGGCAGGTTATGTGGATATTTTGTGGAAATATCGCACCCTCCTTGCATCAAACCCTGCTCGGCCGCACCACATATCAACTGTAACTCGAACTTGCGCGACACAAAAGTTTGGGTTACTTTGTCGGGCAAGTATCGGTATACCGGACGAAGACTGAAAAGTCATCATAGTGATTAAATGGAAAGCTAACACCTTTCGTCCAATGATGTCTACAGGAGCTGTGGATATGAAATGGATACAAGGACGACAGTACTTCATTAAACACATCTTACACCAAGTTTTCTGACAGGCACTGGTAAGCGCACTGAAAATTGAAAGTCATACTGGTTGACTGATTGGCCACAGCATACATCGGTTTTTAATCTAACCCAACCCAGAGCAACTACAGATATGACGTTATGCTTTTATTTAAACTGGCCACGGCGTTTCGTCTGCTTTCCAGACACTTTAGCGTCGCACGCGCCACTTACACTAAGTGGATTTTTTTCGCAAGAGTTGTAGGTAAATCATCAATGACAATAGTCTACCCTTGAATTCCTACTGACCAAAACCACCTTCTGTTCTTGTGTGGTTAATGCCTAGTCATTTGGTGGTCTGTCGCAAGTATCGAGCTTTCTACCAATGCCTTCGTCATGCGTTATGTCTAGAAGATTTCTATGACTTCTAATCCATAACTCGATCATTTTTATAAACGGTTGTCCCGTAATGCACATCCTTCTACCAGCCCGAGCTGGACACTTTCGTACAATATGTGCGGATGTCTCACCATCTTTGCAATCGTAATCGTGTCGCGTGTCTCCTAATGTTATGAAAGATTGCACCAATCCAAACTAAAAAGTTTGCCGTCTTCGTTGCCCAACTGCCCACTGTCACCTCTTCGCAGTCGGCTTCTAACTACCGCATCGAACATCCTTTCAAGTGATGGGATTGCCATCTACCGCCGCTTACAAACGACGTCTCCGATAAGATGTGCCATCTGTTACGTAAAGGAGCTGACAGCAGGATGGTTGGGGACTTTGCTAAAATCGGTTTGGTGCGCTGTTTTCGCTAATGCCGGCTTCTCCTTACAGGCGTCGCTGGTGCATCCGTGTAACTGTGTATTTGTTTTCTTTTTACAGCTGCGTGGGAGTAAGTGGGAACGGATCATGTGAGGTTTGGAATTTTTGAACTGGGTATGTTGCTGGTCTAGGGAATACCTAGAGGACAGGAAAAGCTGGAAGAGCGCGGGACCATGCACCAGGTAGGAGTCGAACATACGACCACTGGCATGATAGGCTAGTGCACTCACGCTAGCGTTTTGAACACTTGAAGCACCCTATATCGCTATGCGGAAGTGGTTATGCTTGCGAACCATAAAAGAGCACGAAAAGAATAAGCATACTAGGGTAGGGTAGGTAGGTGTGGCTGCTCCCGGAGGAGCACACTTAGGCCAGGCGGCCCATTGTGATCCACATGAGATCGAGCATCATAACGCTCACTGGTTAAACCAATTGGAGCTATTAACGAAGCTTAGACGGCGTATGGTCTTTTCAGCTAGATCTTCTAGACATCCGAAGAAGAAGTTGCCTAAGTAGGTCAGCCTTCTTCTGGATAAAGCAGGACAGTTACATAATAAGTGAGGAATATTTTCTTCCTCCTCCTCGTCCAAACAGCTGCGACAAAAGTCGTTCGAAAACAGCCCCATCCTTTTTGCGTGGGTGCCGATGAGGCAGTGACCCGTAAGGACACCGATCATGGTTCTGATCTGGGCTCTGTTTAATGAGAGGAGTCCTTTAGAACGTCGAAAATTTAAGGTTGGCCAAAGTTGGCGCGCCAGGAGGCTTGTGTTGCCTTCAACCCACCTTAAATTCGTATCGTGTATAGAGCTTGCATGGGTACGAAGCTTACATGTTAAAAGAGGGACACCGAGCGTGGTCAACTCTTGGCCTAACTGCTCAGTAGTACCCTGTCTCGCTAGCTCGTCTGCTCTACAGTTCCCTGGAATATCCCTATGACCTGGAACCCAGCATAGGCGAATATGAAGCTGCTTGGCAGTCTCGTTGAGAGATTTCCTGCAGCTGAGAACAGTCTTTGATGTTATTTTGACCGCATCCAGAGCTCTAAGAGCTGATTGGCTGTCCGATAGAATCAGGATACCAGTAGCCGATATCCTGTTTACCCTGAGCCAATCAGATGCTGCGCAGATTGCTGTGAGCTCAGCCTGGAAGACACTACAGATAGGCATACTAAAGTATGTAAACTTTCTCGGTCGAGAGTGTTCTCCGCTATTCAATTACCTGGTGAGATCATGGTAGCACTTAGAGCAATACGGCGCTTTACGCGCAGCCTGTCATCATTACTGAGCCCACTCTCATTCTCACTTATCATCACAACGGGCCAGAGTGAGTTCAGCACAGGTGGGGGTCAGCACATAACCTCTTTACCTACCTTGTCTTGAAAGAATGGGGAATTACTTCTTCGTCCCTCGCGTTGACGACGGAGCCCACTCTTGTTCTTACCTCACCTCGCCTGGTTATCTGCGCGTGCCTCATGTCCTCATTTGACACCAGACAAATTTGGACAGATTCTCTTTCGGCAGCCGCAAAAACTGCAGTGACAATTCCGACTACCGCTAAAGTATGTTAAATATGGGGGCGTGGTAATCACCCTCGCTCTAGCAATATAACGTTTCACTGTCCGTGCATAACTATAAGTGCTGATAGCCATCAAATATAATCCTCGCGAAACGCGGAAACGTTGCCAAACGAGCGCGTAGTGGACGGTCGCTTACATGCTTTCAATTACGAGTAAGTCGAGCTACGAGTAGGCGAGTTTTGCCTTTTTATGGGCTGCCTTATTAAGGCGATTCTTATGCAACTGGCAGTGCGTTCAGCGCTGGCTTTCCACTTTCAACAATGCCGACGCCAAACGAATTAGGAAAAGCGAACCACAAGCCAAGTGTTGCGAGCATTTGCCGCTTGTCTTCGCTTGCATGGTCGCTTCTATGTTTGAAATTGTTTCATTTATGTTGCGATTACTTCGCTGCCACTTTGCCTATAATCGGTCTGTAATTAAATATCGGGCGCCTACGCACGACTGACGCGCTGCCATGCATTGCCGCGTTGTCTTCGCAATGAAAGCGGGGACCGTTTCATCTTAAATGCATCGAATGCATAATTTTTTCCTCAAATTCGATTAAATCAATTAATTACGCAATCACCGCGAAATCTGTAATAAACCATAGCGCTCCGTCACCAAAAGCGGCTCCCTTACGAAGTCACTTTGAAATTTGTAGTCATTAATGCGCGGCAGAATGTCGCCAACGCCGGCGCACAGTGTTGCAAGTAGTGACAAAAATGCCAAATGCAATGTTATAACCACAAAAATCTGAGTATGAGGTTTTGTTGGCAATACTTTAATTAAGAGAAATCCGAAGTTTTATGAAAAAATATTGGATAACATAGAAGTTATGAGCTCTTAAAGTACGCTCTTCCAGCGTTGAACAAAATTGTGTACAAACAGCAAATTTATGCTTTGACTTTGAGGTTGAATATTTCAAAATAAATTATGAGCAGGTCCCTAAAAGTTACTCTTATCGTAAGTTTTATATAATTTAGGTCTTGGCAAGATCAAAATTTTGCTGATTACTATCACCTCTGATCAGTACCGTTATGATGAAAATTAAGTAAAGAAAACGAGTGAATAAAGTGAATGAGTTTAAACTTTAAAAGTGATTTAAAAAAAAAACGTTAAATATTACTTTTGAAATTTTTTGATATTTTGTTTATGCAAGTATCTACATTATGCTGTACAATTTTTAGCTGCGCATATTTGCGCAAATGCAAGTTATTGGCATTTTTCGGTGAAGACTTGAGTGCAAATTCGCGATATTTTCACCGTTTGGTTGAATGCCAATAGCAATCGGTCAAATAATGCTCTGCTGCCGATGGAAAAATTTGTTGAAGATGCTTCGGAAAATAAATTACGATTACTATTATATTCGAAATAGAGGGGTTAATGAAGGTTCGACACTACACTTTGATTTTTTCGTCGTATAAACCGAAAAAAGGACAACCTCACAACTTCGTTTGTATGGGAGGCACCCAATGGTGGTGAATTTGTGAACTTTAATTAATTTTGTATTTTTTGCACTCAGGAATGTTGATGATCGCTGAATTAATCATTCAAATTGGTTCAGTAGTTTCGCAGATACGATGTTTCCTCGCTTACTTTACTACATTTACAAGTGTGGAGCCAGTTCCATTGAAAATGATTAGTTTTGTATGCCAGCCCTCTTAAGAGTTGGATATAGCGGTTAGGTGTGTATGGGAAAAACATTCAGAAGGGAAAATAAATGGACGTCAGTCTTACATATGGTACGTCTAGGGCAAACCGGAGAGCAGCGGGAGCCCACTTTCTAAAAGCGATGATTTTGTATGGGGGCCTCATAAAAGATAGGAGATAGGGGGTAGGTATGTTCGAAAGAAATATTCAGAAGGAAAAATTAGTGGGGCCAGTCTAAGATTTTAACCCTCTAAGAGCAACTTCTGAGCAGCTGTGGAGCAATTTATCAAGATTTTAGTTTCAATCTCTTTTGAAAAAAGCGCATTTTATCTACATACACATTTATAAATAAATTTATATTAAAATACAAATATTATGAATGTGGGTTTTATGAGCTAAGATAATTTGCATTGTTAATATGAAGTTTTTTCAAATCCGTTTGTATGGGAGGTGGTCGAAGTTTTGGTGCGATTTCACTGAAATTTTGCACAGTAAGTTCTTTACTCATACAATAACTGTATACCAAAGATCATTTATATACGACCACTTCTTCTATTTTTGTCACTCCGCTATATGAACTCGCAACACTGTGCGGCGTCGACCCGCACCAGAAAGTGCAATTAACGCACCTGTGTGCAACGCATTTGGCTAATTTTCTGTCACGGCTGCTTGCCGCTGGAAAATTACATTTTGCCAGCAGCGCCAATACGCAAACAAGCAAATCGACTCGCTACACGCCGGCAAGCTAATGCCCCATGACAGCACCCAAGGCACTTGAGAAATTATGCATCGCTCAAATAACCAGATTTGAACAAGTTTTCCTTCTTTTTTTTTCAACGGCCAATGTGATCCATCATTGCAAGTAAACAGAACAAAACGCTGATGGAAGATTTGAACGAAATTCAAGATTCGACTCGTATTGCAATACTGTGCGACAAAAGGCTGCTTTTGGATTTTAGTAAAAAAAATATATATTTGTAGTTTTTAGGTTCACCGCCGGTCTTGATAGTCCAGCGTGTATCGCATTAGCTTCTCATACCAGAGGCCCTAGGTTCGATTCCTAGCTTGGGCTGGTGAAACACTCGTCTACTTCTATCGCTATCCACATGAAGCAGATGAGAATGACAAGAATCGAACAAGTTCGCTCTTGGCAAAAACCTGTAGGTGTGAAAGGAAATTGTAGATTCCCTCCTTCCCCCATCCGTTTGGATGTGCATACACATTTCAAACGGGTGGAATTTGTGGCATCTCAATGGGCCCATATAGAGGCCCATTGTGTGTCCCATACAGAGGCAACCAGTACAAGCTACCCATCTACCTACGGTCAACGCTATTGTACGATACTTACTTTACCATTTGCATTTCGCTACCACACATTCCATCTTCCACATCGTCGCTCATTGTTTTCAAAACTTTGCTTGACAAATATCAGTTAAAAAGATCTCTGCACTTTGTATAATGCTTTGATTAAATTGTAATAAATAAAGAAAACAGTTTTCTTGCAGAGTAGTTTATTTCAAAGTCCAATTATTCAGTAAAAATATGCACGTTTTAATCAAAACTACTTACTTTGAATTTCTGCTGCTCGTATTTCATCGAAATACAATCAAGCTTCATGGGTCTTGGGCCAAAGTTGTATGATGCTTTTTCTGTACACTTTTTTGTTGGTTGTTGTCTGAACCGTGCACTTGTTTTCTTCGTAATATTTATTTAATTTTCTGCAAATTTAAACAGATTTTCAAAACGACACTTCACAACACTAATCAATGCTTATTCGAGTAGAGGGTAAATGGCATTCATTAAAATTAAAGTAAATTGAGAAAGTGAATTTTCATTCATTAAAAATTCTTTACACATAAATTCTCAAAAATCGAACAATTAAAACTGAGTATAAAAACAACAAAAATATAAAAACAAAAACAACTTGAAATAAAAATAAAAATCCAAAAATCGAATACAACAAACATTGCAGTCAGTAACTTGTTGGCATCGGGAAGGAGAGCCAAATGCGGCTTTGAAGGAATTTGACGCGTTGCCACAAATTTGCCATTTCACATGCAGCGCGGTCCAACCGATTGACTGACGCTCAACGTTGCTTTGCTGTAAGAGTATTAACTGCCTGTACGGAATTGTCGGTCGGTATTTATGAGTGCAGGAATTTCACTCGAATAGCAAAATTACCAAAAGCGCTGTTCAGCAGTCGATGCACTGCGCAAACGTGCGTTGTGGGGGACTGTTGAGGGGTATGAGAGTCCAAGCGACAAAACATGACAGCAGACTGTGTCGATAAATGACACGTCGACGCGCCTTATTGAGGCTGCATTGACTTCGGTATGGGATGCGTCGGCTTTACGCAGCAACGGCTGGGATTACAAGCAGAGTGCAGCCGAAAAATACGCCGAGTACATGTAAAGTTAACTGTCAAGCGAAATTGTGCTGAAAATATAAAAATAAAAGAAAAATCACCTGAAATGAATAAACGAAAAGAAATGCAATTGAAAAATATTAATAAAGCAACACAAACTCTCCCAATAGAATCACTTACAAATAGTTGCGAGTGAATTAATAAAAAGAGGCGTGAAAGAAATAAAAACAAAATTTCAAAAAAGATAAAAATTAAATACAAAATATATAAAATAATAAAAAACAATGTAAATAAATTAAAACAAAAAACAAATATTAACACTTTCGCGTCCGATCACGTATTTTTACGTTTTTTGCCAAACAATCCTAGGAGCCGTTCACGTATTTTTACGTTTTATGCCGAACAAACCTAGGAGCCGTTCACGTATTTTTACGTTTTATGCCGAACAAACGTAGGAGCCATTCACGTATTTTTATGTTATTAAAAATTGTAATTTAACTGTTTCCGGGGCACTACTAAAAAAAAAAATTAAAAATAGCGGCGCCAACGCAACGGCAGACGTAAACAAAGCGGCAATAGGTTTAAGTTTAACTGCACAGAGAGCGGACGCGAAAGTGTTAAAACATACTAACATATGTGTGTGTGTGTGTGTGTGCTGCTGAACGACCATCTCTACTTACATGAAAGCGAAATTTCTCTGAGAATATTGAAAACCAAAAAGGCCATACAACGTTGAAAGGGTCTAAAGAAAATTGAAGAATGGCGCGCAATTAACAGCATTTATGTGTTGCCTCATAAAATTGTTTAAGGTCAGTTGAGGCAGTTTTGTTATGTAAACGATTCATTCACAAATGTCCACTGTGCCTTGGCAGATACAAACATTGTAAAAGTAAGGAATGAAAATATAGTAAAACTGGGCTTAAGATTAGAAGTAATGAAGTAACATAATCAGGGATGGTCAATCCAGATGTCTGATTGACATAGGCCCCGTACGCCGCCATTCGAATGCTTTGAAAAGTATGCCAATGTCCTGAGAAACCCAAAACTCTACAGAACTCAAGTAAATGCACTGAACTGGAATAAATAATATATTAGGTATAAATTATAATATGAAAAGTAATTATAAACAATTATAAAATAAAATAAAATAAAATAAAATAAAATAAAATAAAATAAAATAAAATAAAATAAAATAAAATAAAATAAAATAAAATAAAATAAAATAAAATAAAATAAAATAAAATAAATAAAATAAATACAATAACTAAAATAAATAAAATAAATAAAACAAATAAAATAAATAAAATAAATAAAATAAATAAAATAAATAAAATAAATAAAATAAATAAAATAAATAAAATAAATAAAATAAAATAAAATAAAATAAAATAAAATAAAATAAAATAAAATAAAATAAAATAAAATAAAATAAAATAAAATTAAATTAAATAAAATTAAATTAAATTAAATTAAATTAAATTAAATTAAATTAAATTAAATTAAATTAAATTAAATTAAATTAAATTAAATTAAATTAAATTAAATTAAATTAAATTAAATTAAATTAAATTAAATTAAATTAAATTAAATTAAATTAAATTAAATTAAATTAAATTAAATTAAATTAAATTAAATTAAATTAAATTAAATTAAATTAAATTAAATTAAATTAAATTAAATTAAATTAAATTAAATTAAATTAAATTAAATTAAATTAAATTAAATTAAATTAAATTAAATTAAATTAAATTAAATTAAATTAAATTAAATTAAATTAAATTAAATTAAATTAAATTAAATTAAATTAAATTAAATTAAATTAAATTAAATTAAATTAAATTAAATTAAATTAAATTAAATTAAATTAAATTAAATTAAATTAAATTAAATTAAATTAAATTAAATTAAATTAAATTAAATTAAATTAAATTAAATTAAATTAAATTAAATTAAATTAAATTAAATTAAATTAAATTAAATTAAATTAAATTAAATTAAATTAAATTAAATTAAATTAAATTAAATTAAATTAAATTAAATTAAATTAAATTAAATTAAATTAAATTAAATTAAATTAAATTAAATTAAATTAAATTAAATTAAATTAAATTAAATTAAATTAAATTAAATTAAATTAAATTAAATTAAATTAAATTAAATTAAATTAAATTAAATTAAATTAAATTAAATTAAATTAAATTAAATAAGATAAAATAAAATAAAATAAAATAAAATAAAATAAAATAAAATAAAATTAAATTAAATGAAATTAAATTAAATAAAATAAAATAAAAAACTAAATTAAATAAAAAATAATAATATAATAATAATAATAATAAATAATAATAAAAAATAATAATAATAAATAAAAAATAAATAAAAAAATAAAATAAAATCAAAAAATAAAATAAAATTAAATTAAATAAAATGACATAAAATAAAATAAAATAAACTGAAATAAAATAAAAAACAAAATAAAATAATATTAAAAAAATTAAATAAAATAAATAAAAAATTATAATAAAATTTTTTAAAAAATCATATATTATACTAAAAAAATTTGGTTAAACAAAGTTAAGAAAAATACAAATTTAATAAAAATAAGTAGTAATAAATATAAAAAATATTTTTTATATCAAAACTATTCCTAAAGGAGATCAACAAATATGCATCTAAAGAAAACATTACTTCATAAGTAGTATGAAACTATTGGGTCATTCTTTATGTAATACGGTTTTTAGTTGGTCAAACTCAAAGTAGTTAAAAGGAGAAGTCAAGGTCAATTAATATTCATTATTATTTACATCCATTGATCCAAAACTTTGAGGTATAGAAAAAATAAATCCAATAATATTTCAATGAAATGATGAAAACGAATTTAGTAATCTGAATTCGCTAGATGACTTTCTCTGAACTTTCTCACACAATTTTGTGTTTGTTTTATTCAGTTTTCTTTGTCCAGGAACTAAACATTGCACAAGAAACTGTTTGAAATAACTTGAAACTGAATACCAGAAGAAGCGAATAAATCGAATTCATGGACCGGCTTTCTATCCGCTAATCGCAACATAATTTATAGATTTCTGCCATTGTGGCAAAGTCAGGTGAAAATAGTTGAGATCGAATAGCAGTTTCAAGCCAAAATTAACGGTCGGAACTATTTTTGCTCTTTGTTTGTTGACATTGGCAGGAAATCATCTTCTATGAACTAATTTTGCTTCTAGTAATTCGAATCTGTACTGTCAACAATTGAATCGTCTGAAGAAAGCAATGCGGAAAGCTTTGGTCTTAGGAGAGAAAATGTGTTCCATGAGGATAAAGCCAGACCACACACATAACAATAATGACGCGCCAGAAGCTTCGAGAACTTGATTGAGAGGTTCGGTTGTTAAGCATTCACTTTGCAGTCTGAACCTGGCACCAAGTGATTACCTCCGATTTCTGTCAATGGCAAATGATTTTGATGAATTGAAATGATGAATTTTCTCCCAGAAAAAGACAAAGAGAAGGCCAATAAGGACCACGGTTTCTATGAGAGAGACCTAATGAAACTGCCTTCAAAATGGCAACAAGTTATTAAACAAAACGATGTATATTTGGCCTAAATAACTAACTCAATCATCAAGTAATCTATAAACTAACTGTGGTAAAAAACCTTTAATTTCATGCAAAAATAATGGATTTCTTTTCACTACTCCTTACCTACATATGTAATATACATTATTATTCAGTACTTGTCTTCATCTAAGTAGTACATAATTTTTCAATTTTCGGGTCATGTCAAAAGCATAAATTAAATGAGTTGATTGACTGACATGATTGATAAGTTTTATTGATTCCTTGGTTTCCCTCTGATTTCTGTCCAACTGAACGTGTTAGTGTTTTTGCATTAAATAATTTTATACAGAACCCACTTTTCATGCGACTGGAAAACGGTTCAATATTGGTCCTTTGAGCAAATTTATTACAGAAATGTGTGAGTGTTTGAGAAGGAAAGACATTCGTCAACTCAAGCAGCACCCACTGACACAGTTTAAACACTTTGCCTACCACTTTGAGGTGTCGGTAAACAGTTGAATAGGTATTTTTCACTTTATTCCTCAATCGGTACTGTGAAATTTTTTCATCACTAGGTCCCGAATCGGGCGCCCAGATTTCGGTTAATTTCATCGGTTTTGCAACCCCAGTTCCTGCACCCAAATCTCTTGTATTTTCATGACAATAATCACAGATTCGAAAATGTTGAAACCAGCATTGACACTAACTCACTTTTCTGACCCTTCATCATAAATTTTCACGTTTTTTTAATCACTTAAATTGCATTAATTTTCAAACGAAACTTCCATAAATGCTTTTCAATTAATAAATATTAATTTTTCACTTTAAAACGCACATTTTGAAACTGTTTGACTGTCGAATAAATAAAAAAAAAAATAGCTGACAATATTGAAATTACACATCACCTACTTATTTGTTCCAATAAAAAACCGCATTACTAATGGTATGACTTAATTTTTATAAGATGTCATTATTGCTTGGCTTGAAATGATTTTGTATATGGTTGCCATTTTATCAAGAAAAACAAGAAACAACTTTACAATTAAATTAAAGTCATAAATTAAAGATTGGTTACAGATTGGCTTTGGAAAAGCCATCAGAGTACACCATAAAAAATATTGTGAAATTAGATAATTAGGCCTTTAACTTTAAAACAAAACATGTACCTAATAAAAAAGAGGTCAGTATTATTAGAATAATTTTTGTTCGTAAATTAACAGAGTTATAGCGTTGCTAATGCTAAAAATGACCGAACTCGCTTGTTCCAAGTTTGCTAACTGATCGCGCTGGATAATAGCCTCAAACAATATTAATAGTAATGATTGCAATCAATCCAATGCTATTTATAACTATTTATGAGTCTATACGTTTTGAATTCTCTACACAGACTAACATTGTTACGAGTAGTTATATACACAATGCTATAACCACATTACATAACCGATGCTAATGAACTGAACTGCACTGAACTAGTTAATGCCATAACTGAGCACTTTGAAGCACTTTGAGATAAATCTGCATTTCGCTCAGTGTGCTTTGAATCGTTTTTTTGCTCACTAAATTTCGTCGTTAGTACTTTAATGGCACTTAAAATGCAAAACTTCATATGTGGTTGTATTTTAGAGTCAAGTGAAAGTGTTTGCATCATTTTGCTACATATTTCAGTAGGCGACCCTGAAGTAGTTTGAAGCGAAGTTTTTAAGGCGCACTTAAAACGAAGTAGATTGCAGTCGAATATTTTTTTTTTATGAAAGTGAAGCTGAAAGTTGCTTGTTAAATGTAGACAAACAGGAGCTGAGATTTTGAACTGGTAGACAAACTAACTAACTAAAGTTGGATGCAACAATTTCATAGTCGAGAGTCCGGTCGACAATTAGATATTCTCTAATCTAATCTAATCTGATTTTTTGATACAACTTTCTGATCGATTTAGAGATAGTCACAAAATTGGTAAAAACTAGTCAAGATGTACGCAGACAGATGATGTCGCAATTAGATTTGCGACCGCAAAGACAGCCAGTCTGCACTGAAGGACTTACTCAGCTGACTTGGCAGCTTGAAGCTGATTCGGTGTTGTAAGCCCGGCAGGCCGTAAAACGGTAACGGGTTGTTATGGCCAGTTGAGTAACATAAGTTAGTCCAGCCTAAAGCATGAAATTAAAAAAAAACAAATAAAAAAATTGAAAACGTAATTATAAAAATATGAATGAATAAAAAATACATAAGAAAATATTTCTTCTATTTATTTCATGTTATAAATTTGCAACTTGCAAACAAAATTTTTAGTTTTTGTAAATCTTTATGTTGTATATCTTAAAAACAATTTGTATACGTTTTGAGTGAATTCTTAATGCAAAAATTGATGTAGTAATTGTATCTCTATAAATATAAATATAAATTGTGTCTCTATTAATTTTTTTATTTGTTATGATTATTGATTTTTTCTATAAAATATTTCAAAACTTATTCTTGGATTCAATAAGGTAATTTATAATTTATTTCATTATTTTTTATTAAAACTATTTTCTGATTGCGATTTTTGTAACTTTTGTACTATTATGTTATATTATTCTATTATAATTAATTAATTCATTTTTTTGTATTTTCATTTATTTATTTATTATTTATTTATTTATGGATTTATTATATTTATTTATTTGTTTATTATATTTAATAATTCACTTTCATAGAATATTATTTTTTCTTATTTTTTTTAAAGTAATTATTTAACAAGTAACACATATACATTTGTGTTAATTTTTTTGTTTTTGCTTGTAATAATTTTTTATTAGACTAATTTTTAATAAAAAACATCTCAGTTTAGTTTGATTCGAGTTAAGTGATTAAAAACGTAACAAATAAAAATTTGTTCTTTGGGTTTTCTCTTTTTAGTTGTATGAATATGTATTTTTTGTTTACTTTGTTTTGATAAAAAAAATGTTTCACAGTTTGTATTTATTTGTTTATATTAAAATTGTTTTTGTTTTGCTGTTTTTAATTATTAACTAAACAACTTAATATGAGGTTTTGTTTTTCATTAATATGTGAATACAAATATTTTCGTTTTATCGTAATTGTTTAAGTTTTATATCTTTTTTTATTTCTTTCCTATTTTTTGCTTTTATTTTGTTTTCATTTTGAAGTATTATAGTAATATTTATTTGTTTGTTTTAATTAATTTTTTATATTTATTTTTATTATTTTTTTATTAAAAATGTCTTTTTTCTTTTATTAGCAATTAACTAAGCAATTAATTAATTAATCAACTAATTGTATTAAAAATATTCTGTTGGTTATTTTCTTCTATTTTTGTTGTACTTTTTTAACAAACATTTATGATTTTAAATTAATTTCTTTTCATTGAAAATAATATTAAAAATATAATTCTAATTTATGTAATAAAAATATTAATTTTTTGTTTCCTTGTTCACTCCCCACTTGAGCATAGGGCCTCTACAAGACATTGCCTTGTACTGTTGTTGTGATTATGTTTATTAATTTTTTATCAGATAGTAATAATTTTGTATTAAAAATTTTTTATTAAAAATATTAATAAAATATTAATAAAAGATATAATTTAAAAAAATTTATGTATGTATGTAAAAGCAAAAATATATATTTATATATATATTCAGTTTGTTTTTAATTTTTTGAAAATTAAATTTTTTATCTAAAATGTATAATTTGTTTTTTTTTATTATTTTTAATTAAAAATATCAATACAAAATGAAATTAAAATCAAAAGTATTAAAAATATTTCGCAATTTGTTTTTATTAGTTTTTATTAAATTTACGTTTGTTTTTATTAACTTCTAACTAATAAGTTATTTATTTGTATTTGTTATTATTATTAATTATTATCATTACCAGTGATAACATTAACCCTTTCAGTCACAATGTCCAATATATTGGACTACAGCCCATACAATTCATACAGAACTGGTTTATTTTCATGTCGGAGAGGGTTAATAGTGATATCACTATTAATTAAATATAATTATTTCTTTATTAATTGGTATTTATTAAAACTATGCTCCACTTGTTTTTATTAGTTTTCAGTAAACAATTTATTTTTGTTAAATTTTTGGTTTTACGAATAAAAATTACATCATTTTAAATAAAAAATGAATTATAAATTATGAATTATAACTAAAAATTAACTAGGTACACTATAACTAAAACTAAACAAAAAGCTATCTAAACAAATTTGTAGAAAATATTACCGAAACGTTTTTGTATGAAATTATTTTTGTATTAAAAAACTATTAAGCAGAGCTATAAAAAATAATTAAAAACTAGATGCAAAATTAGTTTGAAGTTTATAATAAAAACGAATAACTAAAAATTAAAAATAAATAAATTTAAATAATTAATAATAATTCAAAGTAAAGTAAACTAAATAAATAATTTTGTAATATTTGCATATTAAAAAACTAAATTTATAGAAAAAGATCAATTGAAATAATCTACATATAAAAAATTATTAGATCAAAGTTAAACAAAAAAATTTGTGAATAATAATCTGAAAATAATTAATTAATATCAAAAATATTAAACATCATCTTTTATCTCATCTCTTGGTGTGTAATAAAGATATATTTTAATTTATAATATAAATAAATAATAATAATTTAAAAAATTCAATATTCCTAATAAATTATTAGTTTAATTAAAATTAATAATTTTTGAATATTGTTATTATTAACACCAAGAGATGAGATAAAAGATGATGAAAATATTGATAGTTTTTTTATATTAAAAAAAAATAAATATTCATAATTTAATTCAAAAAAATAAGTATTATATTAAAATTAATTATAAAAAATCAATAAATTAAATGTGAAGTAAAATTAATAACTTGTTAGTTATAAAAACTTATATTTAGTAAATTCGGATAACTTAGTATTTCATAATAATTTAATAAAATAACAACAATAACAACAAATACCAACAACAATTGGTAATAAATAATAAAATTTTATATTGAAGTCGTTTATAAATTTTAGTCAAAATTATACTTATAAAATAGTTAAAAAATATTCATTTTTTAAATGTTAACAAAATATTCCCATTTAAGAAATAATTATATTAAAAAAATGAATTGAATAATCCTATTTAAATTTTTTTTAATAAAGTCACATTATTTGTGGTCATTCCATTCGTATTAAAAAAAAACAAATATATTTAAATTCCAATTAATCACAAAATGATTCACGATGTCTGATTGGTTGAATTTTGTTTAAGAATTTTATTAATATTTTTACCAAAAAATTATCGCTCACAAAAACTGCGGCATTCACACACTTGACTTGACTCAGTAGCAATTTGCACTTTGTTGAGCGATTTCAACAACACTGCAGCACTAAAACACTTAACGCATCTCACTTTTTGCGATTATTTTCGCTTTGTGCATTCAACTTTTAATCAATCAAGAAAATTTGTAAAACATTGCCGCGGGTTCTGAAACTCCACAATTTATTTATACGCTCTCGATTCGAACCGCACTGCAGCTAAGAAGCGCCGGTTAAGCAGCGCGTAAATTGCGTTCTTTGCCAAATTTTTGCCGCGTTTCGCGTTGAACGCCTTAGCCAGCGCTGCCACAAGCTGCAAATTTGCCGAAAAGCCGAAATTTGCACAAAGATTTCGATGTCGCGCTCGCACGTGCGTTACTCCGTTCTGGCGTGTGTGCGCCTATGTCCGAGGTGTGTGTGTATGTGTGCGTTTATTTATTTACTTGGGCGCGTTTAATCGCGTACGCGTTGATACGTGTGGCGAGCGCGTACAGGGGCTGACTGCAGGTAACGTTAATGCGCGCAAGCGACGACTAAAAGCGGCAAATATTTCGACTGCTGCTGGCTGGCTGCTCGATGTGGCTGTTGCTGCAATGGCTTTCAATAAAAATTTTGATTAGCGGGCAAGAAGTTTTCGTAGGCAAAAGTAGCGCGACCGCTCGTACACGTTGTCGCCTTTAGACTGAAGAATTTCTGCTAGGAATATTCTTAAAAACATGGCCACAACGGCGGCGCATGCAGGCCGAATAGTTTGTCTGGCAGCGTGCATGCGTGCGTGTGTGTGTGTGTGTGCGAGTTTGTGTGTGTGTGTGTCCGCGCAAACAATTGCACAAATGCACAGCGGCAGCAACAACAACCACAACAGGCAGTTGGGGCAGTGCAATCGCGCTGCAACGAACAGCGAGCGCAGCCCAGCGCGGGAGCGAGCGCCGCCAGAAAATGCCGGGGAGCCAACTCTCGGAGCCGTGGCCGAAAAGCGCCGAAGATTGTCAGCCCGAAGCCAGCGGCAGCTAACGGCCGTCGTCGTCGCTGTGGCTGCACCAATGCAGCGGCAATTGGAGCAAATGCAGCAAATTGCAGCAGCAACGACAACAATCGCAGCCAGCGGCAAACAACGAGCGCCGCTCTGGCGAAAATCGCACAACAGCAACAAAATTGCAGTAGGAAAAAAAATCAGGCACAGCGGCGAAACGATGCCAGCGAGCATCAGAACGTCGAGCTTGACTCACTAGTCAATCGTTGGAGCGCGGCGCAGCGTTGCATGCCGCGTCGCTGGCAGCTGTTCGCAGCGGAACAGGAAGTTGAGTGCGGAAATGCAACGGCGGCGCGCTGAACTGCAAAAGCGCGGTGGGCGCAACGAACGCAGTGAACACCGCAGCGCAAAGTTGAACTAAGAGACGGCTGATTGAGGAAGCTAAGAGCAGTCAACAGACTTAACAAAACTTTAGCAAAACAAATAAAAAAACAAAGAGTGGACGTTACTCAATGGCTTCAGTCAGACATTTTGCAGTACAATTATTCACTACTTTCCTTACTTTGTTCTTACATTTGGTAGCTGGTCTCTTCAATCCATTCTCTCTGTTTTTCGCTCTTCAAATCCACTCTTCAAAAGTCACTCTTTCATCAATTCTCTTAAAATATTAAATGTTCTCTTCACAATTTATAGAGTTCTACACTCATCACAGGCAACGCTGTGCACTCAAATCTGCTCTTTGAAATTTTTTTTACTCTTCTGCACACAAAATCGGCGTCCATTTCACTCTTTTTTGCTCATTTGATAAAAGTCGTTTTAGCTTTTCTTCTTCATTTCGTTAGTTTTATTTTTGCTCTTATAAAACATTGAGACATTAACAAAATTTTGACAACAATAACAACGAACTCAGTCTAATTAAAATCAGTTAAATTCTTTTTTTAATGAATAAACTTTAAAGTTCTGAATTCATAAATGTAAATTTTTTAAATTATTAAATTTTGATTTTATTTTGCATTAATTTATATTAAATTCTATTTTTAATTAATGTAAATGATTTTGTTAACCCTTTCGACCCCGAATTTTATCCTGTGTCTCAATATTACTTTTTTCAAATCATGAAACATTGCCGAAGAAGTGTGCACACGACATTTGAAGTCGCCACGCCTCTTTGTTAGAGTTCTAGACCTAGTTTACTTTTGAAGAATTTTAGCTTAAAACGAATTAAATAAATTTTGTATCAATATTTTTTAATTACAGAAAAATTATTTAATATTTATGGAAAAATACAAAATTATCACTATTTGATTTTATTTAACCATTATTAAAGAAACAGGGTTTTGATCAAACGCGCCCAATTCGTAGACTTCAACTAGAACACAAACTTTCCCTGATATCGCTGCACATTATTGGAAATTATTTTGGAGATAACAGAAACAATTTGGAAATTTGTTTTGAATTCACTTCTAAAAATATTCATTTGTTGGTGCCTACTTAAATTAAACCCATAAATCAATCGTAGCTTTTGCCAGAAGATGACTAATAGGTGAAGTTGCTCTCAGGCAACTTTGGGTCGAAATGGTTAATTAATTAAAATTCATTTCATCTTATTTTTAATTCATTTTCATTTCATTTTCATTTCATTTTCATTTCATTTTCATTTCATTTTCATTTCATTTTCATTTCATTTTCATTTCATTTTCATTTCATTTTCATTTCATTTTCATTTTCATTTCATTTTCATTTCATTTTCATTTCATTTTCATTTCATTTTCATTTCATTTTCATTTCATTTTCATTTCATTTTCATTTCCATTTCATTTTCATTTCATTTTCATTTCATTTTCATTTCATTTTCATTTCATTTTCATTTTATTTTCATTTCATTTTCATTTCATTTTCATTTCATTTTCATTTCATTTTCATTTCATTTTCATTTCATTTTCATTTCATTTTCATTTCATTTTCATTTCATTTTCATTTCATTTTCATTTCATTTTCATTTCATTTTCATTTCATTTTCATTTCATTTTCATTTCATTTTCATTTCATTTTCATTTCATTTTCATTTCATTTTCATTTCATTTTCATTTCATTTTCATTTCATTTTCATTTCCATTTCATTTTCATTTCATTTTCATTTCATTTTCATTTCATTTTCATTTCATTTTCATTTTCATTTCATTTTCATTTTCATTTCATTTTCATTTCATTTTCATTTCATTTTCATTTCATTTTCATTTCATTTTCATTTCATTTTCATTTCATTTTCATTTCATTTTCATTTCATTTTCATTTCATTTTCATTTCATTTTCATTTAATTTTCATTTAATTTTCATTTAATTTTCATTTAATTTTCATTTCATTTTCATTTCATTTTCATTTCATTTTCATTTCATTTTCATTTCATTTTCATTTCATTTTCATTTCATTTTCATTTCATTTTCATTTCATTTTCATTTCATTTTCATTTCATTTTCATTTCATTTTCATTTCATTTTCATTTCATTTTCATTTCATTTTCATTTCATTTTCATTTCATTTTCATTTCATTTTCATTTAATTTTCATTTCATTTTCATTTCATTTTCATTTCATTTTCATTTGATTTTCATTTCATTTTCATTTCATTTTCATTATTATTAAATTAATTATTAATTATTTATTGTTTAGTTATGATTTATTTATTTATTATTTAAAATTAAATTATTTCGTTTATTTAAATTGAATTAAATTATTTATTTATTTATTATTTTCATTACCAATTTTTATATTACATTAAAAAAACATGAACTCTTTAGAGTGACTGGACTTCATTAATAATTATAATTAATTCATTAAATTAAATAATTAATCAATTAAAGAATAAAATAATTAAAAATCATTCCTGTTAATATTAAAAATTTTTAAATTTGAAATAAAAAATTTAATTTCAATTAATTTTAATTTAATTATGCAATTATTATTTTGAATTAAAAATTAAATTTTTAGTTTGGAAATTAAAAATATTTTAATATTAAGATGAATTTGTTTTGTTTATTTTGATTGAGTTGACTTGACTCACATTTTTCAATATTTCAATTTTTGAGAAAATCTGGTACAGAAAATTGTAAACAAGTAGAATGACTCAAAATTGTTCATAGCATCGCGGCTTGTTTATAAGATTTTTGCTTTTGTTTAGGTTTGTTGCAGATTTTGTTATTCATTCCACTCTCATCGCTAACATCATTGAGTACAATGCGAACAAATGTACTCATTGAGTTACGCTGCAAGTTATGACGAAGAGTTTCAGCTGGCAAAATTTTGCTCAATTTCTGCATACAAAGAACGTAAGAGAGCCACCGCTGTGAATAAACTATTCCCAGTAATACAGTGAAGGGCGAAATATGTGGACAACACTGAAGGCTACAGCAGAAAATAAAGTCCAGCAGAACAAATTTTAACAGTTAAATGTTGAAAATGTTAAAAAATTGTATTGTAAAATTTTATTATATTATATTTTTGTTATTTAAAAATTTTATTGTTATTAATGCTTGAGTAATGTTAGATATAAAAACCAATTCAAACAAAAACTTAACCCATGACCTTCTAACTTGACGGCCAACACACTGAATTGATGAATTAAAGGTTCAGTAAAAAGAAATCCATGATTTTTGCATGAAATTTAAGGCTTCATTGAGTCATAGTCATAGAAACCCTCGTCCCTATTGGCACAAACTGGCACAACCAACTTTCAGAAGCTTCTCTTGAGGAAAATTTATTACCCACAAAATTATTTGCCATACAACTTAGTATTGGTCAAAGCTGGCCGCTTCTGGGCGATTGCTTGCTTCAGATGGTTCAATTGTTGACAGCTCTGGACCGAATTAAAAATTTGGCCGAAGAGTATAAGTTCATAATAACTTGTTAGACCTCTTAGCCAGGTTTTCTCTTTATTGATGTCCATTTTTGATAGGCGCTCAAATAAAACTTAGTCAAGCAGTCACAAAGCTGTCTGAAAAGTTTCTTTAGTATGAAATCTAAATTTTCTAACGCCATCTAGCATAAACCGATTGCACTTTTACAACGCATAGATATAGATTTATAAAGTCGAAATCTCGGTTTACTGATAATTTTGATAATTACTTGAAACTACTTTTTATTTAACAATTATACTATTTAATTACATTTTTGTTCCGAAAACATTAAACAAATCAAAGGGAAAAAACTTAATTTGCTTACCAAATTCAAAAGTCAACGTTTCACTTCACTTCCGCTTGGTTGTGGTTTCCTCTAGTAGACACAAACTTTCAAATTCGCACTGCAAAGAAAAATCGTAGACCTCAATTAACGCACAATCACTGCAAATCGACACTTCCGTTCATTTGAAGGAGCCGCAATAAAATTGCCCCAAATAAAATTTTGTCATGTCAAAGTGGCAAAAGGTCAAGTAGGCAGAATTCAATGCGAAAAAGCAAAACGTCACAAAGGTTACGGCAACAATTTCAGTCAACAAACTAATTTATAATTAATCAAAAGTGTCAATAAGAACGCAGCGCACATCGACCAAAGTGTACTTCCGGAGGGGGAAGTGAGCAGGTAAAAAACACACAACAAAACAGCAAAGTTTAGCAAATTAACACCGTGAATGTTGAATCGAAAGGTCAGAGTGAGACTCATTGGCGAAGGGGGTCGAAGGCGTCAATGATATCGTTTCGAGGGCCAAATTTAGAGTCGCTTTCCCACACCCGCGACCGCGACCGCGACACTGATAACACTCGGCTGACACATTCTGCCAATTGTCGGCCGATTAAATTAACGCCACAGGCGCCAAAACAAAACCCAAACATGTCGCCGCCAGCAGGGAAACCGGAAAAGTCGACCGCAAAAGGTTGAACGGGAAGCAGCAGTGACAGCAAAGCGCCAAAGTGAAACGCAATAATTAACTAATTTAAATTCAAATCGGCGACCCAGTGAAAGCTTTTAAAGAAAAAAAAGTAGCAACAGCAAAAAAGCGCTGTGCGTATTTTTCAAGTTCCAAAGACGCTGAACAATTGAGCAAAGTGCGGTGTTACGAAACAAACTGAAAAGTGGCGAAACAATTGAAGTACAACGAAGGTTGCAAAAAAGGATTTTTGAAGGAAAATTTGAATTGCCCATAAAAGTGATAGGTTCCGCACTTGAAAACAGTGTTGCCACATAATCTTATAAAACACAAAAAAAAATATATTTAGTAGTAATATTAAACTTATAAACTGGTACTCAACAGAATTGCAAGGTTGAGGTGACTCATACTAAGACACTTTTATTAATAAGTAAAAAATAAATTAAAATACAAAAAAAAACTGTTTTAGTTTAGAGATATTGGTATAAATAAATCAGTCAAAACGTACTGAAAGCTGCCTAATCCATCATCGTCTGAGCCACGCGAGTAGCAAAATGGCCATCACTGATGTGAATGAACATTTTTCAGGAGTTCCTCCCGTAATTTTTTACGTACATACATGATTGAACCCCAAACAATTCAGCTTGAATGATTTTCAACGTCAAATTGTCTGAAATTTTGAATCAAAATTTTTGAATCAAAATTTTATGTTCATGAAATGTTATGTTTACTTACATACATATGTGACTAGAAATATGATTTTATTATTGCACAGGTTTTTGAAATTTTGTCAATTGTAATATCTCTAAGAATTAACATTTTTGCAGCCATAGACCCTAAACTTTAAAACAAGAGACAGGTGAAAAATAAATTAAAATAAATAATAATATAAGAAAAGACCTAGACTTGTTTAATAACAAACAAAATTGAATATTAAATTAAGAAATTAATTGATACTAAAATTTTAGTTTTTAGTTAAATTCAAGTAAGTAATTTTTTAGGTTGTTCTAATGAAAATAGAACAAGTTAGTTCAAATTATAAATAAAATAATTGCTTGATAAACAATTTAATATGAAACTGAAATTCCAATTAATTAATTAATTAATCCTAACTAATTAACCAAATTCATTACTGATTTTAATGAAATTAAAATATTGTTTAATTTTTTTTAATTAATAACAATTACAAAAGTTGGCTCAATTTTTATAAATAAGATGTAAAAGTGTTATTAAAAAAAATTAAATTTGAAATAGAAAAGTTCAACTAATTTTAACGAATTATTTTAAATTAATTACCGCTTTTTAATTAAATTCAAATATTGTTAAATTTTTTACAAATAACGACAATTACGAAAGTAAGAGTAAGTTTTATATTTAAGATATATGTATATACATATATATAAAAGAATAAAAATAAAATAAGAATAAGAATAAAAATAAATAAAAAAAGAATAAAAATAAGAATAAAAATAAAAAAGTTTTATATATAAGATATATATACATATATATAAAATTGTTGTTTGATAAAAAATTTAAATAATTAATTATTTTTAATATATTTTTGTTAAGTTACTTACTTATTATTTTTATTTAAAATAGGAAAGTAAAATTATCTAATTAATCTTAACAGTTTTAAATTACTTCCTTTATTTTAAAATTAAGTTAAAATATTGTTCTTTTTTTAATTAATGGAAATTCATAACAAAAGTTGGTTCAAGTTTTACAAAAAAATTAAAAATTGCATAACATTTTTTATAAAAGATAAATTTTGAAATAAAAAAGTAAAACTTTATAATTAAATAAATTATTAAATTGTGATTTTTTAATAACTTGTTTATGTCAAAAAGAAATTATTGTTTAATTCTTGAAATTGGTTATTGTTAAAAGTTAAATTTGATATGAAACAAAATTAATTATATTAACAAATTAAACAAATTTTACAAACTTTTTTACTTATTTCAAATAAAACGGAAATTTATTTTGTAACTTTAATACGTATGTCTGAATTTTAAGTCGTTTGTTTAATTTTTGTTTAAATTTGTTTAATTTAAGATTTTTTATAATAATATTTTGTTAATATTTTTTACATTTTAACTTTTAATTGGCTTTGTTTTCTAATAAAAAAAATTATCTACTATTTAAGATTTAAATTAACATATTCCAATGTGAAATATAGTTTTATTTCATTTTTAAGTAACAAGTTCTTTGCTTTCTATTTTAATATTATTCAAATTTTGTTTTAAGTTTAAAAAGTATTTACTATGAAAATACATTTTTTCCGTTTTCAAATAAATTAAATTACATTTTTAATTTCCAATCAAATTACATTTTTTACACTTTATTATAAATAGAAAATGGCAAAATATTTAAATACAACGAAAAAAGGAACAATTAATGACATTTTAATTAAAAATACAAAGTGAAATTTAAAAAATTAATTTTTGATTTTCTATTTCATAAAAAAAACAATTGAAGAAATTTAAAAAATAACTATTCTATAAACAACGAAAATTGTTGTAGTTTAAGAAATAAAATATATTTCATTATTTTCCTAATTCATTATTTCTTTTTGGTTTTTTATTTAAAAAAAAAAAAAATGTCTTACTAATTAATTAATTTCCAAATTCGAAACTGCAAAAACATAGAAAACATTTGGCTTTGCGGGCCATATTTATTTTTAAAAATCATTTTAATCTTTAACATTATTTTATTTTTATTATTATTTATAATTTTGTTAATTTATAATTTAAATTTTTTTATTCATTTCAAAAATTTTAATTTCTACGTTTTAGTTTATGTTTTTGATTTTAAAGTCATTTTTGTTTTCATCAAAAACATAATTTGTTTTTAATATTTTAATTTAAATTTTTTTTAATAATTATTAATTTTTTATAATTTTTTTTCTGAAAAAGATTTTCTTAGTTTTTTAAATAAATTGTGTTTTATTTAATTGTATTTGAATAAAAAATGTTATTAATACTGTTAAAAAATTTATGTTATTTGTTAATTTAGTTTGGTTTTTTTTTAGTTTTTTGTTAATTTATAATTTTCATTTTTTAATTCATTTCAAAAATTTTAATTTTTACGTTTTAGTTTCTGTTTTTGATTTTAAAGTCATTTTTGTTTTCATCATTGTTTTGATTTCTTAAAAAGATTTTCTTAGTTTTTTAAATAAATTGTGCTTTATTTAATTTTATTTAAATACAAAATTTTATACACATTTTTAAAAACAAATTGAGAAGTTATTTTTTAATGATAAAACTTCTTTTTATTTATTGTGTTTGTTACAACAGATTTTTGTTTTTTTAATTTAGTAAATCAAAAATGTTTATTATAATAAAAAAAACTAATATTAAATTACCAGATAAAAAATATTTTTTTGTTTTATGACAAAAAATTGTAGATTTTTTAATTTTGAATAATTTCTTTAATTTTTTGGCAACTTTGTTTTCGAAAAATTATGAAAAAATAAATAACATACAATTCGTTTAAAACTGAAAAACATGTTTCTGTTTTATTTTTTTAGTTTAAGATAAAATTTATTTTCGTTAATATACAAAATGGCTATAACCTCCTACTTTCCAAATTTTCACAAGTAACTAAAAGTAAAAAAAACTATGCAGACATAGAAATGGCATAAAATATTTGTGGGTCATATCGAATGCCGCCATTTTAAATTTTAAAAACCAGTTTATTCTTTTCAATTTTCAAAGATTAAACTTTCATGATTCATTAATTTACGCAGATTTCTTTCCTAAGTAAATTCTTCTTAAATTAAATTTTACTTGAGAGCTAAAAATGCTTGTTTTCCTTCATTCCGTCATAGTCGGCGGCTGCCAACGCGTCTGACATTAATGCCTGACGCCGAGCTAAGCGGACACCTTCGCGACGTGTTGCCGCATTAGCGCCAGACAGCCTTCCGCTCAAGTGCATACAAATCACTCAAATTAACACGTTATTGCACGATTTTTTATTGCTGCCATGTTGTTGCTTTTATTTTTGCTGTCATTAAAATGTTGCTCAGTTTTATCACCGCGGCACTGGGCGCCAAAATGTAACGCTTCCGACAGCCTTTTACAAACACCAACACACACACACGCACACAGCCAAGCAATTATGACTTCTTGTTGTTGTTGTTAAGAAAATAACTTTTAAATCAGCCAGGCGCCGCCATTTTGCGCTGACGTCATCAGCAACGCAGATGACACTTAAACGCCACGCGGACGTCAGCACCAACACACCAAAAATTTACAATAAATGCGCCGAGTTTCGTCAATTGAGCTCAACACCTTCGGGTGTAGGTTTTGACAACATTTGTTTGTTGTTGTCGTCAATTTAGTGTCGCCGAAAGTTGAGTGGGGGTGTTGCCATTTTTGATTTCTCGGCGTCACATTGCGTTATTTTGTTGCAGCCCTCAAACTTGCAAACTTGTTGGTGCAGTCGCTGTGCAAAAAATTATTGTAACAAAAAAAGTAATAGTCGGCTTTCTGGGAAGCTGTGGCGGTATGACGAGTGATTGGTGCGTGTAATCGGCGCACTTAACATTGGACGCTACGATTTTACGAGCATCCATAAGAGCGATGCGGCTTTTGGTTGGTGTTCTCTGCTTCAGCTGAATGTTGTTGTTGCTTTTATGAATTTGTATGATTGAAAAAATTCTAAATTTTGCTCAAGTTTAAGGCAGTTTCACATTGAAAGTTAAAAAGAGTAAGAAGCAGGTAGATAGAGCCTTTCATATGCAGATGTCCTCAGGATAAGTGAAGCCTGCAGGATTCTCATAGAACGAAATATCCGAGGAACCAGGATATACTTATTCTCTGACAACCAGACGGCAATAAACGCGTTGACTTTTCCCATAACAAAATCCAAGGTCTGAGGAACGAAGATTTCCATATTCAATGACAGCCGGGTGACCATCAAAGCGTTGACTTATATCATAATGAATGAACGGTTTTAATGAGCGACAAGATCAGCAGCGGTTAATACTACATGAATCTGAACCTCCGCATGTCCTTCAGACTACCATAACGTTGCAGCGTCTTTCAATCCGAACTCATGGCCACCAGTCGCCTGGTTCAAGTAAAATGCAATCTTCCACAGAGACATCCCCATCCCACCGACAGCAGACTGCAATCCAGGTCTTTTAAGTACGCATCCACGCTCGAAACAGCTGTCTACTGCCACTCATCTCTTAATTAGATCTCCGAGTAGTACAACGTGTACCTTTACTGGGCACCTGGGCACAAGGACATAGAAGGAATTGTCTAGTTGACTAGCTGGCCAGAGTAGGCAGGGAGCTACAAAACATCACTCCACTTGCAAAATTCATCTGACTCCACGAACAAACATGTAATCTGGCTCCACGAACGGCAAGACAGGCCATCTGGACCGACCCGAGCAGATTCAGGAAATTTATGCTTGTAAACAAATTGTCGTGGGAATCATATCGATGCTGCTCGATAGCCCAACGTGAGTGCACTATCTCAGAAGTCTTGGGTTTGACTCATATCTTGTGCATGGTCTTGCACTCTTCCAACTTTTCAATTTTCCTGTCATATACTTAATATTTCATAGCCCAGCAACATACCCCAGTTCAAAAATTCCGACTGATTCCGAGATGATTCGAGATGATGGAAACAAATATACAGCTGCACGGTGCACCAGCGACGCCTGTCGCCTGAGGAAGCGAACACAGCGCACCAAACCGATCTTAACAAAGTCCTCAACCATCCTTGTGTCACCTCCTCTACACAACAGATGGCGCTATGAGCGGTAGGTATTAATTCGTATTAATTGATTCTGGACATTAACCCGCTGACATGACCTCATGACCCCTCATCAGCCGCACGTGTTTTTTCCAGCGGTAGTAAGCAAGTAAGAACCCCCTACCCCCTACTCGCTAAGACGCTGATGGACCCAATCAGCGCAGCTTTAGACCTGATAAGTCCACCATTGACCAGATATTCATTTTACGCCAAATCCTGGAAAATACCCATGATAATCAAATCGATACCCATCATCTTTTTATCGATTACAAGGCAACAATTGAAAGCCCGATAAGGGATCACCTGTATGCCGCATTATCTGAACTTGGTATCCCTGCAAAGCTCGTGAGACTTTACAGACCGACGTTGAGAAATACATGCAGCTCCGATGTTGAAAGTGACCTCTCCGACCCATTTGATATCGTTCGACGTTTCAGACAGGTTGATTCTTTGACATGTGACCTTTTTAACTTCACCATGGAGAGTGTTCTGCGCAAGACCGATGTACATTGTAATGGCGCAATCTTCAGCAAAAGTCCCCAGCTCCTTGCCTACATCGATGAAATTGACGTCATCGAACGTAACAAGCGCGATGTCATCGCTGCCTTTGCGGCAATCGAAAGAACATCTGCCAAAATGGGTCTGGTGGTAAATGAGGGCAAGACGAAGTATATACTGTCTACACGCAGGGACTCGCAGCGGCTAGGGTCTCATGTCGAGACTGACAGGCAGTGGCGGATCCAGGGGGGGGGGGGGGGGGGGGGGGTTGGGGGTTGAACCCCCCGAAATATGTGAATCGACTATAAAACTACATACAAATTAAAATACATTTTATAAATATTAAAGAATTACATTTTAAAACCCCCCCCCCCCCGAAATATTTTTCTGGATCCACGCCTGCTGACAGGTATACTTTTGAAGTTGTCACAAAAATGCGTCTACCTTAGCACCGCTATAAACAGTAGCAATGAATTCAGCCTGGGGATCAAGCGAACGATGACTTTTGGCAATAGGAAGTACTATGGTCTCGGTAGGCTATTGAGTAGCACAGAGCTCTGTCGACCGACAAAACTTGCGCTTTATAGAACGCTTATTCTGGCCGTGCTCCTCTATGAAGTAGAAGCATGGATACTGTCACGTAACGACACACCAGAACTTGGGGTGTTCAAGAGAAGGTACTTCGCAAAATCTTCGGCCCTGTTCGTATTAGCGACGACTATCGTATACGAACCAACAACGAGCTGTATGGGATGTTTGAAGACATGGACGCAGCATAGCGAATTAACATCCAGCGGCTACGCTGACTTCGTCATAACTGTTGTATGAACGATGAAGCTCCGGCGAAAAAGGTGTCCGATGCGGTAGGGGTGACAGCGAAGAGGGACACTGGGTCTCCGGTTAGGTTAGGTTAGGTTGCGGTGGCTGCCTCTGTACACACTTAGGCCTCTTAACGGGCCCGTTTTGATACCACAGATTCCACCCGTTTGAAATGCGTATGCAACACTGTTTTTTTCAAATGGATGGGGAAAGGGAGGGGAGGGGACCTACAGTTTAACGCCGAATCCGAACGGCGATTGGCAGTTTTTCTTTCACACTTGGAGGTTTTTCCATTCCCTGCCAAGAGCGCACTTGTGCGATTCTTGTAATTCTCATTCCCTTCATGGATAGCGATTGAAGAAGAAGAGTGTTTTTTCCAGCCCAAGCCAGGAATCGAACCCGAGGCGCTCGGTATGAGAAGCCAGCGCGCTATCCGCTGAGCTATCGAGGCTGACAACCGTCTCCGGTGGAAGGACCAAGTTGAGGACGTCCTATCATCTCTTGGTGTGACCAACTGGAGAAGTCGCGCTCGAAGCTGAGGCGCCTGGAGAGAACTCATACGGGCTCAACCCGGTAACGGGTTGTTATGGCCAGTGAAGTAAGTGAGGACCCCCCCCAGTCAGTTTGAAGTATTTCAACTGGCGACACAACTGTAGTGAGCATCCTTAAATTAATTACTCAACGAATTTTCAAAGTCACTGCACCTTAGCGCCAAAAAGTAAAAAAGCCAACCGAAAAAATCCATCAGCATTGTGCAAATTAATATAATTTATTTAATTTTTGCAAAATTTCGCGCGCGCTAATGATGATAAAGTGCGACTGTGTTTAAGTCACCCGACGGTGTCCGTCCGTTCGCTAAGTATTCACATACTCCGGCGCCACACATGCACACCGACTGCCAAGCAGACTCGAACAACTGGCGGCACCACGCACCTTTCAAGTTAAAAATATGACAGCGCAACGGGGTCGGGGGCGAACTACCCCGCAGCACTTATTTAACTTTTGCATAAAGATAAATTTCAGCAGCCAGCACGTCGCTGCGAAATAATAATTCGCAGCGCTGGCAAATCAACTCAAACACGAGCATCGTGTGAGTTTGAGTGCTGTTGCTGTGCGCGAATGTGTGAGTGTAGATTTTGTTGTTGGCTAGCAGAACCGCAAAGCAACATGTCGCGCGTTTTAAGCGCAACGGTCGCTAGTTGCGACATCGGTTGCGGGGTGCGGTGAGTTCAAATTGTACATAACCGCAATATTTTGACTTGAGAAAAACACACACAAACATAAACACAAACACAAACACGGCAATGGGCACTCGGTGTGGAGTTAGTGTGTGTGGGTTGAAAACCCACAAGAAAGTTGTGATTACATGTTTTGCTCGCAAACATGCACTGCGGGCGAGAGTAATTTAGACATCAACCAAGTGTGGATCACTCTCCTCTCCTTCCCTATTCCCCATGGGTGTAGTACAGTGGTCCAAAATGGATTGAGTGCTATGAAAGGCTTGTAGCCTTCCTGAACACCCTTACATCACATCACAAGTGTGGATAGTCTAATGACAAAGCGAGGTTCCGAACGCTGTCTAGTAGCCTCAGGAACAAATCTGCTCAATAACTCGTTGCTCATCGGGGTTACAATGATTGTCTGGGTTAATGGGAGTTACTGGCCAGAGTACTCGCCAAACTCAGTAGTAGCGCTATAACTATCCGGTTGACTCTTTCAACAATCGAAATAGTGGCATAGCTGTGTACATATACGAGTTAGTCATAAATAGCGAAACAGCGCAACAAACCGATCTTAGCGATGTTCCCAACCATACTGCTGTCACTTGCCTTACACAACAGATGGCGCTATGAGCGGTAGCTCAGAACATCGGAGGTGTCGTTCCTAAGCGGAGATAGATGGCAGCCCCATCACTTAGGACAACCTGTGGCAGGCCAATCACCTACCCGGGCAGGAAGACACAAGCTATAGCCGTAACCAGCACAAGACAATGTCTTGTGGAGACCCTTATTATCATTGATATTATTATTATGATATGTTCCCGAGAGGAGTGAACAAGGAAAGAAAAATAGTAACTTAGAGATGGTATTTTAGGCTTTGATAGGCTTTTCATCTCATGATAACTGCACCATGTTGAAGATTGCATCTCATCAATATCTCATCCGCTTTAGGTCGTTTTAGTTCAGTTTTGACCAAGTTTAGAGCCTCTGAGTAGTTTTAGCCGAATAATATTTTTTTGTTCCAACGAAAATATTAAAAATATTCAACTCTAACCATCGTCCATCTAGTTGTGACTTAGGCCATAGTGGACCTATAGTGATATCACATTTACCGTAAGAAACTATAATCCCGAAGAAAGGAAATTTTATGTCACTTCAAGTCATAAAAATCTCGGTTTCTCAAACCACTCAAATTTATCCCATACAATTCTGAACAATCTAGCTTTTGATAAATAGAACCCCGAAGTATTACCGGAATATACTTCAACCTGAAATTTTTCATTGCCACCATTTCTATGTGGTTGTAAATTCTGTTGTCTGTGCGTATTTTTGCGCTTAACGCAAATATCCGCAAATTGCATACGGATTACATGCCATTTGGCCACGTGCAGCTTTCCTTGCGCAAACTAAAACCCCACCTTAGCGTCAAACGGTGGCAACACCAGCGACAGCGGCAGCGTTGCGTTCACCTACACTGCTTCCGTTCGCCTCACCTACACACTGCACACACAGCCAAACGAAACAACGATCCGTGCAGCATTCGCCAGCAGACAGACAGGCGGCCAGCGTTGCAATAACACCAACGGTGGCAACACCAATACCCGCACCGGCGTCACAGCCGTTGACGGGGTGGCATCATTAGCATTCCAAGATGACTTCGGCAAAAGCCAACAACAGGAAAGATGATTAATTCAAAGTTATTAGAAACATGACTGAAATTTATAATGCAACCTGCCAGCCAGTGCTGCCAACGCCGGCCGCTGTCAGGACGGCGACTGCTGCTGCTGCTGTTGCGCGCAGATATGCGACGTCGAACGTCGACGGCGTCGTGTGTGAGTCGAGTGTCGAGTGTCTGCATGCCGGAACGACGATAATAATGATAATGACGCGGAGCATGCGGTGGCGGACCAACTTTCCGCGCGTTCAAACACCGCACAGCACGAAAGACGATGCTGAGTGCGAAAAATTATTGCCGAATGCGTGTCGGGGGCCTGCGCGGTGCGCCGCTCGTGAGCTTCGAACGTGGGTTTGAATGTGAGTGACAAATTGCTGGCGGTTGACGTTGCTGTTGCTGCACTGTGTCTATTGCAACTATTTGTTGCGTTTATTTGTTTATTTACTCAAGTGTCTGTGGCGGCTGTCTGACTGCTGCGTCACTCAATTTTTGGTTAATTTACAAATGATACAAAGCGAGCGTTGCGCACATTTGGCTGAAGGGAGAATAATAGTGATTGGGTTTGCGGATAATGAAGACAATTTTAAAGAGTCAAAATAGAGTTTCCGTTTATTGATAGCTTTTTCTATATTTTGGTAGAGTTAATGCAATGTTGATTAGGCACAATGAAATAATTCATATAATAACTAAAAGGAACTAAAGACGTAATTTTCAAATTAATTCATTTTAATTTTAAGCAATTTTAATTTAATTTCAAAACTATATTTTCAAATTAATTATTAACTAAAGTAATCTTCAAATTAATTAATTTTAATTTAATTTTAAAATTATATTTTCAAATTAACTATTAACTAAAGTAAGTTTCAAGTTAACTCATTTTAATTTTAATTAATTCCAATTTCAGTTTAAAATTATATTTTCAAATTAACTATTAACTAAAGTAATTTTCAAGTTAATTCATTTTAATTTTAATTAATTCAAATTTAAGTTTAAAATTATATTTTCAAATTAACTATTAACTAAAGTAATCTTCAAATTATTTCATATTAATTTTAATAAATTTTAATTTAATTTCAAAATTATATATTCAAATTAACTATTAACTAAAATAATTTTCAAATTAATTCATTTTAATTTTAATTAATTTAATTTCATTTTAAAATTATATTTTCAAATCAACTATTAACTAAAGCAATCTTCAAATGAATTCATTATAATTTTAATTTATTTCAATTAAGTTTCAAAATTATATTTTCAAATTAACTATTAACTAAAGCAATTTTCAAATTAATTCATTTTCATTTTAATTAATTTTAATTTAATTTTAAAATTATATTTTCAAATTAACTATTAACTAAAGTAAGTTTCAAGTTAACTCATTTTAATTTTAATTAATTCCAATTTCAGTTTAAAATTATATTTTCAAATTAACTATTAACTAAAGTAATTTTCAAGTTAATTCATTTTAATTTTAATTAATTCAAATTTAAGTTTAAAATTATATTTTCAAATTAACTATTAACTAAAGTAATCTTCAAATTATTTCATATTAATTTTAATAAATTTTAATTTAATTTCAAAATTATATATTCAAATTAACTATTACTTAAATAATTTTCAAATTAATTCATTTTAATTTTAATTAATTTAATTTCATTTTAAAATTATATTTTCAAATCAACTATTAACTAAAGCAATCTTCAAATGAATTCATTATAATTTTAATTTATTTCAATTAAGTTTCAAAATTATATTTTCAAATTAACTATTAACTAAAGCAATTTTCAAATTAATTCATTTTCATTTTAATTAATTTTAATTTAATTTTAAAATTATATTCTCAAATTAATTATTAACTAAAGCAATTTTCAAATTAATTCATTTTAATTCATTTTAATTGAATTTTAAAATTGTACTTTCAAATTAATTATTAACTAAAGTGATTTTCAAATTAATTAATTTAAATTTTAGTTAATTTTATTTTAATTGAAATATTAAATTTTAAATTTTAAAATTTTAATTTTGTAAAATTGTAATTTTAAAGTACTTCTACCAAGCCTGAAGTAAACGCCTAGTAAATCACATTTCTCTTAACCCTTTGTTGATCCCAACATATTTTAATAAAACAATGTGAAAAATGAAATTATTACTATTTAAATTACTTGCACTACATTTAAAGTCAACAGGCCCTTGAAATTATACTACGTATTGCAAACTTTTAACCCACCCCATGATTCGGTCAGATTTTGATTTAAAAAAAAATTAACAACACGTAATCACTATTAACTATTAACTAAAGCAATTTTCAAATTAATTCATTTTAATTTTATTTAATTTTAATTTAATTTTAAAATTATATTTTTAAATCAACTATCAATTAAAGTAATTTTCAAATTAACTCATTTTAATTTTAATTAATTCAAATTTTGAGTTTAAAATTATTTTTTCAAATTAAATATTAACTAAAGTAATTTTCAAATTAATTCATTTTAATTTTAATTCATTTTAATTTCATTTTAAAATTATGTTTTCAAATTAATTATAAACTAAAGTTATTTTAAAATTAATTAATTTAAATTTTAGTTGAGTTTAATTTAATTTAAAAATTAAATTTTAAATTTTTAAATTTTAATTCTGTTTTAAAGTACTTCTACCAAGCCTGAAGTCAATGAGCCTAGTAAATCACATTTCTCTTAACCCTTTTTTGATCCCAAAAAATTTTAATAGTTAAAACAATGTGAAAAACTAAATTATTATTATTTAAATTACTTGCACTACATTTAAAGTCAACAGGCCCTTGAAATTATACTACGTCATGCAAACATTTAACCCACCCCATGATTCGCTCAGATTTTTATTTTTAAAAAAATTAAAAATACTTAATTAATTCGTTTTAATTTAAAGGGTTTGAAGTCAAAGGTATGCAAGTTTAAAGTAAAAAAATGCATCTAAAAAATCGAATCCATAAATGTTTATAGATACAAACTTTTAACCCCCAGAATTATTTCCTATTATATGAAATATTTGAAAGTTTGAAGTCAAAAATGGTTTTCCATAAAACCTTGTAATCCTTTGTTTACTCTGTTAAATTTTTTTATTAAAAAAAACCAAAAACACGTGTCTAATTATTTTTAATTACAAGTGTTTTCACAAATTGAGATACCAATAAGTCAATTCATTAATGTTTTTTTCATGGTTTTTCTCGTGTACAAACCTCACCTATTGTTGACCTCGTGAGATTTTGATTTTCAAAAAACTGAACCATTAGTGTGGAATCTTTTTAAAGCACTTAATTTAATTGACTGGCACGACAGCCCGCTTACGCGAGACTAAGGCCTAGCTTCCCGCAACCACCCGTGTTGTGCGTGTGAATTTGTACACGGGTTGAAGGGACCTACAGTTTAATGCCGGTTCCGAACGGCAGGTTGGGAGCTCTTTCATAAGCAATTTTTACTCTCAGAGGTTTGCCATTTCCAGCTGAGAGGACAGCCACCGAAAGAGAAAACGAGTTTTCCCGTTATTTTTTTTAGGTGTTATTACAGGCAGTATTTGAACCTGAGGTTGCTGCCTGCGAATCGCGGTCCAACGCACTAACCAACTGAGCCACGGCGGCTGCACTTAGCATGTGAAATAATTCGATACGGGTTTTAATTTTTTCGAAAATCAATTAACGACGGGTTAAGAGTATTGAAGAACTGTGGCAAAACATGAATTAATGGACCTTTTGACTTCAAACTTGGTAAAAGTACTCTTAGTGAGAAATAATTCGACACGTATTTTTAATTTTTTCGAAAATTTAAATCTAACAGAGTCAACAATGGGTTAAAAGTTTTTATGAAAAAATATGATTTTGTACGCCTTTTGCCTTTAAACTTGGTGAAAGCTCTTAAAATGCGAAATAATTCCATCCGTGTTTTTTACTTTTTTAAAAATCTGACGAAGTCAACGATGGGTTAAGAATTTGTATGAAGAAATAAGCTTTTTGACTTCAATCATGGTAAAAGTATTTTTGGTGAGAAATAATTTGACAAATTGTTGTTTTTTTTCGAAAAAAAATCTAAAGGGGTAAACGAATTTGTCTTAGTTTTGCAATAAAAATTATAATAATAGGTGCATGTATTGCAATTGTGCAGTTTTTTCAATTTTTCATGTTGATTGCATACTTTTAGGGATTAATAAAATACATTTTGTCCAAAAATAGGTGTTTAGACCACTTTTCAAATTACATTATTTTCTGAGATCGGAAGATATCGGAGGATGTAACTATATTTTCAGACAAAGAAAGAATGCTTCTTAAAATAAAAAATGTCCAGGAACATACTTTCACATACTTTTTAGATATTTTCCTCTAAGTTTTGCCAATTTTTAGATTTTTAATTTCGAAAACTATTTTAAATTAAAAGCGAAGTAAAAGCCTCAGCCTTGCAAATTTTGAGAAAACATTAAAAGCGAAAATGGCAACGTTGTTTCTTAATCTATATTGAAAGTTTTAGCAACTTCTTTGAAACCATGTGTTTTTACAATTTTTTTTAATCAATAGATTAAAAAACCGAAAATTTGTGTTCACATTTTTTTGTGAAAAAGTTTCAACTTTTGCACAGATTTTTTTGGGTTCTCTTAGTTGGAGTTTTACCTTTCAATGTGCATTGACTTCAAACTTGCGTGCAAAGCCATGGGGCCCTGCTAGTTGACGAATAAATTTTACAGGGAAATTTTTTAATTAATTTAATTTTTAATTTTTAAGTTTTTGATTTAATTTTTCTAATGACAAATAGTTTTGAAAATTGTTCTCTTTTTGTCATACAAAACAGAGGCAATTGTTCTACCTGGTTCACTTGAATAATTTCACTATGGCCGGAACAATCATTAAAATACTTGAAATGAAAATCAAACTGAAATAAAAATCACAGAACAGAACTTCCCCAAGGTTTATAGAATACAAGGTTGCGCATTCCCAACGTTCGCCATGTTGATGACGTAGGAGGAGGCCAAAATCGAGTTGCCACTTACTGACAAATTTATATTTTAAATCCCTAAAACAAAAAAAAAACGAAGCATGCCTTGTTTTTTCCATCAATGGAAATATTCTATATCCATACGCTTTCAAAATATTTGTAAACGCGAAATGAATTGCTCGGTGGCAAATTGCAAAAATTACAGCTCATTTTTCATGTTCATTTTTGTTCACAAATCCAGAAAAGTATTTGGATTTATTATTTAAGGGGTATAAATATAAAATCTGGCAACTTCTTTTTCCGGATTTGTTTACACTTTTTGCACTTTTTTTGCTCAAAAATATTTTCAGCCAATCAGAGCCAAGCTATGCCTACGTCACGCGAGGCGCTGTCATTTTTTGACAACCGGAATGCGCAACCTTCTATTCTATAAACCTTGGAACTTCCCAACGAAATTAGATCAACACATTGATTTTTCATGCAAAGCACATTCGAAATTTAGACTCAGTAAGTGAACATTTCGTACAACTAAAATAAAAATACAATCGATAGAGTATGAAGAACTCCTTTCCAAACCCACTTTACGAGTACAAATGCCTCTACGAACTTTTGTTCCAGTGTGAATGCCTTTGTCCATCTATGTTCCTGTGTGTGTGTGTGTTTGTAAGTAGTACGCAATGCAGTTGTCATTTTAGCCAAAATATTACAACTCATAAAATTTTATTCAATTTCTTGTTTGCATAAATTATTAAAAAAAATACAAAACAAACACTTTAACAAAACGTAACAAAACCAAAGGGAACATAAAGGAAACCGAAATGAGGGCTAGAAATTGCGCTCCGTGACATTTCACTAGTACGCCGAAAAGCCTACACCCCTCTCTTGCCCTGCTGTTGCACTCCCCCCCTCCTCACCCTCCTCCCAGTCATGTGGCAAATTTCATCCCGTTTAAGCCGGCACCGGAAGTGACACACACACACGCCACAGCGTCACTGCAATGGTTCCGCTCTTTATTGCTGTTGTTGTTGTAGTTGGCTTCGTGTGCATTTTGTAGTGCTTCCGTTTAACATTTCTTGCCATTTTGCGCGGAATATGGCGTATTTGCATGTCACTCGGCGAAGAGCGATGGCGGCGATGGCGCTGTGAGCGGTGAACGCGTTTATGCGAAGACAAAAATTTCATTTCGCCAGCAAAAGGGGTCGTTATGCATTTGTTGTTGTTGTTGTAGCTTCTTTTGTCTTTTTTACAAACGCTTAAGTCGGCATGAGCTGGTATAAAATTTTTAGTAAAAAAACACAACAACAAAAATTTGTTGAATAGAGTCACCGCCGTATGGCGTGGCATGGCGTTCCACTTGGTGGGTTGGCATTTTTATGAGTTCGATTCGAATTTGTTGTCGTTGCAAGTCACCGCTGCTGTTACTTGGTTCATTTGCTTTGCTTCAATGCTTAATCAACGGCTGCCGTTGACTTTTCGTGTGTGTGTGTGTGTGTGTTAGAGTAATCGTGTGTGTGTGTGTTTGGTAGACTATTTGTGTTTGTGTGTGTGTGTGTCAATTTCGAATGAAAGTGTTTTGCTGCTAAGTTTGGCATTTTCCAAACTTTAAAGTGGAAAACAACAAGTTTTAAGTGAACAGTTTCAAAAAAAAAATTGCATCTAACCTGACTGTAAAATATTCTCTTCGATACAAAAACAAAAGACAAAAGGTTTCAGTAATAAAATCGGGGTTTTTTTGTTAAATAAATGCCTATAACCTTTTGATGGTCAGTTTAGAAATGGTCAATTTAGACCATTTTAGAATTTAGACAATTTAGATTTATGGCAATTTAGAAATGGTCAATTTGGAAATGGTCAATTTAGACAAAACAGTCGGTAAAAAAATCTTAAAAAAGTTCTTTCAGGAGCTAAAGGGTTAAGCCAATTGTGAATAGCCATTTATAAAAAGTTTTGTCATATCTCATATTTATTAATATACCTGCTAAAAGAAACACAGACCCTGTGTTTGAACCATGATTATCTAATCCACAAACAATTGCATCATAACTTTTGGCTTCCAATTATCTTTGAGCAGGGATTTAACTATTATAAGTTTTTCAAGAAAATAATTGCAATGTAACTATTACAATGCAACATACATTTTATTTGTTGATTATAATTGTTATTTTTATTTTACATTTTTATTTACAATTCATTTTTAAGTTGCGTAATAACCGTTATGAGAAAACAATTTTTTTTTCTCGATAATTATTATTTTGGGAGTTTTTTTGTTTACGTTGCTTCATAACTTTTATTTATGACTTTTTTATTTACGTTACCGACAACTTATTTTGAGAAAATAAAAAAAATAATAAAAATAATAAAAGTTATGAAGCAATGTAAAAAACAAAAATCCCAAAATAATAATTATTGACAACGAAAAATATACTTGGAACTAATAAAAGTTATTATGCAACTCAAAAATATTTATTACATGATAATAGTTATAGGCGACGTAAAAAATTTCTTATTGGGAATAATTACACTGTCCAAGTCAAAAATTCAGACATGGGGGGGGGGGGGGCTACAAAGCGACTTTCTATAGGTATACTGAATTGAGATCCACAAGCCGTTTGGCTGGATTGGCTCTAGTTTAAGAGAAATCCGACTTTGAAGTTTGCTCATTTTAGTCGAGTTCGTCGCTTAAGTCTTCGAACGTTTAAATGCTAATAGGTCCTAAATCGTTCCGAATATCGCTTTACTGTCTTCGGCAAGTTTGTAGATATTTTAATGACCAACACATTTGTTTAAGACAACAATCCAAAAAAAATACATTCAAACTGTGTAATTGCGATATGTGTATTTTTTTGCGCAGCGCAACGTGGCGTATGAGTGTCATTTAATTATAATTAACAACATTTTATAGTTGCGTTTCTATTTCGAATGGAACATTTTTAGAACACAGGTGGACAAAAAAGTTTTAAAGAGTTTCTTAACTTTCACTTCAAAGTTTGCACATAAAAAATTGTTTTGAGTTTTAAAAAAATAACTAAAAAGAAAAAAACAACCAATACTTTAAAATGTTTTCAAACAAACTCAAATAGTTATTTGCCTATTTTTTTTAAGTTTCTGCCACTTGAACACATTCTGTATAGTTCAAATTTAAATAGCCAAGACTCGCACCCACACACACACAGCCACACAGAAATGCTGCTGCTGTTGCTGCAGTCAGAACTGGTTGCTGCATACTTCGGCTGGTTGTCGACTGTCTTTATGGCCTTTCGGCTTGTGTTTCGTTTTGTGCGCTTTAAAAATTAAATACACAGCAACGGCACATAACAACACCTGCATATAATAACAACAACAACAACAACAGCGATAAGAATAGCAACTAAAATGCGAGCGTCTTGCAGCTGCAACAACAACACAACAAAGGCTGCCATAAAGACACTGCAAAGCAGCGCGCAGAGCAACACAAAGGACACCGCCGAAAAGAAGTCAAGGCAGCCGCTACTGCAGGAACACACCGGAGATATGGCAATGCTGCAGGTGCTGTTTGTGGGCGCACTGCACCGAAGGCGGCAATAAAAAGTAACGACTTGTCTTTTTGCTCGACTGCCACAGCTTGACTGCTGTGTGCCGTTTTGACGCCAAACGCAAACGCAAACTCCCACTCACACACACACACACAGCCGCACACACCAATACAAAAACACACACACGTAAACACATTTTCACTTTTGTTGCTTTTTGTGCGTTGTTTTGCTTTCTAGATTTCGCCTTTGCTCACTTTTCGCCACACGTTTTCTTGCTCGCCGCTCAACACACGGTGCCGCTTTCTTCTTCAGACAACGCCGCACAGTGGGGCGTCCGTGGCCAAAAATAAAAAAAACCAAATCTTTATTTTGAAAAAAATAAGTAAGCATGATCGAAGCTAAATCTCCAACTAAGCTATATCAAAAGGAATTTTTAAAAAATTTTAAGTTTTGTAGTCTCACGAAGGTTTTAAACTTGATATATTGCGTGAACACAAATTTAAGGGAAAATAGACATTTAACCTTGCGAAACTGAAGATGTTTTTTCGTATGGTTAAAGGTATTATTTAAATATATCTGAATTTTTATTTTATGTGTTAGGTTTTTGCAGTCTGGCAATGCCTTGTTTTTTGTTTTGGTTATTACTGTTCGCTAACTACCGTTATTTGAACGTAGAGTCATTTTGAGCCCTAGTAAAAGTTTAAGTGCAAACTTCAAAATTCAATATCTCGAAAAGCCCTAGGGAGCCTTTCCAATTTCGATTGTTTCACTAAATTACAAGTATGTAGAACACGTGTGCAAAGTTTCAGCTGCAGAGGCCTGCAGACCCGCATGTAATTCATTTTTTTATAGTGGCACCTCTTATACAAATTCGTGAGCTCTTCTATGTGTGGCTGCCGTCTCGAAATTTATCTCGACAAAACCAAATAGAATCGATGACAAACTTTTTGGAAGAAAAATATGGAAGAAGTGTGGAAATAGAGAAAAATTTAATTAATTTACTGGCGTTAAGATTTGACACACGATGGACACAATGCCATCGACTGAAATCAGCATTTGAACGCAACAACTCTGCTTGGCTTAATTGCTGAATTAAATGTATATAAATACTGTTTGATTGTAATTTATAGATTAAATGCTAAAGTTTTCGAAGTCCGATTGAGTTAATTTTTGAAAAAAAACAAACTATTTTGTGGTACTAATGGTGAGTACAAAATATAATTAAAAATCTCTTTTAGCTTTGGAGTTATTTCTAATTTAAATATTTTTCTATGGGAGGTGGGCGTGGCCGTGTTCCGATCTTGAACATTTTCGGTTATCATTAACATTTTGTCTTTAAAATCATTTGCAGAAAATTTCGTCTCCTATTTTTGGCTACATTGAGTACTGGTCGCCACGTTTTTAACGCATTGTGTCCGGCTGGCACCACAAGTGCATGTAAATATTTGTGGAAAATAAACTTAGGAGCGAAGTGAAGAAGGGCCAACAGGGAAAACATCGAAAACTTAAAAAAATGGGAAAATATACATATATACCGATTTATTCATTTGAGGCTTGTACGAGCTTTTAAAGTAGGCGTGGCAAACTGCCCATTTTTGGCGAAATTGTAGACTATATCCTAATGATACTTTGTATAAAATTTCATCTCTCTAGTGTTAACAGTGGCCAAGTTATCGAATAAAAAATATTTTCTCAATATGGGGGGTGGGCGTAGCAGTGGTCCAATTTTCACAATTTTTCATATTTTTCTTAATTGGGCTAAAAAATGGGCGGGTGACAAATTTCGCGAAAATTAAACCACGTTTACTATTTTTGGCCACGCGATATATGGGGACGCCCCACTGTGCGCCGTCTTCTGCCATCGAATATGGCGCACACTGGAGCAATTTCTTTTAATTTTTAACATTTTAATCTCATGATACGTGGGGGTCAACCCCCACCGCCCCCATGCCCTTCTGTAGTGTTTGTACTGTTGCGAAGTCTTATTGCTCGCCGCTGTGCTTTACAATCGCAATTGTAAAACTGCTGGTTGGAGTCAGAGTGTATTTTAGGCACTTGGCGAAATTATCTACATTTAGTGTAGAAAATTATGAGAACAATGTTGAGTAGACATCCTCATTGTGTATTACTTTTGGGTTATGGAAATTTAAATCCCTCATTGAGATTCAAATCATCGAGTAGTCTGCCAATTTTCAAGGTACATATAGTGTGGATGTCTTCTAGGACGAGACGGGGTACTAATATTAAATGTATTGCTTTCAGTTTAAGTTAGTTTAAGATACATTTCTTTTAAGTTTTCTACATCAAAAATTATTTGCTTTTAATTTTTTATGAAATCTCTATTGAGGACACGATTCTTGATTGTTTTTACCAACCTTCGACCATTGACTCTCGACCTGTCCAACTCTGATGACAGCCAGGCTACGATCTGGAATGGGGATACCGTTGTGGAATAGTAGAGGGGAAATGTCCCAAGTAAGCTGGGTACCAAAATCTACACAAATAGCTCTAAGAAGGAGTATTAAGGAGTAGTGGAAATCTTATCCGAACATCAAATATCTTCCTGGTTCTTGCTATCAAGGAAGCATACAGGATGGCACAAGACTCTTATCCTATCATCAAAAGTAGTGCGAGAGTGCAGGGAGGTCCTACTTACTATACTCTCCGATAGTGTATCCACGATCAAGGCAACAGAATGGTGGATCTTATCGTCAAAACTAGTGCGAGAGTGCAGAGAGGTCCTGCTTGTTATACTTTTCGACAGCCAATCCATAATCAAGTCACTGGACTCGTCGATCTTACTGACAAAACTAGTGCGAGAATTCAGAGAGGTCCTGTTTACTATATTTTTTGACAGCCAATCCATAAGCAAGGCACTGAACTGCTGCGAGAGTGCACAGATCCTTACGGCGTTAGCTCAACGGATCAAAGATACCCCATCCGTTCAAAGAAAGCAATGAGCGAATCAATGAACTGTCCTCTTTGGGCTCCAGAGACTCTGACAGAGTGAGGTGCTAACAGTTCACGCCCCACTGGGTTCAATCAAGAGCAAAGCCTTTAAGGACTTCTTCGCTAAAGCCTACACTAGGTGGCAGAGAATGGAATCATGAAAATCAGCAGTTCACTTTGCCCAACATATAATAGGAACAGAACCATAGAGCTCTCATACTATATAAGGGCCGTCGGCATGTGGCCAGACTAGCTGGGCTCATCAGAGGCCGCTCGCCCATTGGAGAAAACGAAGCTCAAATGGACATCCCCTTCATTCTCAGCCGCCACAACTTTGATAACCTCCACGAAAAGGAGATAGTCCATCACTTCCTCTGCGCCTGGCCAGCCTAATCAAGGAGGTGTTGGGAAACGGTAGGCAACCCAATATATTAATTATATTATATTTTAGAGAAGATAGCAAAAGGTCCCTACTTGCCTTCATTAACTTCTCGAACTGAATGTAGAGGTTAGATAGTTTAGAAAAAAAACACAAGCATACCATAGAGCACCAATAGGGAATAGTGGTGACAAAAGAGCACTCACGCGCTAATGGAATGTCGGAACCAACCACTCAAGGTGTAGGGTATGAAATATTCGGTCTATACCGTATCCAATGCGATCAATTTACGGCACTGAATCGCTGACATGTTCGTTTCCAGAGCGCGTAACTATGTCAAGTCGATCATTCGTGCGCGTCTTTCAACAATTGAAAGTCGACATAGAAATTGTGTGAACCTATCTTCAACACAGTGGCGCACGCAAGTAGGGTTTTGGCGGTTCAAAGCCTTCCAAATATTTGAATCTTAAAAATATTTTGGGTGAAAAATATGGTTTTAACTGTTGTTGGACTTAGCAACTGTATACGAAACCCATCCAATTGAAATCATATTCCTAATGTAGACAATTGTTTACGTAATATTTACATTTATATTACATTTTTAAGTAAAAAATTTTCCAAAAATTAAATAAAAATTTATTTTGTGTGAAACTTATAGAGAACAAAAAATCGTATATTAAAAATAAATAATAATTTATTAAGCCCATAAATACAAAAAAAATTACAAAATTACAAAAACAAATTTTAAGTGTTTTGAAATTTTGTAATTAATTTTTTAATATTTTCCTTATTTTTCTTTAATAAATAATATAAAAAATTTTTTTAAATTATAAATTTTGAAATAAATTTTTAAGTAAAAATGAGCCAGAAAAAAAGAAAATGCTCTGTAAAAATTGTAAAAGACTAAGACATTTGACTTATAAACTATTTTCTGCCAAGAATTGTTAGTGTAGACAGTTAATATAGAAAATATATTTTTCTTTTTTCTGAAAAATTTAATAAACATTTAGTTAAAGTTATTATCACAGCAAAAAGTTTTAATTATTTTTTTATATATTTTTATTTTCATTATTTGTTTTATGTAAACAAATAATGAAAATTTTCTTTTTTTCGTATTCTTCAAATGTCCATGTAGACAATTTCAACCCACATCACTCCTTGAAAACAATTGTGAAAATCGCATTGATATCACAACGATATCTTGTTGTTGCTACAGTTTCTTCAATTTAAATATGCATTCTTTAATATTTTTGATTTTTCACCAACACACACACACACATACATACAAACACTAACGTTTGCACAAAAACGCCAAAGGAATGACAGCGCAAAGATAATAAAATGAATTATTTGTTGTATGCCAGCGAAAGTGACGCGAAGTTATGCGGAAATATTAACAATCCGAATATACAAAAAATCTCTCATTCCAATTTCGATGTCAATTTCTTACAGCTGAGGCAAGTTGAGAGGCTGTAAAATGTTGCTCGCTGCAGTTCGCCACTCGTCACGTTGTTTGAGTGCGTCCTTCTACACTTATATTGGGTTATGTCTTAAGTAATGGGGTTTTATGAGATGTGACGTTGAAAGAAATGATAAAAACTAATTCTCACTCTATTTAAAAAAGAACAATAAATGCGATTTAAAATATTTGGCTTCGCTACTCCAGTTGGGTTGGAAACTACGGCCATTCAAATAAAAAATAGAGTGCAAAAAGATCTTTCATAGGAACAGCTCCAATGTTAAGTGTCTATAAAATCAAACTGAAAAAGAACATTCATACCTGGGCCCAAAAACATAAACTTGAATACTGGAACAACACTAAAGAATTATTTATGTCACTGCAAGAAGTACGTTAAATTTAAATCAAAAAGGACACTATCAGTTTTATTTTGAAGTAAAATTCAACTCAAGATTCTATGTGGTGCCTTAATAGGACATATTTTCTTTAGAAGCCACCTCTACAAACTGGGCTTTGTTAACAACAAAATATGCAGATTCTGTATTATAGACGACAAGACAACGGATCATATAATTAAAATCTGCCCATCGCAGAGATAAGTAGAAAGTTTCTATGAGGACTTAAAGCAAATATCGTGGAATTGTCTGTTTTAATACTTGAGCATATGAAACATCAGATGGGACACAAACAACTTTTCAAGTTGCAGTACGCAGTGGTCTCAATTTGACCTATAATCATTACATTACATGAGATTGGGGTCTGAGTCATAGAACTGAACTACATAACTTGGGTTTTGAATGGTTCACTAGTTTTTTGAATAATTACTTTGCTTATGAATGAACTCATCTGATTCGAAATTGATGCCTTTGCTCTAGAAGATCATTTCTGTTGATTTAAAATCTGCTTTTCAAGGAAGTTATATAACTTGACTTAATATTGACCAACTTCACACTTGAAGGCTTTTATTTTCAACAACAAATCTCGAGAGCCACAAAGTCTTAATTTAAAAGATCAACCTTAAACTTTAATCGTTCTAGAGAACTTCCATCACTAAGAAGACACCATTTGAGATGGTTGGGTTGAAACAAGGAAGAGAAAAAAGCTCTTCTCTTTCTATGCACTTGTCCTGCATTATCCAGAAGAAGGACTTCTACTTGGGTGCTTCTGTATTTGAGCAACTTCTTCTTCTTCGACAATCTAGGGGGTCTAGTCGACTACACTATTCGCAGTCTTCTAGCCTCCGTAAGGAGCTCAAGCTGGTTCAAGGGGTGAGCGGACTTAAGTTTGATTAATTTATTGATTGTTGATTCACTGTCTTCTAGGTTCTTCCAGGATTTGCAAGGAGCTCAAAGTGATTCAATGAGTGAGCGGACTTAAGTTCAATTGATTGTCGAATTGTTCATTCACATTCTCCTAGGTTCTTCTAGGCTCTGCAAGGAGCTCAAACTGGCTCTATGGGTGACCGGACTTAAGTTTGATTGATTTATTGATTGTTGATTAATAGTCTTCTAGGTTCTTCTAGGCTTTGCAAGGAGGTCAAAGTGATTCAATGAGTGAGCGGAGTTTAGTTCAATTGATTGTTTGACTGTTGATTCACATTCTTCTAGGTTCTTATAGGCTCTGCAAGGAGCTGGTTCTATGAGTGAACGGACTTAAGTTCAATTGATTGTCTGATTGTTGATTCACATTTTTTAGGCTTCGTAAGGAACTCAAACTGATTCGATGAGTGAGCGGAGTTTAGTTCAATTGATTGTCTGATTGTTGATTCACATTCTGCTAGGTTCTTCAGGCTTCATAAGCAGCTGAAACTAGTTCAATGTGTTAGCGGACTTTAATTCGATTGATTGTGACACCACAATGGGCTTTTATGGCTTAATTGGGCTCAGTCTTGGGAATTGGCTACCAATTATTATATCTAAAATTTGTCAGTTTAAAAAAATCAATAGCACTCATTCAAGCCAAATTGTAATTAAAACAAAATTATAAAAATTAAAAAAAAATTACAAAATAAATAAAATGGTGTAACCCCTAAAACGAAAACACTTTCAACTGTCACCTTTTTCTTCCCACAGTCGATCATACCTTTGCTTTATACTTAAAATCACCGACCTCGGCCCTCAACAATAAATCGCATCACAGCACTAATGAGACGACCCAACATATTGAATCACAACAACAGCAAGCAATACTAGAAATAACTTTTAAGTCGGCAATAAAAAGGGTTATACCACACACACAATTTGACTGTTGCGCTGCTTAATTTGTTGCCAGCAAACAGGAAGCAACACCAGCAGCGCTACCAGCAAAAGCCAAAGGGGACGCTGCAGCATCCGGACAGCGGTGTGCAGGCCTCATGTTTTATGCAAACAATTTTATATTATTTACACGTAACTGTATTGCAAGGTTCGCTCACTGAACTGCCGTTAGTTGAAGATGCAAAAAAGAATGGAGAGTTTATCATTGGCAATTTTTCGCTGCAAACCAGCGAGTAGTCTCTAAATGTTTTGTTGCTGGTTATTACTTCAACTATTACACAGATTTTGGCTTGGTTTGAGTCTTTTTTGCTTGGCAACAAACAAATTTCACAGTTCAGATATGAGTCCAGCTGCCAACACTGAAAGCACTCACACATACACACATGGAAACGCTTTCAATATTTATCACTATCCACCAGACATTTGTTTGTTGCCGGCAATAAGAAAACGATTCGCTCCCGGCAACAAATTTATCGCCGGTAATATCGCCAGCGTATCGATTTCGTATCACCAGTCGCTCTAAAACGTCCGCCGAAAGCAACTCGCCTTGACGAGTCGTTTTTATATCGCCTGGACGAGTCGTTTTCTTATCGCCTTGACGAGTCCTTTTCTTATTGCCTTGACGAGTCGTTTTCTTATCACCTTGACGAGTCATTTTCATATAGCTTTTTTATTGCCTTAGGCGACTTGCTAAATTAAGCAGTAAGTGTTTTGAACAAATGTATTTGTAATATTTTCATTTCATTTAAAAAGTAACAATTCGCAAAATTCAAAAGTGAAATTAGTTGTTCTCCTTGTCATGGCACTTCCTTTTTTCCAGTAAAAGTTTGAGCTCACGTTTTTACTCGACTGTTCTCAGAATCCGGAGAGATTGCAGTGATTTTGTGGTATTGAAAGTGAGGACTTGGCTTCAAATGCCGCTTCAAACAACGTTTAATAGAGGCACACAACTTTCACCAAATTCAGCTGCCAGTAACAGTTCGGACTCAGACTATTCGTCGACGAATGAATAAACATTTTTAAAATACGATCAATCGCACTGAAATAAAAAACATAGTTTAATTTGATATTTCAAAGTCCTGGAAAACAAAGTGCTTTTGTACACAACACAATTGTTTTTTTGTTGCATGTGACAAACTACGGGACATGTTGCTAATTTGTCGCTGCGGCAATAAATCGGCGAGTCGCCAATTTGTTGCCACTGACGATTGTTGCCAATTTCTCACATTTTGCTTGGTGGGTAGTGGAATAGTTTTATTTAGTTTAGACAACACAGAGTCTGCATGTCATCACAAATTTTGTGTAAATGTTTTTGCTTAAATTTAAGGCGATTATTTTCAGTTGTGTTTTTCTGCTGCATTTCAGTGCTTATCAATTCGTATTAGAGTCCGTCCACAGCGCCTATGAGTATACTTGGAAATGTTTTTACTCTTCTACATACGGTTGACTCACGTGTCGAATGCAATTCGGTCAGGGTTAGGGTAAGAAGTTACCTATTCAAGTTTTAGGAAAAACAAATTATCACACTTCATACTTGGATTTTACAAGAAAAACTTTGTTGAAATAAAATTAAATAACAACTAACTGAATACTTTTATTCATTATTTCTTTTATTCATTGATTGACTGACCTTTCATGATTCCCAAAGACTCATTCTTCTTCTTACAACCGTAAAATGATCAAATGTTCCTATAAAACACTACTCGACATTCTTCAAAAATTGCACAACAGTTATTAGTTTAATTATTTTCCATAAGCATTAACCATTTCTTAACCATTTCTTTCATTGCCAACAAACTACTTAAAGCTGCATATTTGCTCCTGAATTTTTCGGCAACGCCAAGAAGTATGCAGCCGATATTGAATATTTGATTTCGTCGCTCATGGCGCGCTGACATGACAGATTCCGTCACTGCCACTTTGACAATTGCACATAAAATTGAATTTCAGCTCTCGCCAAAGACGTCGCCGGGGCAGCTGCAGTGCAGAAAGGGAATTTCTAACAAGATGGCCTGGCATTGCTGTTAACACGAAATTTTTTGTAAGGAACGCGACAGGTCACGCGCGCTGCCACACCAGCCTTGAATGCAAACAAATACCAAAACGTAAAGAATAAATGCAGAATGACGAAAAAATACAGCAAATAGAGCAAATAGGCAAAAACGCAGGCGGTGCAGATGAAGCTGAAGGCATAGAAAATATTCAACCGCAAACGAAGTGCATTACGGGCCACACAAGTAGACAAAGTCTTGCGGCACGAGGACTTGGACTTGACGGCCAGTAATGTTGTGCTGCATCAGCAGCAGCAACAGCAACATCAGCAATGGCAGCAACACTCGCTGACAGCAGCGGCGACGACTGTGGCAGCGGACACGGCACTGGCTGCAGCAGTCGGGACGCGTGTTGCATAGCTAATGAGTTCGGCAGAGCTCAACTGCGAAGCTGTGGCGCAAGGCAAGAGGTGCAAGCATTCTCCAACACCATTGCAATCGGTGTCGGTTGACGTTGCAGTGTGTCTGTGTGTGTGTGTTTGTTTGCTGCATACCGTTAGGGGCGAAACCCGTAGTCGCTTGTAGTCCCGCGTGGATGATTATGAATACACAACGACAGCTGAGGTCGAAATGTTAGAATGCAACGACAACAACAATAACAACGAGGAGTAAAAAGATTACAATACCAAAAACAACAATTATAATAAGAAGAAGACACCCGATTGCAACAACCATCCGTAAAATAGATATAACAACTAACAAAGAAACTACAATAACTACAACTTAAACTAAACACCACACAGAACCGAAAAAAAAACAACCAGAATACAAATTACAAACAACCAACACTCAAAACACAAGAACAATGAACAAAAGTAGTCAATTCTAAAATCACAACAACATCCTACAACAATCAGAAGGAAAACTACAACTAGAACTGAAATTACAATAAACAAATACAAATACAAAAACCATAGGTTACACAAAAACAACCAGAATTATTTAAAATTAAATTAAATAAATTAAAAATAAATAAATTAAAAATTAATAAAATAAAATAAAATAAAATAAAATAAAATAAAATAAAATAAAATAAAATAAAATAAAATAAAATAAAATAAAATAAAATAAAATAAAATAAAATAAAATAAAATCAAATCAAATCAAATCAAATCAAATCAAATCAAATCAAATCAAATCAAATCAAATCAAATCAAATCAAATCAAATCAAATCAAATCAAATCAAATCAAATCAAATCAAATCAAATCAAATCAAATCAAATCAAATCAAATCAAATCAAATCAAATCAAATCAAATCAAATAAAATAAAATAAAATAAAATAAAATAAAAAAAGTAAAATAAAATAAGATAATTAAAATAAAATAAGATAAATAAAATAAAATAAAATAAAATACAATAAAATAAAATAAAATCAAACTAAATCAAATCAAATCTAATCAAACCAAACACAAAAATCAAACAAACAAAATAAATCAAATCAAATAATGAAATAAAATAAAATAAAATAAAATAAAATAATATAAAATAAAATAAAATAAAATAAAATAAAATAAACTAAACTAAACTAAACTAAACTAAACTAAACTAAACTAAACTAAACTAAACTAAACTAAACTAAACTAAACTAAACTAAACTAAACTAAACTAAACTAAACTAAACTAAACTAAACTAAACTAAACTAAACTAAACTAAACTAAACTAAACTAAACTAAACTAAACTAAACTAAACTAAACTAAACTAAACTAAACTAAACTAAACTAAACTAAACTAAACTAAACTAAACTAAACTAAACTAAACTAAACTAAACTAAACTAAACTAAACTAAACTAAACTAAACTAAACTAAACTAAACTAAACTAAACTAAACTAAACTAAACTAAACTAAACTAAACTAAACTAAACTAAACTAAACTAAACTAAACTAAACTAAACTAAACTAAACTAAACTAAACTAAACTAAACTAAACTAAACTAAACTAAACTAAACTAAACTAAACTAAACTAAACTAAACTAAACTAAACTAAACTAAACTAAACTAAACTAAACTAAACTAAACTAAACTAAACTAAACTAAACTAAACTAAACTAAACTAAACTAAACTAAACTAAACTAAACTAAACTAAACTAAACTAAACTAAACTAAACTAAACTAAACTAAACTAAACTAAACTAAACTAAACTAAACTAAACTAAACTAAACTAAACTAAACTAAACTAAACTAAACTAAACTAAACTAAACTAAACTAAACTAAACTAAACTAAACTAAACTAAACTAAACTAAACTAAACTAAACTAAACTAAACTAAACTAAACTAAACTAAACTAAACTAAACTAAACTAAACTAAACTAAACTAAACTAAACTAAACTAAACTAAACTAAACTAAACTAAACTAAACTAAACTAAACTAAACTAAACTAAACTAAACTAAACTAAACTAAACTAAACTAAACTAAACTAAACTAAACTAAACTAAACTAAACTAAACTAAACTAAACTAAACTAAACTAAACTAAACTAAACTAAACTAAACTAAACTAAACTAAACTAAACTAAACTAAACTAAACTAAACTAAACTAAACTAAACTAAACTAAACTAAACTAAACTAAACTAAACTAAACTAAACTAAACTAAACTAAACTAAACTAAACTAAACTAAACTAAACTAAACTAAACTAAACTAAACTAAACTAAACTAAACTAAACTAAACTAAACTAAACTAAACTAAACTAAACTAAACTAAACTAAACTAAACTAAACTAAACTAAACTAAACTAAACTAAACTAAACTAAACTAAACTAAACTAAACTAAACTAAACTAAACTAAACTAAACTAAACTAAACTAAACTAAACTAAACTAAACTAAACTAAACTAAACTAAACTAAACTAAACTAAACTAAACTAAACTAAACTAAACTAAACTAAACTAAACTAAACTAAACTAAACTAAACTAAACTAAACTAAACTAAACTAAACTAAACTAAACTAAACTAAACTAAACTAAACTAAACTAAACTAAACTAAACTAAACTAAACTAAACTAAACTAAACTAAACTAAACTAAACTAAACTAAACTAAACTAAACTAAACTAAACTAAACTAAACTAAACTAAACTAAACTAAACTAAACTAAACTAAACTAAACTAAACTAAACTAAACTAAACTAAACTAAACTAAACTAAACTAAACTAAACTAAACTAAACTAAACTAAACTAAACTAAACTAAACTAAACTAAACTAAACTAAACTAAACTAAACTAAACTAAACTAAACTAAACTAAACTAAACTAAACTAAACTAAACTAAACTAAACTAAACTAAACTAAACTAAACTAAACTAAACTAAACTAAACTAAACTAAACTAAACTAAACTAAACTAAACTAAACTAAACTAAACTAAACTAAACTAAACTAAACTAAACTAAACTAAACTAAACTAAACTAAACTAAACTAAACTAAACTAAACTAAACTAAACTAAACTAAACTAAACTAAACTAAACTAAACTAAACTAAACTAAACTAAACTAAACTAAACTAAACTAAACTAAACTAAACTAAACTAAACTAAACTAAACTAAACTAAACTAAACTAAACTAAACTAAACTAAACTAAACTAAACTAAACTAAACTAAACTAAACTAAACTAAACTAAACTAAACTAAACTAAACTAAACTAAACTAAACTAAACTAAACTAAACTAAACTAAACTAAACTAAACTAAACTAAACTAAACTAAACTAAACTAAACTAAACTAAACTAAACTAAACTAAACTAAACTAAACTAAACTAAACTAAACTAAACTAAACTAAACTAAACTAAACTAAACTAAACTAAACTAAACTAAACTAAACTAAACTAAACTAAACTAAACTAAACTAAACTAAACTAAACTAAACTAAACTAAACTAAACTAAACTAAACTAAACTAAACTAAACTAAACTAAACTAAACTAAACTAAACTAAACTAAACTAAACTAAACTAAACTAAACTAAACTAAACTAAACTAAACTAAACTAAACTAAACTAAACTAAACTAAACTAAACTAAACTAAACTAAACTAAACTAAACTAAACTAAACTAAACTAAACTAAACTAAACTAAACTAAACTAAACTAAACTAAACTAAACTAAACTAAACTAAACTAAACTAAACTAAACTAAACTAAACTAAACTAAACTAAACTAAACTAAACTAAACTAAACTAAACTAAACTAAACTAAACTAAACTAAACTAAACTAAACTAAACTAAACTAAACTAAACTAAACTAAACTAAACTAAACTAAACTAAACTAAACTAAACTAAACTAAACTAAACTAAACTAAACTAAACTAAACTAAACTAAACTAAACTAAACTAAACTAAACTAAACTAAACTAAACTAAACTAAACTAAACTAAACTAAACTAAACTAAACTAAACTAAACTAAACTAAACTAAACTAAACTAAACTAAACTAAACTAAACTAAACTAAACTAAACTAAACTAAACTAAACTAAACTAAACTAAACTAAACTAAACTAAACTAAACTAAACTAAACTAAACTAAACTAAACTAAACTAAACTAAACTAAACTAAACTAAACTAAACTAAACTAAACTAAACTAAACTAAACTAAACTAAACTAAACTAAACTAAACTAAACTAAACTAAACTAAACTAAACTAAACTAAACTAAACTAAACTAAACTAAACTAAACTAAACTAAACTAAACTAAACTAAACTAAACTAAACTAAACTAAACTAAACTAAACTAAACTAAACTAAACTAAACTAAACTAAACTAAACTAAACTAAACTAAACTAAACTAAACTAAACTAAACTAAACTAAACTAAACTAAACTAAACTAAACTAAACTAAACTAAACTAAACTAAACTAAACTAAACTAAACTAAACTAAACTAAACTAAACTAAACTAAACTAAACTAAACTAAACTAAACTAAACTAAACTAAACTAAACTAAACTAAACTAAACTAAACTAAACTAAACTAAACTAAACTAAACTAAACTAAACTAAACTAAACTAAACTAAACTAAACTAAACTAAACTAAACTAAACTAAACTAAACTAAACTAAACTAAACTAAACTAAACTAAACTAAACTAAACTAAACTAAACTAAACTAAACTAAACTAAACTAAACTAAACTAAACTAAACTAAACTAAACTAAACTAAACTAAACTAAACTAAACTAAACTAAACTAAACTAAACTAAACTAAACTAAACTAAACTAAACTAAACTAAACTAAACTAAACTAAACTAAACTAAACTAAACTAAACTAAACTAAACTAAACTAAACTAAACTAAACTAAACTAAACTAAACTAAACTAAACTAAACTAAACTAAACTAAACTAAACTAAACTAAACTAAACTAAACTAAACTAAACTAAACTAAACTAAACTAAACTAAACTAAACTAAACTAAACTAAACTAAACTAAACTAAACTAAACTAAACTAAACTAAACTAAACTAAACTAAGCTAAACTAAGCTAAACTAAACTAAACTAAACTAAACTAAACTAAACTAAACTAAACTAAACTAAACTAAACTAAAATACAATAAAATAAAATAAAATAAAATAAAATAAAATAAAATAAAATAAAATAAAATAAAATAAAATAAAATAAAATAAAATAAAATAAAATAAAATAAAATAAAATAAAATAAAATAAAATAAAATGAAATGAAATGAAATGAAATAAAATGAAATGAAATGAAATGAAATGAAATGAAATGAAATGATATGAAATAAAATAAAATAAAATCAAACTAAATCAAATCTAATCTAATCAAACCACAATAAATCAAATCAAATCAAATAAAATAAAATAACAGATGTTATCCTGCTCGAAAAGTTGACAAATAACGCACATCTAATTGATATCGGAGTTCCCAACACACACAACCTCCAGGACTGTATCGCGGAAAAAAGCAGGAAGTATCAGCAACTGGCCCAAGAACTGAAAAAGATGTGGCAACTTGACAAGGTAGCGATTGTACCAATCATCATTTCATCGAGAGGAGTAGTACCCAAAACGTTAATGACGACACTGGAAAGGCTTCAATTAGCGGACAAATTTTTGACTATACACAAATCTGTTATATTGTCAACAACGTCAATTGTTCGTTCGTTTTTAAGTATAGAAAGTTAAATTGTATAAATGTTTAAAATAATATCATGTACCTGCAATAGTTTTATGTATCTTGTTGTTAAACAACCGATATGTAATATGTAACCCTAAAGGATTTAAATAAATCGTAACAAAAATAAAATAAAATAAAATTAAATTAAAAAAAAATAAGATAAAGTAAGTCTAAACAAAATCAAATAAAATAAAATAAAATAAATTAAATTAAATAAATTACATTTTGTGAACTAGAACTGAGATAACCACAGCAATTATAACCACAGCAACTAAAACTAAAAAAACAGAACTACAATCAAAAGTTATGAAACTACAACAACTAGAACAGAAACTGGAACTGAAATGATAACAAAACTTGAATTGAAATTATAACAACGAGAACTACAAAAACCATAGCAGAAATTACAACAGCAACTAAAACTGCAACTATCAATACTACAACTAGTTATAACAACCAGATAAGAAATTACAACAACACTGCAACTCACACTCAAATTACAATAACAACTAGACTACAACACCCAGTTAGTACGAAAATTGTTACAAAAACTACTAAAACGTAAATTACAAAACAAAACAACAGCACCTAAAATTACAACAACCACAACTAAAACTACAACGAATATAACTAAAACTTCAAAAAGCCTAGCATAAATTACAACAACAACTACAACTAAAGTGTGATCCATTTCGAGGTTCCCTACTTTTTTAAAGAAAAAAACACAGAAAATTAAAATTTAACGGGGAATGTTTATTATCATTCGAAAGAACATTCTTTGGCATTTATTTTTTGAAGATTATCTCTTTCAAATGTTGGCCGCGGCTACGTCTCAGATGGCCCATCCGTTGAGTCCAATTTTCGATGACTCGTTCGAGCATTTCGACTGGTAACTGGCGAATGACCTGCGTGATGTTTTGCTCCAAGGCCTGAATCGAAGCGGGTTTATCCGTATAGACTTTAGACTTTACGTATCCCCACAGAAAAAAGTCTAACGGTGTGATATCACACGATCTTGGTGGCCAATCGACCGGCCCATTACGTGAAATTAGCTGTTCACCGAAACACTCTCAGCTACGGCCGCTATATTTTCTTCACTGCGTGCTGGACGTGGTCTATTCGGTCGAACATTATCCAATAATGAATGCTGGGTCTCAAGATGGGTGATGGTGTTGCGAATAGTACGCTCAGTAGGCCGATTATGTTGACCATAAGTTGAGCGAAGCGCGCGAAACACATTCTTTACAGAACGTGAATTTTCGTAATAAAGTTGAACGATTTGTAAACGTTGTTCAGGCGTAAGTCTTTCCATGATGAAATGCCAAACAATACTGAACAAAAATAATATGACAGCTTGACACGACTCACGCGTGATCTGTCAAAAAAAGGTTATTGAAAAAAGTACCTCTAGTTGGATCACCCTTTATAACAACCAGAACTCAAATTACAAAAAATACTTTGTACTAAAACTACAGCAATCAGAACGTAAATTACAACAACAACTAGAATACAACAAACAGTACTAAAACTACAACAGTCAATACTTAAATTACAACGACAACAAGAATACAACAAACAGTACTAAAACTACAACAACTAGAACTGGACTTATAACAAAACTAGAACTGAAATTATAACAACAACAACTAGAACTACAATAACCAGAGCAGAAATTACAACAGCAAACAGAATTAAAACTACAGCAACGTACACTCAAATTACAACAACAACTAGATTACGACAACCAGTATGTACTAAAACTACAAACAACCAGAACTGAAAGTGCAACAACAAATAGAAGTAAAACATTCAGAACTTAAATTATAACAACAATAACTGAAACGTAAATTACAACAACAGCGCCTAAAATTACAATTACAATTACAACAAATATGATATAAATTGCAACAATAATTGAAACTACTACAACCAGAACTCAAATTACAACAAATAGTATTAAAACTACAACAATCAGAACTGAAAGTACAACAACAACTACAACCATCAGTACTAAAACTACAACAATTCGAATTTAAATTACAACGACGACTAGAATACAACAAACAGTACTAAAACTACAACAGCTAGAACTGAAAATGTAACAACAACAACTATAAATACAAAAGCCAGAACTAAAACTACAACAACTAGAACTCAAATTACAAAATTAAAAAGAGCCGCTAAAACTACAACAACCATAACTAAAACTACAACTATAACTTGAATTACAACAACTACAAGAACGAAAACTGTAATTTTGACAAGCCAGATCCGAAAATACAACAACAACTTAAGCAACAGCATTAACTGAAATTCCAACTGCAACAACAACCGAAGCATTTTTTAAACAACAACAGCAAAAGTCAAACTTACTATTTAGAGCCAAATAGATGCAACCAACAATAACAACAACCATTTGTAATAATTATAACAACAACAATGAAAACAACAACAACAAGTGTCATTAGCAACAACAACAAGAGCCAATTGCAACCAAAAAAAAATAGATCTTTCCAACACCAAAAAAGCTACCAAGTCAAGTAGCTACAACAACAACATCGATTCGGAAAGACATGAGTGCAACAAAAACAATAACAGCTAAATAAAAAAATATTAGCTACAACAACAGTAACAGCCACAAAAAATTTAGCTACAACAAAAAGTAATTCAACAACTACACCATTAATAACAATAACAACAACAACAACAACAGGGGACAGCAGCATTAACAATATGAAGAAATTGCAACAACAAAAAGTGCTATAACACTAACAACGACAAATAAAAACACCAGCACAGACACCAGTCCAAAGTGGATAAAAACTACACCGAACAGACGGACACGAAGAAGACGTCGATGAAACGTGTCCAGCCAACAACCGAGCGGCTGCCATCGCCACAGCAGCAGCGCAATGTGAGAAGCCGCTAGTGGGGGGCGAGCACATTTGCATGTAACACTTCGTCTCTTCTTATGAAAAACCAGTGTTGCTGCACACCGCAAAGTGATGCCGCGGTGAGGTGAGAGGAGAGAGAATGGGAAGGGGACAAGCAAAGGCAAAGGCAAACAACACTGGACTACAAGCCAATGACACCCTTTGGAGTAATTTTGAAGCTGACACGACAACCCAACAACAGCAACAACAACAGGCAGCACACTACGGCGCCATGTAGCAACAATAACCGTTATAGCAGCCGCTGTCCCTGTTACAGCAACAACAATTCGTACAACTGCAACAGTTTGTCTTTGTTGTAAATTGGAAAATATGCAAATGAGCGCATTCGCTGGTCTGTGTGGCTCTCGCACGCACGCAAACACACACACACACACACACACACAAAGATACAACTGAGCATTTGTCCATACGACTTGTCCATTTGTGCACTCACCGCGCCGCCGCATCCAGCTGCGTGTCCACTTAATCCGCCGCTAGTTGGAAAGGTGTCCGAAAAAAGTGCCGGAAAAACGTTCGACCGGCGCACCAGCGGCAGTCGTTTGTCTGTCGGCTGCCCGCCGCATCGCGTGTCCCGTTCGTCCCTTCGGCGCAACTCAAAAATGTTGCATTGTAATTTTGAGGTTTCAAGCATCCCTGCAATGCTCTGGTTAGATTTGTGGGTAATTTTCACAGTGCGTGACTCGAAAGCGTTGATGAAGACCCTCCACAATCGGACGTGTGTGTGTGTGTGTGTGTTTGAGTTTTTGTATGTTGCTTTCGTTGTTGGTGTGGGTCATGTTCGACGCTTGGTGTGAGTAACAAGGAAAGTGTTAATGAAAATTTTACCAACGCATTGCAATGGAATATGGAGTGGCAACCGAAAATAATGCAAGGCAGGTTGCAAGCACTGCTACCAAGCGAGTTACCTTCGATTCTACTTGCAGAAAGAAAGCAGAATTTGTCACATGATTTTTGTCCTAACACGAAGCTTAAAGTTGTTAATATTGTCCGGATGTCAACAAACTGAAAAAATTCGCGTTTCTTCTATCTTTTGTCTGCATGATTATTCGATTCTCCAAGTTTTGACAGCAACTGCTTGAAAGTACCCACTTTCAAGTTCATGTAGAATTGGGAGCTTGGTATTGTTCTGGAATTAATTTTAAAGTAGCTTTCATTGTTCATTACAATGCACAGTGATTCGTTCCATAGACAAAATTTAAAAAAATTAAAGTCTCACAATTTAACGATTTTGATGTCATTTGAAAGGTAAAACTCCAACTAAGAAAACCCCAAAAAATCTGTGAAAAAGCTGTGTGTGTGCAAAAGCAGCTCAAAGTTGATACTTTTTTCACAAAAATATGTAAATACATATTTTCTGTGTTTTAGTCTATTGAGTAGAAAAAATTTTTAAAATACATGGTTACCAAAAAGTTGCTAAAACTTTCAATATAGATTAAGAAATGATGTGGCCATTTTCGCTTTTAATGTTTTTTCAAAATTTGCAAAGGTGTGGCTTTTACTTCACTTTTAATTCAAAATATTTTTCCAAATTAAAAATCTGAAAATTGGCAAAAGTTAGAGGAAAATATCTAAAAAGTATGTGAAAGTATGTTCCTGGACTTTTTTTATTTTAAGAAGCATTCTTTCTTTGTCGGATAATGTAGTTACATCCTCCGATATCTTCCGATCTCAGAAAATAATTCAATTTGAAAAGTGGTCTAAACACCTATATTTCGACAAAATGTATTTTATTCATCTCTAAAAGTATGAAATCAACATGAAAAATTGAAAAAACTGCACAAATGCAAAACTGACATCTATAATTATCATTTTTATTGCAAAACTAAAGGGCCCTACTACTACCTGTGCTACTACACCGCTATCTCTATAACTTATCTGATTGACTTAAGAGCCCGGACCTTTTCAGGTCTCGAACAAGTTTCGAGGCAAGGCATCAAGTTTCTTTGAAAGTTCGTTAAATATACATACTATCAATTTAAGAGATCACTACTTCAGCCAATCTTAAACGGAACCAAGACTGGAACACCTTACTCTGCTCTACTTTACTCTACTTTAAAGCTACTATTTTCCATTGTAGTCCAGCTCCTTTAGTGATACTGAATTCAACCTCATTACACTCAATTCTATTCAGTTTCACACTATTCTACTCTATTTAATTTCAAGCTCCTTTACTCAACCTCATTTCACTATTCCATTTCGCTCTATTCGGAGTGGAACGGAGCTCAGACTGAGCCAGTCTCACTATACTTAACTCTACTTCAAGCTATCCTTAACCATTCTACTCCAGCACATTCCAGAATACTCCATTTTGCTGCATTCGAACGCATTACACTCCATTCTATTATGTTCCCTCATTGTTCCTTCCCGCATTGTCCCTACCCATTATCATTACATTATGTTCCCTCCTCACTTCCCTCAGTACACTCTATTCCATTCTGTTCTGTTTCACTCTCTTCTACTCTACAGACTATTTAACTTTGTTCTATTCGGAGTGGAACGGAGCTCTGGCTGAGCCAGTCTCACTATACTTAACTCTACTTCAAGCCGCTCTTAACCATTCTACTCCAGCACATTCCGGGATACCCCATTTTGCTACGTTCTACCTCTTTACACTCCATTCTATACTGTTCCTTCCTTCCTGTTCCCACTCTTTCGATTTTGTACTCCATCGCACTACTCCACTTCGTTCTGTCAGACTGACACACCTACTATACTTAACTTTACTTCAAGCTACTCCTATCTATTCTACTCCAGCTCCCTCTAGGAGCTTCTCTTTTGTTTTATCCTATTCTACTCTACTTTAATTAGCTTCAAGTTCCTTTATTCAACCCCATTTCACTAGAATAGATAACACGACAACCCTGAACGAGCCTTTGTCACTGCTGCTGCTGCTGTAGCTGTAGCATTGCATACATTTAGGCGACATGGTAATTTTGCGGTAATTATTGCAAAGGCGGTTCGAGGCAATGCTAGAATGTTCGAGAACGAGTTACGCTCCAAGCAAACAAGTATAAAAGACAGCCGGATATAGCGCTGCCAGTCAGTTTGGTTTTGATAAGTAACGGTAAAATGACTAGTGAAACAGTCAAGTGAAGATAGGTAGGTTGTTGGTTGGTTGGTTCAAGTGGCGATGTTCTACATCCAATTAGCGCGTTAGCGCCGTTTTGATACCACTATTCCCGGTAGGTACCCTAAGGTATCTTGTGGGGTGTCATCTGGACTTATATGTATCTATCCATACATATCCTTTATATCCAGTCTGAGAGGTTAATGAAAGAGAGCAGTGAGTTTACGCTGCACTTTGCTATCTCTTCGAAAGTCTGAAATATCGGTTTTCCCAGTGTTTTCCATCTGCTTCTTGCTAAGGCCAGACAGGCGCAGAGGAAATGGTAAACGGGTTACTTCTGATCCGGATTTTCACAGCTGTGACAGCTGGTGTTGTATGGAATCCCATCGCCAGTGATGACTGGTTAGTCTTGCCACATCCCGTCGGCTTTTGTTCAAGAGCTCCGCGGTCCTATTCTTGTCGTATGTTGGCCACAGTGATCTGCTGATTTTATAGGACTCCGTGCTCTGCTATATAGTGTTGGCTTTGGCGAGGAAGTCCTTCGAGACTCGCTCTTGATAGAGCCCAGTGGGGCGTGAACCGGCAGCGCCTCGTTCTCATCAAGAGCGGAGCCTCTTCGAGCCAGCTCATCGGCTCTTTCGTTCCCGTCAATGTTATTGTGCCCTGGCACCCATATCAGGGTAACTCTGAACCGCTGAGCTAGCTCTATCAGGAGCTTCCTGTATTCCCGCACTAGTTTTGACGACAGAATCGACGATTCCAGTGCCTTGATCGTGGATAGGCTCTCGGAAAGTATTGTAATGTGGCTTTTGTAGGATGTGTCCGTCAATGCCATCCTGCACGCCTTGCTAATAGCGAACACTTCCGCCTGGAAAACGCTTGCTGTGTTGGGGAGGCGGAAAGACACGTTTATCTTCAGATGTTCGGAGAAAACTCCTGCTCCTACTCCGCATTTCATTTTGGAACCATCAGTGTAGATTGTGGTATTCAGGTTATTTAGGATGTTCCCTCTCTTCCATTTTAGACGAATGTATTGTATTGGCTGTTTCTGTATGAGACACACTTAGGCCTCTATATGGGCCCATTGTGATACCACAAATTGTATCCGTTTGAAATGTGTATGCACACTGTTTTGTTTTTTTCAACATGTTCCACAACACACATTTCAAACAGATGGGGGAAGGGAGGGAGGGGACTCACAGTTTAACGTCGAATCCGAACAGCGGTTTTTGGCAGTTTTTCTTTCTCACTTGGAGGTTTTACAATTTACGATTTTAATTCTCATCTGCTTCATGTGGATATCGATAGAAGTAGATGCGTTTTTCACTAGCCCGAGCTAGGATTCGAACCTAGGGACCAAAGTTAAAGTGACGTTGAAAATTATAAATAAAATATCTGCGAATGGTGAACTGCGTTAAAGATTTTCAGCGTGTGTTTTATTTGGCACATTCCAGCGATACGAATTACAATATTGTTGCGAGTGTCCATGAACACAGGTAGGTAGATATTGTTGTCCATTGTACTTCAGCTATTACTACCCCGCCTTGACTAGCAAATGTCTGGGCCCGCCACTACTCGAAGTAGATCTGGCCAAACCCACTATTGGGTGATTCTGCGGCCTTCAATTGGCAGCCCTTGACATTAAGTTTCGCAGAGACTTTTAATTTTTTTAAGCTCGTGCTCCGCTTTTGTGAAGTGAAGAATGTCCGTTAGATGGAGTTTCAGTAGCTCTTAATTAAGTCAAGTGATCCTGCCAGAAGACATGCGCCTGGAACCTCCGTGAGCCGAACATTCACTCATATAGATAGAGAGTCTCATCGTGTCACAAATTTCGAGGCCCCAACTCAGTTGATGAGGCAAAAATCACATGACGAGCCCCACAATGGTTCTCAAATCACTTCCTTTTTTTTGTTGGAGACAATACGAAGTGCTCAGACATGATTTGTCTATTGAACTTGGAAATCACATTTGCTCAGCCTCAGCAAGTAATTGTTTCTGCTGGACTAACATGCATCAAGAATCATCTTCAGTAAAGCAGAAATGTTTATTTAGACAAAAACTGTGGTGTACTTAGATGCATCATGAATTTTGTATATGGTAACCATACATACATTGTGCCTTTATAGACTGCAATCGAAACTTAACATAAGCAATTCTGTACATCAACATTATGCTTATCCTGATTCTTATTATCCTTATTCAGTCTTTTTTCCCAGCTCAATTATTTGAAGAGATTTCTGCTCTGCTTGGGTTGATTTATCACTGCAAATTTGTTTGCTTCTTTCACAATGCAATTTCTTCTCTCTCTCACTTTGTGTCCCTTTTCTAACCAGTGTTGATCTATTTATCACTACTTATCACTTATCTGTGGCAACTCTGGGCAACACTAAACGACTTCACCAACTTTGGCTCCGAGCTGCATTTCGCTAATGCTTTGAGCGCTTCTCGCGCACTTCTGTGCTAATGAGCTTAAGTTGCCAACACAACAACAACAACAACAATAAAAAAAATAACAATTTCAATGAATGTAACTTTTTAATTTGTCAGCCACTCATCCGGCCGCTTTTTCACTTAAATATTTTCTCGTTCTAAAGTACTTTTTGCTATTTCATATTTCGAAATAAATGTCAAACATTTATCCAAAAAAAAAACAACAACTTTGTAACTAACATTCAATGTTGGGTCAAGAGCCGAAGGCAAATTTGAATGAGAATGAAAAATTGAAAAATTGTAAAACATTTGCCAAAGTAAAAACACAACAACAACAACAACAGACTCAATAAATAAAAAGTAAAAAAAAATGTTAAAGTTTTAGTCTAAAAACGTCAGCTGTGAGCGTCGAGCGCAACCAATAAAGCGCAACAAATCCACTTAACCGGCGGCCGAGCAAAAACTCGGACGGCGGCAGCACAAAAATTCGAAACTCATAAATTGGCTTATCCACTTAACTCTGTTAACGGGTTTCGGGGCATTGCATAAAGTTTTGTGCGCCGAGCGGCGGCCAGGAGAGACCAGAAGCAGCGTGCGGGCTAATAATGGCGCCGCATGAACACTTCGGCCGACTACGGCCGTGTTTGCTTTTGTTGCCATTTTGCCGCAGTTGCTGTCACTGGTTTTGCCCGGCCGGTTGTTATTGTTGTGGTTGTTGGTGTTGTTGCCGTTTCCGGCTTCCGCAGGAAATGCACTGTAAGGATTGATCACCTCGAAAGTTGCTTCATTTGCCAACTTTCATTTGCGCGCCGCTGTCCGGCCGCCGTCTGTCCTCTCTCTCTCCTCTCTCCCTCTATTGTTGTCTCTCCCTTATTGCGCTGTGCACTTACACTTGGATTGACATAGACAGACACACACGCGACACACAGACAGAGCGCACTTTGAACTTTTCGCATCGTGCCTCAATCACTTGGCTGGCTGTCACTGCGACTGCAGTGATATCCGATGTCCTTTTAGTCCTTGCCGAAAGCAAGGTGCAATGGCGTCTTTGAGCTTGAAAGCGGCACCTATTCAGCTCGACCTTTTTGTCGCGTAACGCTTGTGAAAACTCCTCAGCTACGGTAAAGATTAAGAAAACTTTTTCGTCCGAACGTATTTGATGACTTTCTCACGCTCGGCTGGCCTCGACGTACAGCGCGCTTGGTATGCACCACCGACGGTGACGGCGTGCCAACAGTAGCGGTGCCTTGACCGCACCGGCCACCTGCAGCAAATGTCTGTTGGCATCTAAGGTGGCAGCATGCACTAACGCCAAGTGCGGAAATTCAATGCTGAATATCAACAACAAGAACAACAACAAGTGTACATATAAAAACAGCAACAAATGTTAAATGTGTCTGCAACTTTGGCATTTGGAAACTTGTGCGAACGCGTGTGTTGCATCGTTCGATCGCATCATTGAAGTTTGAGCAAAAATTACTCATACGCCATGTAGTGCGGCCTTTTGAGCACTAATTAAGAACGTCCAGTGAATTCGTATTTGTCTAAAAATAAATACGAAAAAAAATAAAATAAAAACTAAGAATACAAAAATAAGTAAAAAAAATAATAACAATTGTAAGCAATATAATTTAATGACAGTTGGTCTGCTAAGAAGAGATTTTGGATTACCGCTAATTCAAATTGAAATAAAGCACACAAAACCGTTATGCATTAATTGAATTTTAACTTTAGTTGGAAAACAAAGCCATTGTCTATGTCGATTTGATTTTATTTATATACGAGCATAGATTTTTGCTATAGTTAACATGTCCCATCCCATTTTATATGTCTGCCTGATGAGCTCATGAGATATCTTTATGAGATATGCAGACCGAGGTTCATTTGACCACTTGTCTACGAGTCTAAGTTTTAGAGACTGACAAGACACTCATACTTTAAAACTGGACAATTTCATTATCCTTGAATGACCATAATTAATAATTGACTGGCACGACAGCCCGCTTACGCGAGACTAAGGCCTAGCTTCCCGCAACCACCCGTGTTGTGCGTGTGAATTTGTACGCGGGTAGAAGGGACCTACAGTTTTTATGCCGGTTCCGAACGGCAGGTTGGGAGCTTTATCATAGGCAATTTTTACTCTCAGAGGTTTGCCATTTCCAGCTGAGAGGACAGCCACCGAAAGAGAAAACGAATTTTCCCGTTATTTTTTTTTAGGTGTTATTACGGGCAGTATTTGAACCTGCGGTTTGCTGCCTTCGACTCGCGGTCCAACGCACTAACCAACTGAGCCACGGCGGCTGCCTCCTGTCCTTGAATGACCATTAGACATTAATAAGTGCATGGTTTTTCGACCAAAATTCTCCAAATCCTCATTATTTTACAAAATTTGATGAAAATATACAAGAGCCAAAAAATTAGTGGGCTAAGGTTGGAGTAAATGGCATCGCAAAGAGGTTAAAGTTCATAGGCAAATGCTAAGAAATTCGGCAAATTACTTCCCAGCTGCTCAGACATTGCTCTTAGAGGGTTCAAGTCTATGACTGACCACCATTAGTTTTTTTTTTTAATATTTCTTCTGAACATACTAGCCACTTATATTCAACCAATTATGAGGCTTCCACACAGAATGGTTTTTTTAAAATAGGCTCGCACTCGTCCCTCAGAGGCTGCCTCAGACGTGTCAAAATTGAGGCAAACCACCTTTCAGGTTTCCTTTAAAATTTTTCTACATACAAGGTGCGTCCCAAAGTAAACAGGACTTTTGCAATAGGGACGTTTCTGGTGGCGCCATCTATGTGTGAGGACATGCGTTGGAAAGGTACATCTTTCGTTCACATACTGTCTAAATTTCATGACATTTGGTCTAGTAGACGCCGAAATATCCCGCTCAATGTGACAGTATGTTTTTAACTTTGGTACGAGAATGTCGATCGAACAAAGAGCTAATATTAAGTTCTGTTATAAACTTGGTAAAACTTTTACCGAAACGTTTAAATTGTTAAAGCAAGTTTATGGTGATGATTGTTTATCCCGTGGCCGTGTTAATGAGTGGTTGAATCGATTCAAGAATGGTCGTGAAGACTTGAATGACGACGAACACGTCGGCCAGTCGAAATTTGTGATTACTGACGATGCCATCAAAACTGTGCGTGATTTTATCAAAATGCAGCCAAAATCATCATTGGAATTGATGGAAATGGAATTGAACATCTCCAAAACATCAATTGATCGCATTTTAACCGAACATTTGGGTCTCCGTAAAGTGTGTTCTCGCTTCATTCCGCACACTTTAACCGACGACCAAAAAGCGCAGAGAATTGAGCACGCAAAAGACATCGTTCGGGAAGCCAGACGTGATCCAAATTTCTTGTTCAACATCGTAACCGGTGACGAAACGTGGTGCTTTCAATATGATCCCGAAACAAAGCGTCAAAGTGCCGAATGGAAGCACCCAGATGAGCCAAATCCGAAAAAAACCCGCCGTGAGAAGTCAAAAATCAAAACTCATCTCATTTGTTTCTACGATTCAAAGGGAATAATTCATCGAGAGTTTGTTCCACCGGGAAAAACAATTAACGCTTTGTTTTATGTTGAAGTTTTGAACCGTTTGGTGCATCGCATTCGTCGTATTCGGCCAGAATATCGCGAGGAAGGAAGTTGGCGTTTATTGCATGATAATGCACCGGCTCACAGAGCCCTAGTTACGACCGATTATTTGACCAAAAATCGAATTTTTACCATCAATCATTCACCGTATTCGCCTGATATGGCTCCCTGTGACTTCTACTTATTCGGTCAGTTGCATTTGCCGATGAAAGGAAACCGTTATAAGGACGTTGAGGACATCCAAAAGGCTTGTACCAACATTCTGAAGGCGATGCCGGCCGATGACCTAAAACACTCATTCCAAATGCTTTTGGACCGTGCAAAACGTTGTATCGAAGCAGAAGGAGAGTATTTTGAATAAATAAAAAGAATTATACAAAAATAATCATCCGTTTTCTTTATTTTATAAAAGTCCTGTTTACTTTGGGTTGCACCTTGTATAAATATAAAAGTTTCAACTAAGTTTAAGCAAGAAGCTGAGTTATACTGGCACCAGTTACAGTTTTACACATGAACAACAACAATTTGACAGAAGCTGTCACATAAATTCCACTTCTGGTTATCAAAGAGTTACGCCACTTATAATTTATTTTGATTTACAGATTTGTGTTCTCTCAAAATATTGAAAGCACCGATTAGTTCGGTCCGTTTTGAAAAGATGGTTCTGACTATTGTGAATGTGTGAGGGGCAACGCTACTCGAAAGTTTGTGCTGGCAATGCTGCATTTCAGCTGTTTAGCTCTTTTGAATTCAACTGATTTTGTAACGCAGTTGGACTACTTTTATATATATATATAAAATTATATATATATTATATTCAAAAAATTAGTGTCCGACCGAATATTCGGTTTCGGTTTCGGCCCAAAATAAGTGGTTTCGGTTTCAGTTTCGGCCAAAAAATGGCCGAAAAGCCAAAAATCTAGAAAAATTCTAGAAATTTTTTTTTACATTTTATTGTGTAGCAGATATATAGTGAAAGGAGGAGTAATTTAGATGCCACCAATGTAAATATACTTTTTTTTTAGAATATAATATGAAATTATTTAATTTTGAATATTAGCGAGTAAGGTATGAAATGGTGATTTTTTCATGTTTATGTTTTTAAAAAATTAATAAATTGTTTTTATTAATAAGTATTTATTTATTCATGTTATGTTTGTTTGTTTGTTCTTTATTTACTTAATGTAAAATTCGTTTGTTAAAAAAAAAATGCTTGATATGGTGATTTTTATTTTAACTAGAATGTTTCGGTTTCGGTTTCGGCCGAATAGTAAAAAAAACCCGGAACTCGGTTTCGGCTTCGGCCCAAAAAAGGGATTTTGGTCGGACACTACAAAAATTGTTTAACTTCAGCTTCGGCCTTCGGCCTGTATGTTGACCGAAGCCGAACCTTGGCCGAAGCCGAACCTTGTCCGAATGTGCGTGTTTGGCCAAATGTGGCCGAAACAAAACCCGAAGCCGTTTAATCGGTGGGGCTCTAACTTAACCTAATCCAGAACCTATTGCAATCCTCATTGAAAGCAGGAGAGAGTAAACTTGACAACACACGGGACGCAAAGAGGTACGATTCCGGATATAACCTGATTCAGAATGTAATCATAATCGTATCTAGTTTTATGACTATGTTAGTTGAGTTATTCAGAATTAAACCTTATCTAATCTACACTAGAAGCAAAATAACCTGAAGGCGTAAAGTTAAAAGGCAACAATTCAGAAAAGATTTAGTCAATCGTATTCAGAACCTAATGTAATCTACACTGAAAACAGAAAATACAAAGGTTTTGAATCAAAGAGTTAAAATTCAGGGTAAATAATTCATTTAATATCCACTCAAATACTCTTTCTTTCTCTTTTAGTCTACATTTCTACTTTTTCTTCTTTTTGTTCTTCGTCTTTTTCTTCTTCTTCTTTTTCTTCTTCTTCTTCTTCTTCTTCTTAGAGCTTTTCTTTTCATTTTCATCTTCCCTTCCAAATTCTGTCTTTTTTTTACTGTCTTCCACTCTGCTGGCTTGAAGATGACTGGCAACTCAAACAAAAACCACGACTCCAACGCGCTTAATTCTTACTACGAGTATGCTTCGCTTCCTTGCACATGTCCTTGGAGATTGACTAAATCGAAAATTTTGCAACAATAAATAAAATGTTGACTACAACGAACCAAATAATGCGCTAGACATTACTTTAGCCAGCCAAGCTTTTTGTTCAAATTTCAACTACAGCGAGCGCGTTGTAAATCCCAACTGGCATTTTGGTTTGATTTTGTTAGCGTCAGCATAAAATCCAATAGCCAGGATTGAATAATAAGGATAATTTACGAAATTCAATTTCAGTTAAAGAAGAGACAAAACGGTTTAATTTAATTCATGTTTGCCGGCATTTGGCATTATTTTCGTAGGCAATAAAATTTAGGCATTTCACAATAAACATTTCTACGAAATTAAAATTGAATGAAATTCGTTCATGTTCAAAAGGCTTTTCTCTACTTCTCTACAACTTCACCTTTGAACAGTTTTGTAGCGCCAGCACAAAAAAATCCACAACAGCAGCAGCAGCAAAAAAAAATCGCACCAAATACGCTTGAAGGCATTTTAATTGACCGTCGCTTCAACTGAATGGCCTCGGCTACGCTCCCTTGCTTCCTGTTTATTTGTCTAACGCGCTGTTTGTGTGTCCATCTCGGGCTGCGTTTGACTGTCTGAAGTCCTGTTTATCTGTGCCTGCGCGAGCGGAGCGCCATATTGACCGCAAAGTAGCTTGCGGCATGCACGCTTCATTTGCCGCTGCCCTGGCGCCCATAAATACCGACTCGCACACACACACATGTAACTGTGCGTGTGTGTGTGTGCAGTGAAATGAGCGGCGGGCGGGCAGATGCGCCTGTGTGCCGCAGCGTGTGTGGATATTATTTGCTAAAATGCAAATCACATACGCGTAGCGTATAATTTGTAATTAATTATGCCGTAAATGTTGCGATCATTTAAGCCGCAACATAACCTGCACCTTCGCTCGACCTCACTCACACTCACACCGGTCATTCGGCCAACGCCAGCGACTGACGCTCACCTGAAATTGTGTTGAAGCGACAGCTGCATTTTATATTTCCTTATAACTTTGTGGTGTGTTGTCTTTGTTGTTGTTAGGTTTGTTGTTCAAAGAAAACGGAAGTGAAATTGCCGAACAGCAAAGAATATGACAGCAGCAGCTGTTGTCAGCAATTGAGGTCACGTTCAAATTGCTTGCAAGAAGAGGAGCGCTTCCTAGTAAAAAAAAAACAACAACAACAGCAGATAGCGTTTTTCGCCGACGACTGCCATAATAGATGGCAACCTTTTTATTTTGCCCGCTTTTAGTTAATATTTTGTGATGGTTTTGGCGCTTTCGGCGATTGCACTTCATTAGACACAATTTGCTGCAAGTGTTGCAACCAACACTGCACAAACGGTGCAATTTCATTTGTGTGCATAGTCAACAACAACAACACAGCAATCCGCAGTGCACTGCGGCGTATGCGCAACATTTAATTTTTCGCAACACTCACAACCATCACTCATACGCACCGTTGGCTGCACTCGCTTAAAACTTCTCAGCTGCCAAGGCATAGTCTGCATTGAGTCTCGAATTGAAATTCAAGCAGCAAATGCATAGCAACAACAATTCGAGTAAAAACCACAGCCATTGAAAAACAATGACATTAACTGGCAAAGCATATAAAGTATGAAAAAAAGCAATGCTAAGCAGTTGCAGTTGGTGCAATTGGCGAGCAGCGTCGGCGTCGTCGACAAACAAGCATCAAACAGCAAATAAACTTCAAAATCAGCCAATTTGCCGTATGAGCACGTACGTTCGCTTCGTTATGTGTCTGACGCGTCAACAAAAACAACAATATTGCCAATAGCAGCAGCAGCAGCAGCGGCAACAATAAGTGTCAGTGTAAATATAAAATATTTTTCTTCACTTGAATAAACAATGCACAATGCACGCGACGCCATTCGGGTCGCCACACTGCGGCGCCCTTATCGAAATCGCAAGTGTTGCAGGTGGCAAGTGGAAGTGCCAAAACGTGGACGGCCAGTCGTAGCCAGCTTGCAGCGCATCATTTGATGTGTGTGCAAGTTATGAGCAAAAATTATACATAAGCTCTGGAATTTTCATTCAAAACAAACAAATAACTATAAGGCGGACATACACTGCGTATACGTAACATTGTTTAATATATTAATTTTTCTAACAAAAATAATGAAAATATCAAAATAACTTTAACCCTTTCGACGCCGAATTTTATCCGGTGTCTCGATATTACTTTTTAGTATTTAAATCATGAAATACTTGCCTTCTATTTGCTTCTGAGATTGAAAAAATATTCGAATGTTTATTTTTGGACAAACTAGTAAATGAAACAAGAATTACTTTGAATATAAACACATTTTTTTTACTTACTTAATTTAATTATCATTGTCATTTAACTAAATAAAATTTTGATCATGCGACATGTTGCTCTAAAATGTGCTACTTAAAATAATACTTATGAACTTAAGTTATGGTTACTTTTCCCACAGAAGTGTGGCTGCTTCTCCAAGAACTTAGAAAGAAATTGCAGGTTATACTTTATTGGTTACCGAGTATCATAAAGGCATCACAGATAACTGCAATTAGTTCAATGAACAATCGAGATTGAAAGCCCAACTCAATGCATCTAACAGCTCCAAGCACACCAACATACAATGGGCAGAATAACCAACCTGCAATGTGGCCAGGAATTTAGAAAACAATTTTGACTTCTCGTCCTTACTAGCCTTAAGGAGCTTTCTGCTCTAAACGTCAGTCAATTTGGCAAAATTTTTTTTAGAATCCTCGTTGAAGTTGCACCGTCCCAATCTGATATCGTAATGAGCAGTGGCGCACACAGGATTTCATTTTGGGAGAAGGTGCTTCCGCACATAAGCTTTGAGCCCAATAGCACTTGAAGCCATGTTTACAACCGAAAATGTTTACAAGATATAAATATTTGGGAGGGTTTTGAACCCCCAAGCAGCCCTTTATATGCGCCACTGATAACGAGTCATCTTTTGTGCTAATGGGAGCTTTCTATAGCAGGAAAACGCTCCATCTCTATCTTTCCTTGAATGGGTTTCAAAGTGGGTTATAAGTTTATGCTTGAGATGAGTTGGTTATTTTTTTATTTTTTTACAAGTTAATTAATAAATAATAAATAAATAAATTATAAATTGCAAGAAATATTCTTAGTAAAATTAATTTTTTATGAAATTATAATTTTTTTTTAGAAAATCATTCAGCAAAATTTTTGTAACCGAAGTGTTCCGTTTTTTTTATTAAACCTGAAAGAACGACTAGAAGCTGACAATAGCAAAGCTTAAAAAATGCATAAAATTAAACCATGTTATATCAAAATTTTCCTTTAATTGTTTTCGTGTTTTTTGTTTTTAATTTTAAAAATGTAAGTTATTTCACTCATCAAGACTTTCATTTGAAATTTCACCTAGTCTCCATTTTCACTGGAAAAATGAAATTATTTAAATTTAAAAAATTCTAAAATTTAAACAAATTTAAAAAAAAATGTTTTTGTATTTTTAGTTTTTAATTTTACAAATTTAAGTCATCATTGCACTCATCAAGACTTTCATTTAAAATTTCACCTAGTCTCGATTTTCACTGGAAAAATGAAATTACTTAAATTTAAAAAATTCTAAAATTAAAAAAATTTTTTTTAAATGTTTTTGTATTTTTAGTTTTTAATTTAAAAAATTTAAGTTCTTTCACTCATCATGACTTTCATTCATTTAAAATTTCACCTAGTCTCCTTTTTCACTGGAAAAAGTGAAATTACTTAAATTTAAAAATTTCTAAAATTAAAAAAATTTAAAAAAATGTTTTTGTATTTTTAGTTTTTAATTTTAGTTTTTTCACTCATCATGAAAATTTCACCTAGTCTCCATTTTCACTGGAAAAAGTGAAATTAATTAAATTTAAAAAAATCTAAAATTAAAAAAATGTTTTTGTGTTTTTAGTTTTTAATTTAAAAAATTTAAGTTCTTTCACTCATCATGACTCTCATTCATTTAAAATTTCACCTAGTCTCCATTTTCACTGGAAAAATGAAATTACTTAAATTTAAAAAATTAAAAAATTAAAAACAAATTTTAAAAAATGTGTTTGTGTTTTTAGGTTTTAATTTTAAAAATTTAAGTTCTTTCACTCGTCATGACTTTCTTTCATTTAAAATTTCACCTAGTCTCCATTTTCACTGAAAAAAGTTAAATAAATAAAATTTTAAAAAATCTAAGATTAAAAAAAATAAAAAAAAGTTTTTGTGTTTTTAGTTTTAAATTTTAAAAATTTAAGTTCTTTCACTCATCATGACTTTCATTTATTAAAATTTCACCTAGTCTCAATTTTCACTGGAAAAAGTCAAATTACTTAAATTTAAGAAAATCTAAAATAAAAAAAGGAAATAAAAAAATTCAAAAATTAATAGCTTTCTTCTTCAATCAGATCAATCCGACAAAACAATGGCAAGTTGCAAATAACTAAAAACAAACATTAAAACTTTAGAATTTTTCTTGAATTTTATTAGCCACTAAAAATAATGCTCGCCCCTAGGCGGCTACTTAAATTAAAACCATAGAAATACAAATTCATTGTCACGCATTTTCGTTTTTGTTAAAAATTTTTATATTCGTGTTTGGGTTCCAAAATTATCTGATAATGATTTTATCAGTGAAAATACAAAACCTAAGAAGTTTCACTTACCTCTTCCAAAAACTTTTGACTATCTGAACTTCGAATCGTTGCAACAAGGCCTACAAACAATAAATAACAACCGTTTTTTTTTTGAACAGATTGTCAAAGAATTTGCAAAAATGCTCAAAAATCTGCTAACATTGACAATAAGGAAAATTTTGCTTCCTCGTGTTGTTGTAGATTATTGTTGGCGCACAGACGGAATCGATTTGGAGGGAGTGTTGTGTTAATGTTTTACATACATTCGACAAATCAGTCAATGCAACGGATTTTGATTGCCAAAATTTTCGGCCGTTTGCGCGGGAAACGGCGGCGCCGGATTTCGTGTAAGCTGAGTGCTAGTTGGCAAAAAGCTCTGACCGAAGCTTTGGACGTAAAGTTGTTGCGCTGCAAAGCTTTGAGCTGCACACATGCGGCGGCGAGCAGTTAATGGAGCGCACGCGGGCCACCACTTGACACCGAATCACAGCAAATACAAAAACAACAAAAGCAAACAGCAAGCAGCGTCTGACAATGCCTCGTGCGGGGTTGAGGCGGTGCGGCACTCGTGGCAAGGACGATTCGCGGCCCAGCCTCAGCAAATAATAACAACAGCAACAACAACGACGACGACGATAAAAGAGCACAGCGTTAACTGCTTCACGGCGCGAGCTGGCAACTAAACACACAAACAAAACAACAGAGCCGACAAAACGCGACACGGAAGCTTTCGCCGCACGTCAGGCGAAAGGCGAAAGGCGCGTGCGAAATATGTGTGTGCGAGCACAAATGTCAGCGAGAGGCAATGCCAACGGCAACGGAAAAACGTGTAATCGAAGCAACACGCCGACAAATTACGCTGCGAACGGACGCGTCAATTAATTGCGAACTTTGGCAATGCGGTTTGCGGTTTTAATTGGCGGCCGAAATGCGTTGAAATATTTTTATGGGAATTCAGAGCAAGCGAAGGCAGAGTACAAAGCTGAAGGCGAGGATATAAACTGAGGCCAGCAGCGCGCTCAGCAGTTGGCAGAGTGCGGCATGGACGCACAGCAACACCAACAGCAACAGCAACAGCATCGTCAGCGGCAGCAGCAGCAACGCGGCCAACAGCTGAGCAGCAACGAGGCAGTCACGAGGCGCTGCTCATTTCGACGAATTGCACGCGCCGAAACTGGGCGAGAGAGCGACCGAGTGCCAGGACTCGAGCACAGCCACACAGGCAGACAGCAGATGGCCTCCGCTGCCTCATAACAACAACAACAACACCGAGACGAAAAAACACACACAACATTAGCGCGAAGAGCGCAAAAGCTCCGCGTAATTGCCTCGAACGCTTTGCTGCACTTAAGTTTCATTTAACGGCTACAAAAGGCGCATATTTTCCACATTAGCCGCCACCATCATCCGGCGCCGATCAACGCAGCTGCACCCCAACGAGTGCAGCACGTGTGAGCCGACCCAGTGCGGCGTCTAATTGCTGCATTGCTCTTCTTTTCTCGCGTCGTTCTTTGCTTTCTTCTCTAATTTAAATGCAAATCTGCACTCAGCCGAAACACAATGGTCGCTATGTTGTTGTTGTTGTTCAAAACTGTAAAGCAAATAAATTTGCGGCGATGTGCTTAAAGGCCCATTCCATGATGTTTTCGTTTAGCCGCCGCATATGCTCGGACCGCGCTTATGTTGTCTTTGTGCAGCGATTTCCTTTTGATGTTGTAGTTGTTTGTTGTTCTTGACTTTTGTTGTAGTTATATGAAGTGTTGCCACCAGATGTTAGTGGATAATTTGTCATTTTTTTCTTGTTCACCTACAAATGAGTTTACTTCTTAAGTAGGTTGTACGGGGCGTATGAGTAATTTCTTATAATACAATGAATGGGAAACTAAGTAGCAAAGCACCGCGGCTTTGCACGCAATTTTGATGTCAATAAATCAAGTTATTTTTAACACTTTGTTAATCCCGTTACATTTTTATGAATAAAACACTCATGCAAATATTTCTCATTTGAAGTGCTTTCAGCACATTTAAAGTCAATTGGCGCTTTAAGTCATGTTTTCCCCTAGATAAACATTTAACCCATCGTTGACTCCGTCAGATTATTATTTTCGAAAAAATAATAAACACATGTTAAAATATTTCTCACTAAGAGTACTTGCACCAAGTTTGAAGTCAAAAGGCCCAAAAAGTTTAGTTTCTCCATACAAACTCTTAACCCATTGATGACCCCTTCAGATTGTGATTTTCAAAAATGTGAAAAACACGTATCGAATTATTTTGCATGTTAAGTACTTTCACCAAGTTTAAAGACAATGGGCCCATTAATTCATGTTGATCCGGTCAGATTTCGATTTTCAAAAAAATTAAAAACACGTATCGAACTATTTTACATGTTAAGTGTTTTCACTAAGTTTGAAGTCAAAAGGACCATAAAATCCTTTTTCCTCATATAAACGTTTAACCCTTGGTTCATACCGTTAGATTTCGATTTTCAAAAAAAGTTAATAATACGTATAGAATTACTTCTCAGTAAGAGTACTTTCACCAAGTTTGAAGTCAAAAAGTCAAAAGGCGAAATAATCATGTTTCTTCATACAAAGTTTTAGCGCTTGGTTCACCCCTTTAAGTTTTGATTTTCCAAAAAATAAGAAACACGCGTCAAATTATTTTTGATTTAAAGTTTTTTCACCAACTTTCAAGTCAATAGGCCAATCGGTTCAGGGTTTTTTCGTAGTCTTTCCGTATACGAATCTTAACCCTTGAAAAATACGTGTCGAATTATTTTTGATTTGGAGTATTTTCACCAAGTTTGAAATCAATAGGCTCATTAAATCGCATTTCTTCATACAACACCTTAACCCATGCTTTCCCTTTTAGACCCCTAATTTAAAAAAATCCCTTTTGCTATTTTGTTGCCATATGGCAACATGCCACTTTGTGGACGTCTGCATCCTCTATGGTAGCAAGAATTCCTTTTTTTTGTTGGTCTTTAGAATAGTTTGAAGTTTTAGGAAAAATACGAAATTAATAAACTGAATATTTAAGTTTAAAGAAGAGAAGTATACACGTTTTTTTAATGGTATATCTTGAAATAGTAAAGGAAGAAGAAGCAGAAAAAATTCGAGAACTTTTTAATTTGACGTTTTCTTTCAATTTAGATACTTTTTTGTTATTTTAATTTAATTTAATTTTTAATTAATATTGTAATTAATTTAATTTAATTTAATAATTTAATTTAATTATTTTTATTAATTTGACGTTTTCTTTCAATTTAGATACTTTTTTTTTAAATTTTGGCTGAAGTAAATGAAAAAATATTCAAATTTTCGTTATGCGTGAAAAGTTTTATGTTTAATTAATTATTACAGCCACACCGATGTGGTTGCTCTCATAGAAAACCACTCTAAAATACAGGGTCCGAGTATAAAAATTGAAAAATGTCTTATAGAATGTTGCTAATATAAACACATAGAAGCCTAAAACGTAAAATTTAAAATTTTAACTTTCCCCAGTAAAAACCTGTAGCGAAAGGGTTAACGAAGGTTCGTTTTTCAATATGTACCTACACTTTAAATTTCATGTTTGTAGCTTCAGCGGTTTGGTCTGGGCGATGATGAATCCGTCAGTCAGTCAGTCAGTGCAAAAAATTATAATCGTGGCAGCTCCTTGTGGCTCTTTGACCACTTTTCCGACGAGCGTGGTTTTAAAAATCGACATCTCTAAGTCCAAACTTAGGTTAGGTTATAAAAAAAGCGTGGTACAGTTTTTGCACTCGCAGTTCATTTCAGCCCATTGTGAGACTCTTTATGAAGTATCACTTTTGTTTCATACTAAAAACCACTTTGAGAAGGTCGAGGTTTGAGTAATTGTTTATGTTCTATTACTCGAATTTCTTACTTTAACAATTGGACTCTTTGAGCGACTCAAAAATTTAGAAATTCATACTCATCATACCATATTTTTTCGTTCTTAAAGGCAATCAGAGTTAAGAGTTTTGATTGAATTGATAGATGATGAAATTTATTGGGTCAGTCCTCAAGTGCGAGTAAAATACTTTCGGTGTTTTTTACACATTAAGGAATTTGGAAAAAGCGATGAGGAAGGTTTTGAGAGCAGTGGCTCAAGCAGGATTACTTTTTGGCGGGTCCCATAGACAACTTTTCAATTTTTACCATTTGGCAACATATTTGAGCACCGCTCATGCAATCAACCCTGGCGTCGCTCTAATATTTACAAATATTTTTATTCATACAAACACCTACACACTCACATCTTCGTATTGGCAGCAGAAAAGTGAAAATGCTTATTTATTGCTCGATTACGAAACGAAAAGCTTCGCCAATATCGCCAACATGGACGTTATTGCAAATAATGTCAGCCACTTGCTTCGTTTACTGCAAAAGCTTTACGGCCAAGTAGGAAAATGTTTGGCAAGAAAAAGCTCCGTGTGCACTAACAAAAATAATAAACTAAATGCCAGCTACAATTTTTAATGCCAGCTGATTTTTTTAATTATAAATTCCAACAAAGTGTTGCAGTAATGGCAACAATAGTGAGTACGAATGGAAAAGGTAAGACGCCGCAAAGTATGCATTATTGGCACCCAATTTCTTCACACTTCTCATTCGTCATATTTGGCAACACAAATCATGTTTGACTGTTTGTGTGTTTATACGTGTGTAGCAATATCACAACAAAACACAATGTCGAGGAGGTGCGAATTGAAAGAAGAAGAATAACCAGAAAACGACAGCAATAATAACCGCTGTGGCCGGCGGTTGACAGCAGCCGCAGTCACATCACTGATGGCAGATAAGTTGAAGCATGCAGCAGCAAACGCTGTGCAAAGGAAGAATGCACATACACACACATACATATTTGCACAACCACATACGCACATTCATGCCTTAACCTACTTGACTCAAGCCTCGTTTAGACACTCGTGCGGCATGAGTTGTGCGCGCTTTAGTTCACATAATTGCGGTAGGAAAAATAATTAATAGTTTCCCTAAGCCGCTTCAAGCTGATGGGCGAATTATGACGAAATCACAAACGGTGTATTGTGGTTGTTGTGTGTGTGTGTATGAGTGCCAAATAATTCAGCTATGCATTCCTTGCTGAGATAAGTGAACCAGATGCTCTGATAAATCTGCATCGCTTCCGTTACCTTTTCATCATCAAGGATCATCACCGATGAGTGCCTCAAAAAGCTCGAAACATTGCATCAATTTCTAACACTATTTCAGGACAAAAGTAGATCGCAACACCAAATCAATGGGTTGTTGTATAATTTCTCCGTCCCTGAACTTTTTATATCAATCTCTTCAATCCAAATTCACAACTTTTAAGTCGGCATTTCCAAACGGTGCTGCAAATTCCACAGCTACTAATTCAATTTTAGCCACAACATACGCGGCTAATTGTATTACAATGCAGCAGGCATTTGCCGTTGCGGCCGCACTAGCAGCGAGCGCGCCTAGAGCGAAATTTCCCTCCGGGCAGTGTTGAGATGTTCAATGCACCAGACGGAAAGTGGCCAACTTGTGCTGACAGATGTGCAACGCACGAAATGCATTTGAGTGAATGTGTATGTGTGTGTGTGCGTCCAAATGAGAGTGTGTGTGTGCGTGTGTGTGAGACATGTCGGGATAATTACGTTGCCTCAGAGCGGACGGCGCATAGTGTTGCGAGTAGTGACAAAAATGCCAAAATGCAATGTTATAACCACAAAAATCTGAGTATGAGGTTTTGTTGGAAATACTTCAATTAAGAGATATCCGAAGTTTTATGAAAAAATATTTGATAACATAGAAGTTACGAGCTCTTAAAGTACGCTCTTCCAGCTTTGAAAAAAAATTGTGTACAAACTGCAAATTTATGCTTTGACTTTGAGGTTGAATATTTCAAAATAAATTATGAGCAGGTCCCTAAAAGTTACTATTATCGTAAGTTTTATATAACTTAGGTCTGGCAAGACCAAAATTTTGCTGATTACTATCACCTCTGAGCAGTACCGTTATGATGAATATCACTTTTAAAATTTTTTTATATTTTATTTATGCAAGTAAGTATCTACATTATGCTGTACAATTTTTAGCTGCGCATATTTGCGCGAATGCAAGTTATTGACATTTTTCGGTGAAGACTTGAGTTCAAATTCGCGATATTTTCACCGTTTGGTTGAATGCCAATGCAATCTGTCAACTAATGCTCTGCTGCTGATGGAAAAATTTGTTGAAGATAGCTTCGGAAAATCAATTACGATTACTATTATACTCGAAATAGAGGGGTTAATGAAGGTTCGACACTACACTTTGATTTTTTTTCGTACAGAACCAAAAGTTGACAACCTTACTACTTCACTTGTATGGGGAGGCGCCCTCTGGTGGTGATTTTTTTAACTTTAATTAATTTTGTATTTTTGGCATTCAGGAATGTTGACGATTGTTGAAAAAATCATTCAAATCGGTTCAGTACTTTGCCAGATACGATGTTTATTCGTTTACTTTACTACATTTACAAGTGTGGAGCCAGTTCCACTGAAAATTACTAGTTTTATATGGCAGCCACCTTAGGAGTTGGATGTAGCGGTTAGGTGTGTATAGAAAAAATATTCGGAAGAGAAAATAAATGGAGGTCAGTCTTACATATGGTACGTCTGGGACCAACCTGAGAGCAGCTGGAGCCCACTTTTTAAAAACTATGATTTTGTATTGGAGCCTCATTAAAGGTTGGAGATAGGGGGTAGGTATGTTCGAAAGAAATATTCAGGAAGAAAAATTAGTAGGGGTCAGTCTAAGATTTTAACCTTCTAAGAGCAACTTCTGAGCAACTGTAGGGCAAATTATCGAGATTTCATTTTCAATGACTTATTAAAAAAGCGCATTTTATCTATATACACATTTATAAATAAATTTATATTAAAATACAAATATTTTGAATGTAGCTTTTATGAGCTAAGATAATTTGCATTGTTAATATGAAGTTTTATCAAATCCGTTTGTATGGAAGGTGGTCGAAGTTTTGGTGCGATTTCACTGAAATTTTGCACAGTAAGTTCTTTACTCATACAATAACTGTATACCAAATATCATTTATATACGACCACTCCTTCTATTTGTGTCACTCCGCTATATGAACTTGCAACACTGTGCGGCGCGGCGCGGTGTTTCCGCTGCAATTGTGGCTATATCATCGATTGTTGTTGCCAATGTTGTTGCTAATGTTGTAGTTGTTGTTTGTGTTGAGTTAATGAAATTTGTGTTAAATGCATTGGAATTAGTCGCGCAACCGCTAAACTGTGCTCACGCGCTGCTAATAAAGCGAGGTCAGTCACCTGATGAGTGTCAACGTAGCAAAAAGTTTATTAGGTATTTTTTACACCATATTTATATGATTTTTTTTTTCAAAACTTCAAAACAATTTTTCTCCAACTATAACCAGAATTGGCGCTGCAGGTGTTGGCTGTCGCTTTTTTTATTCATTTTTTTTTCTTTTCACTGCTGCCCGAACTTGAGCCGCGCACTTTAGCTAACCGCAAACCCAATGCGGATATTCGTCCCAGACACTCGCAGTAGGTAAGCAATGTAAACGATACCAGAAGCGAGGAAAGAGCGGGCCACAGTGAATGGAATACCGTCGCAAAAGTTTAATTAAACGCGTTGACAGTGCGAAATGTCACACGAGAACTTCATTTAATTGTCTACGGGTGCGCGTGTGTGCGTGTGCCAGCGAACTAGCGAACCAGCGAGCGAGTATAAGGACGCCCCTTCGCATGGACTGGATGGACATTTAATTACGCGCCGGATAGGGCAGATGATCTTTGTGTAAATTCCATTGCAGCTGAATACTTTGGAGGATGCAGCTGCGCTCGACGCATTAGAGTGAAATTCTCGTTAGACATTTCTGGATTTGAAAGCATATAAGACAGTAAGAAAGTGAGAAAGAAAAGAGAAAAGAATTGAGAAAAATAAAACTAGAAGTTGGATCAGTTTTGGACAATATTAGTGGCTCAAATTTGATTGCATTGAAATGGTTTTAAACTCTTGAAATTTTTAACGAAAATTGAAGAAAAAAAAATGGTCACAAACAAAGACGCGCACTTTCGTCATATTCTGCTCGCGCAATCTATAGCTGGGTACATACATTTGAAAGGTATATCCGTCACTGACAGGCTGTCAAGATTTGATGCCATTTGGTTCAGTACAAGCCAAGTTTTCGCGCCAAAATTGACAGCCTGTTTATAGCATCGCACAGTGATTCGTTCCATAGACAAAACTACAAAAATTTATAGTCTCAGAATTTAACGATTTTGATGTCATTTATAAGGTAAAACTCCAACTAAGAAAACCCCAAAAAATCTGCGCCAAAAATTAATTAGTGTGTGTGCAAAAGCAACTCAAAGTTGAAACTTTTTTCACAAAAAAATGTAAACACATATTTTCTGTTTTTTAGTCTATTGAGTAAAAAAATTTGTAAAAATACATGGTTACCAAGAAGTTGCTAAAACTTTCAATATAGATTAAGAAATGGTGTGGCCATTTTTTGTAGGCTTGTTACTTCACTTTTAATTTAAAATATTTTTTTAAATTAAAAATCTGAAAATTAGCAATAGAGGAAAATATCTAAAAGGTATGTGAAAGTATGTTCCTGTTTTTTTTTTATTTTAAGAAGCATTCTTTCTTTGTCGAATAATGTAATTACGTCCTCCGATATCTTCCGATCTCAGAAAATAATTCAAATTGAAAAGTGGTCTAAACACCTACTTTTCGACAAAATTAATTTTTTTCATCCCTAAAAGTATGCAATCAGCATGAAAAATTGAAAAAACTGCGTAAATGCAAAATACTTCTACGTCTTAAGAGAATTTATGTTACTCTTTGCATTCTGAAAAATTTTCCCAACACTTTTGTTGCTATGGCTTGCAAAAAATGACGAAAATGGCAAATTTAAGTCTCACGAACTGCCAAACTACAAAAGTTTAAGAAAAACAAAATGGATATATCAAATCAGCAGACCATGAATAACTAGTACATCAAAGTTTTTAAAGAACGGACCACTCCTTCTAATTTTGTGCCGCGGTTGTATGAAGTCGAATCACTGTGCATCGGCCAGAAAATGAGCTTAGAACAAAGAGCCAATATCAAGTTTTGTTTTAAACTTAGTAAAACTTTTCGTGCCAGAGTACATGAAGGGATTAAGCGGTTCCTGGGCGGTCGTAAAGACATAAAAAACTACTATCCAGATCCTTTCAAGTAACATTGCAAAAGTGCGTGAATTCAAAAATGAGTCAAAATCATTCAGCGCTTTTCGAGCGACCATTTAAATCTTCGAAAGGTGTGTCCGCGTTTTCTTTCACACAAATTGACTAATTACTGTGAATCACTGCGAATTCAAAATTGCAAGGACCTCATTACAGAGTCAAAAGAGAATCCAATCTTCAAATATTTGATTGTTACTGGTGACGAGACATAATGTTTGCAATATGATTCTGAAACCAAGCGGCAAAGTGCCGAATAGAAGCACCGAGGCGATCTGGTACCGAAAAAAGTCATCTTGAGAAGTCAAAAGTAAAGTCAAGGTTGATTCGTTTCTACAATACGGAAGGCATTATTCACAAAGATTTTCTTCCAATTGGCCAAATTGTTAATGAAGTGTTTTATCGCATTTATCGTATTCGTCGTGTGAGGCCACAATACCGTGAAATCGCAACAGTCTCTTTGATCCAACTTGGTAATCCAATTTTTGGACATAAATTCCATATTTACCATCACCTGGCTTGGCTCCGTGTGACTTTTATCTATTCGGTAAATGCATTTGTCGATGAAAGGACAACCATATTTTAATGTTGACTCGATTCAAAAGGCGACGACCGACATTTTGAAAACGATGGATACATATGGCCTCAAAAAAACATTCGATGATCTAATTGATCGCGCAAAAAATTCTATCGAAGCAGAAGGAGACTGTTTTGAATAAAATGAATGAATTTTCAATATCAACCACGCACGATTTATGCGCAAAAAAATTAAAATTAAAGAAAAAAATAAGACAAATTAAATTAAAAAATTAATTAAAGAAAAAAAATAAGACAAGTTCGGGAATAAATATTAAGTCTTGTAATCACTAAAATCAATGTTTTCGTATTCACATCTGACAATAAACCAAGATATGTCAATGTTATATCAAATAATGCTTACAGAAGCAACTTTTGCTTCTAGTATGTCCTTTCAAATATTCGGTCTTATTTTGTTTAGATTCCAAGACCTGTCACTAGAGAAATTTGGCCTTGAAATGATACAAAGGTCTATTAACTTTACAAGTTTATTCCGAAGGAATCTAAGAAGTCTTACAAATTGTCCTAAACTTAGACCAATTAGAAAATTTCAAGTCATAATAGAGCGAAAACTACTACAAAAATTACCAAACACCAAAAAAAATAATATTTTTTTATTTTTTTTATTATGTTATTTTTATTATTGAGTATCTTACAATTAAAATGAGAGCATAAGAAAATAATAATAATAACGCAAGCTTAAATAGATTAAAGCGCCAACTGCAATAAACGAAAATCATGCACGGTGGCCAGAGGCGTAGCTAAGGGAAGGAAGGGCGGGGATTTAGGTGTCAAAATCCCACGAAGCTTATATTTATTCAACATTTTCAATCACTATGCATGAAAGGTACGTTGCCACATTAGCCAAAATTTTTTTCATATTTTTTTCATTTCTCACATTTTTTACACTTTAAACATTAAAAAAAATAAAAAGTAACAAAAAAAAATTGAAAACTACACGGATATGTTTTTTTTTTAATAGTCCCTTTCAGGCTCAATACAGATCATGCATGGTTAAAACCAAGTCCAACCAAGTCTAATAAGTGTTTTAGATCGTCGACGGGATGTCCTTCGAGTGATTGTACAAGCCTTTTGGATGGCTTTTACGTTCTCATTGAATCTTTTTAAATAGGCAAATGGTTTTTTTTAAAGGTGAAACTCGTACGATGCCGCATAAGCTAAAAACTGGGAGTGGCTTATAGTAACAAATTAAACTTTTAATAAAAAAAATCAGTCACAAGTGTCTATCGTTGAGATGGCGTCTTTCGATAGTCAAATGTTTAGTTAAAATGCCATAAATTTATGTTATTGAGATGCTTAAGGTAAATTTCAAGAATTTCAATTAAGATTTTGGCTGATCTTTAAAGAATTACCTCACAGTTTTGATATAATCTGCGGTGATTGCTTATTTCAGTTGGCTAACACATTGGTCATCATTTATGTCCTGACAATTTTTTTTAAATCGCGTGTACCACTCATGAACTTTAAATTTGGTTCATCAATTGAAATATTTTGGTTGAAGTTTTAACAATTTTAAAACAATATTTAACCCTTTCGACCCCGAATTTAACCCTGTGTCTCGATATTACTTTTTGGTATTAAAATCATGAAAAACTTTCCTAAGAAGTGCGCACACGACATTTAAAGTCACCACGCCTCTTTGTTAGAGTTCTAGAGCTAGTTTACTTTTGAACAATTTTAGCTCAAAACGGGTTCAACAAATTTGTATCAATATTTTTTAATTACAGAAAAATATTTAATATTTATGAAAAAATACAAAATTATCACTTTTTGATTTTATTTAACCATTATTAAAGAAACAGGGTTTTGCTCAAACGCGCCCAATTCGTAGACTTCAATTTGAACACAAACTTTCCCTGATATCGCTGCAAATTATTGGAAATTATTTTGGGGATTACACTAAAATTTTTGTTATTTGCTTTGAATTCACTTCTAAAAATATTAATTTGTTGGTGCCTACTTAAATTAAACCCATAAATCAATCGTAGCTTTTGCTATAAGATGACAAATAGGTGAAGGTCGAAAGGGTTAATATTAGCTTTTTGTTTGGTGCTAATTTTAATTGTACCGATGACATAAACATTCTTTCACTTCAAACGCAATAACTTCGCTTCCAGTGAACCAAATTTCATGAAGTTTTGACTAACAATCGGGGAAAAATTTAAATTTCTCATGCATAAAAAAAATGTTCTTTTTGAAAAGTGCAGTTCACTTTAAAAAGTTTGTAATACTAAATTGGCAAAATAAATTTCAATTTCCCCTCCTCCCCATAACCAAGTTCGGGCTACGCCCCTGGCGGCCCCATATTGTTGGTTCTAACTTAAAACAATGATCCTTTACACATATATCCACGAAAGGAGGAAATTTGATTATTTTTATAAAGCGCTGATTGCAGGCTTTCTGAAAATACATTATTTGCCGTTTTCCATTAATAAAAATGTTTTCTTCTCGACTACTTTTTTGTACACAACTTTTATTCATAATAAGTTGTCTCGATTGAATTCGGCTATCCGGCAAATCGGCAAAATATTTCGCATCCTTTAACTTCATTGAAGTTTCAACATCTCTAAGCAACGTCAGATGACAGCCTCTTCTCACAGTTTTTCAGCTTCAAAATCCAAACAAACAATCACACTATCCTGAAAATTACTCCTAAAGACAATAGACAATAGATTCGATATGGAAACCTTGTATTGTTCGGCCCAAAACACTGAGTTTTTGTGTCAGGAATAAATGCCACTGCCTAATCTACTATCCTTAAAATCGTATCCTTTCAATTTTGCACATATTTTGCTTGACCTTGATGCCTTTAAAGACTCCACAAAAAGTGTTCACCCTGCTTCTTCGCCTCTGCTATTCCCTTCAGCGTTTGCTCACTACACCGAGTACGCGCTGTCCACTACGAGGTCCTTTATTTTAAAGTTCCAGTAATTCATTACGTTGATGCAAATATTCTTTGATTCACTATCGTACTTTAGTCCATTTCACTTAGTTTGAGGCGACTTGTCAACGACCAACACATTTAGCTTTAGCGCATTTTTGCTCAAATACATTATAACCGGAAACGGAAATGTTGCTTGCATAATAAATGATTTCGAAATTTTCCAAGTAATCGCAACGTCTGTGTGTTGGTTTTGTTGTTTGCATTGAATTTATTACTGTATTTTTACTATATGTCTGGCTATGTGACGGTATGTTGTTGTTGTTGTTGTTTTAGCAGCGAATTGCGCCGCATCAAAGCGAACGGTGGTTCAACAATGGAATTTGACATTTGAGTAGGCCTCTCTCTGTTAACGTCACAAGGACGACGGTTCTTTATGGCGCAACATGCGGCCTGACATCGAGTGAAATTGTTTTTGCATCGCTGAGGGAGCCGCGTGCATAATCACTGCAGGCATTTCTAGTTTATTTGCTTGCAGCAGCGCAATGACAGCAACGTTCTGCACAGTTGCGACATTGTTGACATCTTCATGTAGATAATGATTTTGAAAGATAACACTACTCGACAAAAAATGGGTAATTTCTAAATATTTTATATTTTAATCACATATTTAATATTTGTTTTAATATTTTTGTGTAATATTTTTTAATCAGATATTTTTTATATATAAGTTTTTTTATATTTTTTTTAATATATTATATTATTTTGATTATTTTCACTCATTCTTAAATTGTATATGTTTTTATAGAAATTTATAAATTACACTAATCGACACGAAAAATACACCTAAAAATAAAAGTGTTTTCTAGACTAACTTTGGGCCACTGAACACAAAACTGAAAATGAAAAAATTGTTTAAGAAGCATTTTCGAAAAATTGTTTAAAAACCATTTTTTCCTTGTTGTTTCATTTAGTTTAGTTTAGGCTTTCTAGCAATATATAGATTGTCCTAATTAGATAAGATTTGGTGAAGTTACTTATAGTGAAAGTTTAAAAATAGTGAATTTTTCGACCATTTTCAAAAATCATTAATTTTATAGATTTTTTTATAGATAAAATAAATTATCTCCTCTAGTTTTTGCAATCTATGATGAAAGATATATTATTTGTGCAAATGTTAGACCTAACTTCAATAGAATCGAAAGATAAATGAAAAAGTTATGAAGCACTCAGTGAAAACACCAACTTTACATTTATTACACCTTGCAACAAAAGAAAAATTTTGTCGAGACTCATCCAAATGTTGATATAGGCGTGAAACTAGAGGTCGTTCATAGTAAGCTGGCATAGTCAGTTTTTCATTTTCTGACCCAAAGACGTTTTTAAAGGACTTTAAAATTTTAAGAACATACACATTTAAATTTTTTTTTATATTTGGGGTTGCGCAATGATGAAGATATGGGTATCAAATGAAAGAGAAAAATTGTGTCCTTTTAACTAAATTTTCTATTTTGAACTTTCCTGACCAAAATAGAACACTTTTTTATGTATGGATCCACAGACTGAGATCCAAAACATGTATTTTTCCTTAGTTCAAAATAATATAGAAAATTTTCACCGTAGCAAAAGATTCCAATTCGGAGAACCTTAAATCTTTGGAGCCTTTAAGTTGAGTGTCAAATTGCATATTAAAAAAATAAACAATTCCTTGTGTCCATCTCAAAGTGGTTTTCGTAGATTTCAGACAGGACATTTTTTGTGGATTTTTTTTTAACATTTAAAGATGTGAAATGATGAAGATATGGGTATAAAATAAAGGAGGAAAATTGCCTCTTTTTAACTAAATTTTCTAGTTTTAACTTTACCAAAATAAAATTAAGTTAAGATGTATGATTCTACAGACTGAGATCCAAAACATGTATTTTTTCCTTACCTGACACATTTTGGATCTGAAAGTTAAAAATATAAAATGTTTACCGCAGCAGGAGATTCTGTTTGCCATTTGGAGAACCTTAAAATCTTCCAAATAGCATATTAAGAAAATAAACAATTCCTTGTGACCATTTAAAAGTGGTTTCATAGATTCCAGAAGAACGAATATCACAAAGGTCGCCTAAAATCTTCCACTGATAATGTAAGCGTCGCTCTGATAAATCATTCGAGATCTTAGCTTACATTTTCTACATGTCTACATATCGCTTTTGGACAAATCTACTTGATGTCAATATTTATTTGTGTCTGCACTGCCTTCGGGCAATTGAAAAGTGGTGGTTGCACGTTAAAAACGGCTGGCAGTGGCGACCGACGACGGTGGTTTCGGTGGTATAGAAATAAATTATTTTTTTTTCAATTTACCTCAAAGGCTAAATGCAAAGCGTTCTATACGTTGAACCCACCCTGCCAGACCACTGGTTGTTATTGTTGTTGTTGTTGTTGTTGCTACTGCCACAAAGTGGAGTGTGTGCCACTTTGTCAAGCGAGCAGAGCCGGCAGCCAACGCCAGAACGGCAGCCACTGATTGCAATCGTGTTCCTGACAGTATTCATTTGCGTTTCGACAGCGACAACGACAACGGCGACGACAGCAATATTCCAGTCCCAATACCACATCGCCGTGGCCGCTGCGATTTCGATTGCGATTACGATTGCGACGGCAACGCCAACCGCACAACTTCGTCTCTCTCGTCTTCCATCGGCGTTCAGGCTCCGGCTCAGTCAAAGCGAGTGGACTCAAGTGGAAGGCGAAGAGTAAAGAAAACAACTACAAAAAAAGTAGTCAAGTCTCGGCCGATAGCGCAACAATGAGACAGTCAACTGCCGCGAGCCTGTCGCCAGTGGCTCGCTGCAGTTTGTGTATGGTGGGGCGGTGGTTGGTGGTTGGTGGGGCGCCGCGAATGCCAACTCGCATGCAAACATGTAAATATGCGGTGAAAATTATTATTGCTCGCTCGCTGGTTTGTGCTCTGCTGTTTTGTGTCCTTTTTTTGTATTTGGCCCCTTGTGTTGCATTGTTCTCGTGTTGTGGCTTGTTGTTGTTGTTTTATTTGTTATTTTGAGGAAATTAGAAATTCCAATGAAAGTGGCTGTGCATGCGGCGGGCACATGTCAAGTGGAAAATGAGGTCGTCAAATTGAGCAGCACTTGTGGCACAATAAAGCGAGCATTTAGCATGTGATGGCAGCAATTGTACCAAATACAAACAAACACAAAAGCCCACATCAATAAAGACTGAAAAAGCCTACACGAATTGTATTCACAAGTCAAAGATCTCATCAGGTATGGGCGAAACCTCGCAAATGTGGGGCATGGAAACTTTTCCTATAAGCAAGTACGACAGTCTTAAGAGAAGTGATGACCATTTCGCTACTCGCGAGTAGCAGCGACGTTGACGAATGCCCCCAAATACATAGACGACGGCAGCGACAAAATATAAAATCAGAGCGTTCGTATGGGGACGATTATTTTGACGACTGCACTGCTACACGAACACCGAACACAGTTATCGCAGTTATTTTATATTTCCCAGGCGCCAAAAAACCATCACTGCTTCAAAACAAATATTTTTTAATGGCAGTTTCCCCATGAAAACATTGCTGCCGCTTTCATTGTAATCACGTAGTTGACTACACGGCAACGGTCGAAGCCGGCGCAATATTGAAGTTGTGTGGCTGTGTCGCCGCTATTTTTAATGTGTTCCGGCCGTAACGACGCTGCCGGACTTAGTTCCTCTATGACAGCAAATACTATTCTGTTACCTTAACCCTTTCGACCCCAAAGTTGCCTGAGAGCAACTTCACCTATTTGTCTTCTTATAGCAAAAGCTACGATTGATTTGTGGGTTTAATTTAAATAGGCAACAACAAATGAATATTTTTAGAAGTTAATTCAAACCAAATTACAACAATTTTGCTGTTATCCCCAAAATAATTTCCAATAATTTGCAGCGATGTCAGGGAAAGTTTGTGTTCTAATTGAAGTCTACGAAATGAGCGCGTTTGATCAAAACCCTGTTTCTTAAATAATGGTTAAATAAAAACAAAAAGTGATAATTTTGTATTTTTCCATAAATATTAAATAATTTTCTATAATTAAAAAATATTAATACAAAATTTATTTAACCCGTTTTAAGCTAAAATTGTTCAAAAGTAAACTAGCTCTAGAACTCTTACAAAGAGGCGTGGCGACTTCAAACGTCGTGTGCACACTTCTTACAAAAGTTTTTCATGATTTAAATACCAAAAAGTAATATCGAGACACAAGGAAAATTCGGGGTCGAAAGGGTTAAATTCGTATAAGTGCCTCGATTCGGTACTACTTGCAAGTAGCCGAATGGTCACTGTAGCAGCCTTTCCAAATTCCAAAATAAAAAGACACAGTAATCTCGATTGTTCGCCGAACTCAGTGTTGCCTGATAGCTGAAATGACTTTCCCCTAAATCTTAAAAGAAAATGAAATTTCCTCTAAAAAATACCCTAAATTTTTTTTTATATTTTTTGTTATTATAAACTAAAAAAAAAAATTTACTTTTTTTAAATTTCAGCCGTTTTACTCATTCAGCTTCAGCTTAACAACAACTTAACACAAACAAAACATATAAAAAATTAGATAGGTATGAAATTCACTATTGTAAACTTCCTTCAATCATTGCATAAATTATACACTTTGATTATATACATTTAATTAAATTAAATTAAGCATTAACAACCACGGTTATATAAGGCCGAATAAATGTGAATCAATTGTTTATATATATAATATAAATAACTTTCGATCAAAATGAAATCACGTTTTGATTTTTTGTTGGTTTTATTTATGTTTTCTATAAAAAAAATCAATGAATTGTTCATAAAACGATATATCATACAAAATTGATAAATCTGTAATTCTCAACCAAAATGAGTTTTTTGAAATTTTTTTTTTTAAATTATTTGTATTTAATTGCTAAAATGTTCAATAAGAGTCAATATTTTGAAGGAACAATTTGTATCTCAAGAAATGTGGAAATTGACCGGAAAGGGTTAAGGTGTTTCGGTATTTTATTTATTTTATTATGTTATGCACGTTTTAGTTTTTTAAGTGCAAATAAAAAACATTCATTTGAGTGTGACTAATGGAATTATTCTCAAAATAAACAACATTAAAGTGAATGTGAAAAAATGCCGCCTTTGCTAGGCAACTTATAAAACTGGAATAATTTCAATTACAGTTATTACCATTTTGCTAAAAAAAGGTATTATTAGGTTTTTGTACTTATTAGTGTCAAATTAAAACCTCAACAAAAATTCAACGTGGTCAAATCTTGTGAGTTAAATAATATTTCTCGTGCTTTAGTACACGGAACTACGAGTATGTACCCGAGCGTCAAAATTGCAATTTTCAAAAAGACTTTTCATGTCTAGGCATGTCTAATTTAATTTAAAGAAACCATATAAAATTGAATCGACTGCAGACTTGTGTGCAGTGCGATTGCAGCAGTGGAGCGAGCGGTTCCACGTTCTAAATCTGACTCGGCGTTGTATTGAATCCTTGAGTTTTCCTTTAGAGAAATTTAATCATTAATAAGAAATTAAAGTACGCCAACGAATTCTCAAGAATCGTAAAATGTTTACCATGAAATTGTTAGTGTTGTTGCTGGTAGCGTTTGTGGCCTTGACAAGTGCCAGGCCCTCAGCAGACGGTTTTGGACCAAGTAAGTCACGAATACATTTAAAAAGCAAGAACATTTGGTGTTTAACTGAAGATTCATTATTTGCATTAATTATTAGAGACAAATCAGTGCCGCAATACGTGCGCTGTATTCGTTTGTAGAAAGGTTTTTCCTAGACTTACACTGCCCAACAAATTCGTAAGACAATTTGTGTGGAGAAAAAGTCTGAAAATCCAATCATTTCGGACTACAATCAGCACTGACCGCGCAATCCGAATATATCAAATTTTTATTAGTTCGAAATCAATAGAAAGACAATTTGCAAATTTAAGCACTTTGAAGTAGTGTGTTCTGAAAATCTGAACAATTCAGTCAATTCTCTAAAATTGAAAGCAACCTGTTTTGCGTCTCACATTAATTTTCAATCTGATTTTCCAACATTGAGTTCAGTTTCTTGCAACCCTTTCAACTTGCTTATGACATTACATATAAAAAATATTTAAAACAAAATGATTTAAAATGAATCACAATCGGTTATAGCAGCAGGTTGTAGAGACTTTGACGAAATCGATCTGAGTCCAGTGCACCAATTATTTAATCGATAATATTTATGATGAACAATGACATACAGCAAATTTTCATTACAGGAATCGAAGAAGCAGAAATTTTACATTTGCTGACGGTTGACTGTGGTGAAGGTAACAGACTCGAAGATGAGATATGCCGCTTTATACGTGATCATGGAAAAGACATGTAGTATATGATATGTAGTAAAATGAATTGAAATATTGAGAAATGAAAATAGTAAATGTATGTGTATAGGGTGCGTCAAGCGATCGGCTCCAAAATAAATCCATAAAATTTTGTTTTTCATATGAAAGTGGATATTAAAAGAAAAGTCGTTGCATGATGCCACATATTCGGTAGGTCAAATTTTTAATATTTTTATAGCATAAATCTGAATGGTTTTATTATGTTAACATTATGGGCGTCGTTAACATTGGTTGAGATCAAGTCCTACATATCATTTAACAGACACATACAAAATTGAACCTTTTAGATTGGGACCCAAAAGCAAAGCTGCAGAGACCGCTTAAGCAATGTAAATTTTAAAATAAAATGGCATTGAATGTACTTGGATATCTCACACAAACCGCAAAACTCTATGTAATTGCGGTCAGGGGCAAAGACGGACATACAGTCTCGGACTTGCTACAGAACGCGATGAAAATTGTGGAGAGCTGGTGTATAAGACAGAAATTGTCTGTGAACCCGGACAAAGCAATTATAGTGCCTTTTACCTTTAAAAGGAAATTTGACCTTGGACAGATAGAGATCTTTGGTAAGGTGCTGAATATCTCGAATGAGGTCAAGTACCTAGGGGTAACTCTAGACAGTAAATTGAACTGGAAACCCCACGTTGATTGCACTATCAAGAGAGCAGGCAATGCGCTCTGGAGTTGCAAAAGAATCTGTGGTAAAAACTGGGGACTGAGGCCGAAGTGGCTTCAAAAACTATACTCCCTGGTTGTTCTGCCGACGATAACCTACGGGGCGATAGTCTGGTGGAGGAAGACCACAGAAGTAACTACTGCGACTAAGCTAGAGAAAGTACAACGACTAGCAAATACCTGCATAACAGGATGTCTCAGGACGAGTCCAACTGCAGCCCTTAATGTTATATTGGGGGCGATGCCGTTGGAACTCAAAGTGCGAATGGCTGCAATAGCCAGCACTCACAGACTGGTGCATAGTGGATTTATACCGAAAGATACACAGGCAATCGGTCACTTATCTCTGCTGAGGGACAGGAGGCGAGATGGAGGCTTTTGGATGCCCCTTGATCTGATGCCTCAGAAGCACCTCTTCAGAAGAAGGTACAAAACGTACATACCGCACAGGAAGGACTGGGCTGATAATAGAATCAGTCCGACGTGTGACGATATTGTATGGTACACTGATGGGTCCAAGACGGAAGAAGGAACAGGAGCGGGAATTTATACCTCTAGCTCCCAACTTTCAGTCAGTCTTGGGGACAGGGCCACAGTCTTCCAGGCTGAGGTCAATGCCATTAATGAATGTGCCAGGACAATACTAACACTCAACTCTCGACACTTGACTCTAAACTGGTCTCGGAGACAGTAGATGTCCTCCAAGACCTTTCCAAGGACAACCAAGTGATAATACACTGGGTACCTGCGCACTGTGGACACGATGGTAATGAGGAGGCGGACAGATTGGCAAAGGAGGGGGCGGCAAGACGACCCTACGGACCTGAACCAATCATAGGTGTTAGCAAGACTCATTACAGACATTGTGTAAAACAGGAATTTCTAAATCGAGCTAACCACAAATGGTCGAACACAGTGGGACAACGCTGTTCCAAGCTTTTCTTTCCAGTTTACTCTGCAAAGAAATCTAATTACCTCTTGGAGCTAAGCCGAGCAAGCTTAGATTCATGACGGGGATCCTAAGCGGACACTGTCTGCTAAATATGCATAGAGCGCGACTGGGAATCACGGACAACGAACTATGCAGATTTTGTATGGAAGACGAGGAGACTTCTGTACACATCATAACGGAATGTCCCGCCCTCATACACGCTAGAAAGCGGGTACTGGGAAGGGAACTGGTACAGACACACGATCTGTCTGAACTTGATCTAAGGAAACTAAAGGAGTTCCTGGATAGCATCGGAGGATACGAACTCCTCCAGTAAGATAAAGGGATGTGACACAATAGTTCAACACTGGACGCAGTGTCTCGGGCAGGTGGTGCTCGACTCCCGCTACCCAATCTTAATCTTAATCTTAATCTTAATCTTAATAACTTAATAACAACTTAACACAAACAAAACATATACAAACTTAGATCGGTCTGAAATTCGCTTTGGTAAACTTCCTTCAATCATTGCATACATTTTACACTTTGAAGCATATAATTTAATTTAATTAAATTAGGAACTCAAACTTTCAATATTCAAGGTTTCAATGCCACTAATGATATCTAATGTATCACCATAAAAATCGCTTTGATAAACTTCTTCATAAAATTTAAAACTCCTAAACTTCTTCCTAAGCAATTCTTCCTCTTAAAAATATCCCTAAAATGCCAAGAATCTCCTTATTCTGAGAGGAAATCTCCTCATCTGGCAACACTGACCAATCCTTTTTATTCAATAAATTTACGCTTTATATTTTATACTCTTTTAGTGCTGCCACCTTGTCCGAAGCTTCACCCCCAGTAATTCTATCGCTGCCACAGTCGCGTGTAATTGGTTAAGTATTTCAGGTAGAAATGCTGTCATTCCTTGACGTTTGTATACTGTAAAAGTCACCACTTGACATTAAGTACCACACTAAACAAAACCTCATTGGATTTTTTAAAAGTTAATATAAAACTTTATGCTGTGTTCGCCAAAGTTTAGAGAGCTACGAGGTATTTACAGCCGAAATATTTGTGAAATATTTTTCTTTCAAACGGTTCGTTGACAGCAATATTCTGGCATATGAGGGAAAAAGTAATGGACAGCAACTCTTGAGTTTCCATAGTGTTTGGAAATAATTTCTGTAGTGGATTTTGGCTAGGATCGTTGGATCATACATCCTCTGAAGCAGAAATGGCCAGACGCTGACTGTCAATGAAGAACAATATCAGGTCTTGATAATTTTTTGCATGAAAGTTGGATAACTTGTAGTTCCCACTACATGTTCCAACATGTCACTCATCGAGCTTAACATTGAAGTCGTAGCAAGAAAGTTTCCCAGAACGCGTTGTTTCCAAAAAAAACAAAGGAAAATGGGCGTCAAATATGGGCGATCTAATGTCCTTAGACTATTTTCTCTGGGGTAAGTTAAGTCGCTCGTTTATGGAACAGAACATTTAAGAACAATACCCCAATTGGAGAAGAACAATTGGTCCTTAATGTGATACGAATAAATGTGGAAATGTGGAAAGATTTAAGATGTTTCGGTATTTTATTTATTTGATTATGTTATGCACGTTTTTTGTTTTTTAAGTGCAAATAAAAAACATTCATTTGAGAGTGACTAATGGAATCATTCTCAAAATAAATAGCATTAAAGTGAATGTGTGTAAAATTGTCGCCGTTGCTGGGCAACTTATATAACTGGAATAATTTCAATTACAGTTATTACCATTTTGCTAAAAAAAAGTATTATTAGGTTTTTGTACTTATTAGTGTCAAATTAAAGCCTCAACAAAAATTCAACGTGGTCAAATCTTGTGAGTTAAATAATATTTCTCGTGCTTTAGTACACGGAACTACGAATATGTACCCGAGCGTCAAAATTGCAATTTTCAAAAAGACTTTTCATGTCTAGGCATGTCTAATTTAATTTAAAGAAACCATTTAAAATGGAATCGACTGCAGACTTCTGTGCAGTGCGATTGCAACAGTGGAGCGAGCGGTTTCACGTTCTAAATCTGACTCGGCGTTGTATTGAATCCTTGAGTTTTCCTTTAGAGAAATTTAATCATTAATAAGAAATTAAAGTACGCCAACGAATTCTCAAGAATCGTAAAATGTTCACCATGAAATTGTTAGTGTTGTTGCTGGTAGCGTTTGTGGCCTTGACAAGTGCCAGGCCCTCAGCAGACGGTAAGTCACGAATACATTTAAAAAGCAAGAATATTTGGTGTTCAACTGATGATTCACTAGTTGCATTATTTAACGGATTCTGGTAGAGGGGTAAAAAAATATACGTGTATCGGCGTTTTCAAAGTTTACGTCTGATTTTTTGTTTTAGGGAGGTCAAAGTTTTCCCCTTTTTGCACATTCTTATGGTGAATCGGCAAACGACAACCATGTAACCCCACATTTTAGGTATATGATGTGTTCAGCTATTTGATGTAAAATACTACGAACAAAATTTTTGTAAAGCATTTTAACCCTGTAGCTCCTATTTGTATGGGTCAATTTGACCCTTTTTTCTAAAATGCCAAAAATGTTCTGTAAAACAGAACTTTTTTAGGACAAAATGTACCACGAAAATATTCGACTATAGGTCTCTGAATACATCAAAGCTCAAAAATTAACTTGAACGGCAGAATTAAGCCAAAACTGAAAATGTGTTCAAGTGTTTATTTCGTACTTATTCAAAATTGGTACTAAAATGTCCTGTTATTTTTAGAAAAATTTTATTTTGTTGTTCAGTGTTATAAGCAACCTTTTTTGCATCTCACATTAATTTTCAATCATTTTTTTACAATATTGAGTTCAATATTGTGCAACCCTTTCAACTTGATTATGACATTACATATACAAAATATTTAAAACAAAATTATTTAAAATGAAACACAATCAGTTATAGCAGCTGGTTGTAGAGACTTTGACGAAATCGCTCTGAATCCAGTGCACCGACTATTTAATCGATAATATTTATGATGAACAATGACATACAGCAGATTTTCATTACAGGATACAACCCAGACGAGATTGGTCTATGGGGAGCACAGACAATTTGTAAAAAGGGTTTTGTACGCATAGGTGATGAGTGCATCGAACTACTTAAAATAATTAATAATAATAAATAATAATAAATTAATAATAAATGAAATGAAATGAAATATTGAGAAATGAAAATAGTAAATTTATCGGCTTCAAAATAAATCCATAAAATTTTGTTTTTCATATGAAAGTGAATATTTATGGATGGTGGATGGATAGATAATTATTCGGTAGGTAAATTTTTTAATGTTTTTATAGCATAAATTTGAATGGTTTTATTATGTTAACATTATGGGCGTCGTTAACATTGGTTGAGATGAAGTCCTACATATCATTTAACAGACCGCAGAAACCGTTTAAGCAATGTAAATTTTAAAACAAAATTGAATGTACTTGGATATCTCACACAAAACTCTATGTAATTCTAAAGTTCAGATATGAATGAAATATGCTTTACAAACTTAAACTTAAAGAGTTATAGAGTCAACTTATAGAGTCATGTCATCTTTGCAAAGCAGTTTGGCTTTTAAAATGCAATTAATTCATACTCAAAGATTTCACTCTTCCTTCTTTTGGCCCTAACTTGGGGAAGTTTCCCAAAACTCTTTGTTTTGTAAATCTTTTCATCTTTCTTTTGGTCCTAACTTTAAGAAGTTTTCGAAAACTATTTCTGTATATCTTTTCATTTACATGACCATGCAACTTTTTCCTTTCAAGAAGAGTATTCATCAAGTATAGCAATACCGAAAAATCTATGGATCCCCTGCATTAATTTTTTTCTGAAAAACTCTTCTTTCTTTTGGACCTAATTTGAGGAAGTTTTGGAAAAGTCTTTCAAGTATATCTTTGATATTTTGGCTGAACAAACCAACTCTTCATCTACATAAACTTGCTACCATTCCTTTCAAGAATTCTTTAAACGGAGCGGCACAAAAAATCTATGGATCCATGCATTAAATTCTTTTTCTGAAAAACTCTGCTCTCTTTTGGAGCTAACTTGAGAAAGTTTTGGAAAACTCTTTCTATTTTCTTTGATATTTTGGCTCACCAAACCAACTCTTTATCTACATAAACTTGCTACCATTCCTTTCAAGACTTCTTTAAACGGAGCAGCACAAAAAATCTATGGATCCATGCATTAAATTCTTTTTCTGAAAAACTCTTCTTTCTTTTGGAGCTAACTTGAGGAAGTTTTGGAAAAGTCTTTCTAGTATATCTTTGATGTTTCGACTCAACAAACCGAATCTTCATCGACATGAACTTGCTAACATTTCCTTTGAAGACTTCTTCAAACGGAGCAACACAAAAAATTCCTTCCAAGACTTCTGCAAACGGAGCAACACAAAAAATCTTTGGATGCCACGCATTAATTTCTTTTTCAAAAAACTCTTCTTTCTTTTGGACCTAATTTCAGATAGTTTTCGAAAAGTCCTTTTCTTCCTTCCTTCCGCCTTTTAACTTACATGAACATGCCACCTTTTCCTTTCAAGACTTCTTCAAATTTTCTTCAACTGTAGAAACACCGACAAATCTATGTATCCCATGTTTTATTTTCTTTACTCAGGCATTATTTTCTATAATAAATCCCTTTCGCATCAAGTTTCCACTCATCATTCATACACCATTCATTCCTAATTAACCCATTTGTTGGTCAGTTTAAAGCCTTCTTCAAAAGTTAATTTAAAAAAATTTCGCTTCTCAGCCTAATGAAGCGGAATGGCGACTGCTTGCAAGTGGACGAACGTAGCAGCAGCTCATTAATAACGAGCGGCTATTTGCAATTAAATATGACTGGACATGCGCCAACTAAATGAACAAAACATACAAAAACATACCAACACATCGACCCATACACACACACATATCTACTTTATAGTATGTGTGATGGAGCAGCTGGAGCGGACGTCATGGGGTAGAAAAATGCATGTGGAGGCAGAGATATCAAACTAATTCCCTAACATGTCACGAATTGTATTGGAACATGCCCACCAAATGTTCCGATGATAATTCAAAGTAAAACAGAAAACAAAAAACACACACACACATATTCGCACAAATGTAATGGGAGGGGGGGCCAAGAAGCAACTGAAAAGTAAATAAGATGCCGACAAGAAAGATGGAAGCGCTGCAGTAGCGAAGGAAATCAAAATACACTGCCGGAAGCGAATGCGCGCGCGAGGGGCCAAAGGAGCTGTTGTGATGCGCTCGTTATACTCATTTTCTACATGAGTCGCATATTAAAACGTGTCGTTGAAGGTGGCGCACGGCAGGGCGACGTTGCTTTCGAGGTAATATTAAGAATGATTGCGGCCGAACATGGTCAACATGTTGGCCAGCTGCAATGATGGCAAACACACGAATAGAAATCAATGCCGGTGAGAAGTAAAAACGTAAATGTTTATAAAAAAACTGTGAAAATGAAATGAGAGAGCAAATGGCAAACAGATTAAAAGTTAAAACGAAATCAGAGAATGGTTGGGTAGTGAGTAAAATATATTAAAAAAAATATATATAGTAAAAAATTAAAGTAAAATAATTTAAATGATGATGAAAGCAGTAACAGAAAAACAATCGAATTTAGCAAATATAAATGTTAAGAAAAAATTATGAATTTTTATTGAAGAAAGGAAACCATAAAATCAAAAACATCAACTGTCATTGAACTGTCACTGTGTTGAAAGAAATATAAAGAAATGCAGGCAAACACATTCATTCATTACTCTAACTTTATTAGTTCGAAAGTTATTAAAAAAAAGGCAGAAGCTACAATTCTAATGAAGTACAAAAATTTTAATTTATTTGAGTATCACTATTTTAAATAATAAAAAGATACAAAATCAATGAAGCGTGAATAATGAAATTTTGACACGTGATCAAGGAGATTTTGGGTTTTAACATACTTACTTTTAAAGAAAATTCGATGTAAATTTTCAAGGATATAAAGGATTAAAATTTTCAAAGGACCTTTTTCATATCCTTTTCTTACAAATAGATAAAAAATTAATTTTATTTCAATTCTTGAGCCTTTCCTCTTTCATTTGATATACATATCGCCATATTCTAACGAAGTTAAGTATTTTTTATATTTTTTTTATCTTGTATCCTCTTCAAAATTATGAAGTCCTTTTAGAAGGACAAATCATGTAGAAATGAAAAACTGAGTACACAGTATTACTATGTTTGGTCTCTAGTTTCACTCCCATATGGAATTTTTTCCGGTGTGAAAAATTTTTTAAATTTTTGTCGCACGGTGTATTCAAGCTTTCTCAGAGTCTATAAAATAAATCTGCTGATCTCTTCTGTCTGAACCCTCGTCAATAAAGGAAACCGATTTGCAAACATTCTAACAATAAATATTATCTAAAAAGAAATGAAAAATGTAGCAAAGAGAAGCAAATAAAACAGAAAAATATATAAATAAGTCGCAGACTGAAATTTCTAAAAAACAAAAAATACTAAAATGAAAAGAGAAACTTTAAGTCAGCGATAACTTATAGCTAAAACTGTCAAAAACATTTTAAAGAAAAAATAAGAAAACGAGAATAGCCAAGAAAAGAACTTTCAGTGAGTCCTAACTCTCACCAAAACTTCACCAAAGATAAATTTGGATAATCAAAAGCGGAGATAATCAAGTTGTTAACTTTCAGTCAGTCTTAATTTTTAGTTAAAATTTAGCAGCAAATATGTAGAAAAAAGAGTCCAAGGATAGGTCTGGTTAGGTAAGCTGGCTGGCCAAGTCGGCCACGCATAGATCCTGTTGGGTCCCCAGCGATACCAGTTAGAGCTTCTTAGTGTTGCACATCGACATAAAAATTACACTACTTGACACGAAAAATGCTCCTAAAAAAAAAGTCTGTTTTAGACTAATCTTCTGCTGCTGAACACGAAACTGAAAATCAAAAAATTTTCTTAAGAAGCGTTTTCGAAAAATCCTCGAAATTCCCTCTTATTTCAGTTATGAGCATTATATCGTAAATCAACCATCCGACTAACACAAGTGGCCCGTCGTTCAAAAGGTAATTAACTAACCTTTCCAATATATAGATTGTCCGATATATAGATTGTCCAAATCAGATGAGATTTGGGGAAGTTACTGACGATGAAAGTTGTAAAAAGTGAATTTTTCGACCATTTTCAAAAATGATACATTTTCGAATGGTTTTTTATAGATAAAATAAATGATCTCCTCTAGTTTTAAAATCCAAGATGAAAGATATATTATTTGAGCAAATATTAAGCCTAACATCAATAGAATTGAAAGGAAAATGACAAAGTTATGATGCACGGAGTGAAAAGACCAACTTTTCATTTATTACACCGTGCGAAAAAATTTTTTTATTTTTCCGAGACCCATCCAAAAGTTGTTATAGACGTCAAACAAGAGGTCATTTATAATATCCTGGCATACTCAGTTTTTCATTTTCTGGCCCAAAGTCCTTTTTAAAAAACTTTAAAATTTGAAGGATATACACATTTCAAATATTTTTTAAATATTTGCGATTGTGCAATGGTGAAGATATGGGTATCAAATGAAAAAGGAAAATTGTCTCCTTTTAACTAAATTTTCTATTTTGAACTATTCTATTCTTAAATAATCGAAAAAACCTATTTGTGGACTCTGTTAAGAGTTGGCAACTCAATATATTTCCCATGCTCTAACATTCCAGTGTTCCAACCTTCATTGTACATAAGCAAATACTTGTATAAATAGTATGTAAAAATGAATTTACTTTCTCTTCTGTGTTTGAACTCTGTCGAATAAAGAACCTTGCTCTGCAAACCTTCTAACAGGTTATGGGCCCAGGACGACATTGACTTTGAAAAAATAAAACAGTTTTATATTGATTAATCGTTGTCGTGTGTAAAATGAGTTCCGCCGCGCTGTACGCTATCGAAAAGTTAGATGATAAAAATTATACATCATGGTCCGTCCATATGAAAAGCGTGCTGATACATTCGGAGCTGTGGAGCATAGTCAGCGGAAAGCAGTCAAAAAGTGAGTTAGTGACACCGGCGGAGTCTGCTGCGTTCGACGCAAAAGATGAGAAAGCGTTGGCGAGTATTATGCTGTGCATAAAACCATCCCAACTCAACTTCGTCAAACATTGCGACACATCGGCAAAGGCGTGGGCGAAATTGAAAGAGATTTACCGCCCAACCGGGCCGGCGCGGAAAGTTACACTTTTTAAAAAATTATTATACTTGCGGCTGAACGAAGGTGAGAACATGGTGGAGCATATTAACGAATTCTACGAGGTGACGGAGAAATTGTCAGAAATTGGGGTTGACGTGCCAGAGGAGCTACTGGTCATCATTTTGCTGTCGAGTTTGTCTGCAGCTTACGAAAACTTCGTCATAGCCATTGAAACGCGTGATTCTTTGCCGTCCTTGCAATCTCTCAGGGTCAAGCTGTTAGAGGAATGCGAACGACGACGAGAGAGGGGCGAGATAATGGAAGGTGATCAAAGTCATCAGGCGTTTGTCGCACGCACGCATGGGGAAAAGGGCTCCGTTAGCAACAACAACAGCAGCAGCAGCAGTACCAACAACAACAGACGTATGAACGGCAAGTGTTACAATTGCGGCCGTAGAGGTCATTTTGCCGCAAAGTGCAGAGAGCCGAAGAGAGTTCAGCAATCGTCGTTTTCCATTCTTGCCGCTACACCTGCACTCAGCTTGGCGCGTGATGCTTGGTGCATTGATAGTGGGGCCACAGCCCACTTATGCTGCGACCGTTCTCTGTTCTCCACGTATGAAGTGCACAAAGAGAAGATCATGCTAGCGGGCAGTAATTACATAGAGGCTTGCGGTCGAGGTGAAATTCGTCTTCGTGGTGACTCTGAGATTACATTAAAAAATGTACTACACGTACCTGCATTGCAGAGCAACTTCGTGTCCGTAAGTAAAGCGACAAGCAATGGTCTCACGGTTAGCTTTGGAAAAGATTATGCGGTAATAAAAAGTGCAAAACCTTCTAACAGCGGCGGGGTGTTATGAGAGCGAAGGAACAGCACGGTTTATTTATGTTTCAAAACCGCACGAATAAATGTTTGTATGCACAAAATGCGAATAAAGACGGAATTGTATGGCATAATCGGTTCGGCCATTTAAATTTTGACACTTTAAAAGAAATGTCGATTAAAAGACTAGTGCTTGGACTTGATATTAAAGAAATACAAAAAGACGAACAGTGCATCACGTGTGCAAAAAGTAAAATTTGTGTTAAGCCGTTTCCACATGTATCACATAATCGCGCGCGAGTGTTGCTAGAGGTTGTGCACACGGACATATGCGGTCCTATAAAAACAAAATCGATTGGCGGGTCACAATATTTTGTAACATTTATTGATGACATGTCGCGGTATACTTTTGTATATTTTTTGAAAACTAGAGTCGAAGTGTTGTCGGTATTCAAAGCATTTAAGACAATGGCGGAGAAGCAAACGGGTCGAAAAATTAAAATTTTACGAAGCGATAATGGTCGCGAGTATTTGAGCAAGGGCTTTGAAGATGTGCTGCGTGAAAATGGTATTGTGCGCCAACTTACAGTTCCGCACACACCTCAGCAGAATGGTGTGGCTGAACGAGCTAATCGAACTTTGGTAGAATCGGCGAGAAGCATGCTTGTACATAGTGGGCTACACGAGTGTTTTTGGGCGGAGGCAGTGGCAACTGCAGCATATTTGCGAAATCGAGCTGCAACAAAAACACTTGTTGATAAGACGCCGTACGAAGTATGGACCGGTAAAAAGCCGAGCGTGTCTCATTTGAAGGTGTTTGGTTGCCTCGCGGTGGCAATCGACAAAACGCAACACAAAAAGTTTAAAGCAAAGGGCAAGGAGATGATTATGGTGGGTTACTCTGACACCTCAAAGGCTTATCGTTTGTACGATGTAGCAGCGAAAAAAGTGGTCGTAAGTAGAGACGTGATATTCATGGAGAGCGCGTATGGTCGTGCAAAAGGAGAAAGCGCGGAGAGCGATTTAGTAACGTTTGATGCTGGAGATTTGTTGGCTGGAAGACGCGAAAATGTGACTGAGGGCATGAACGACGACAGCAACGACGTACCATGTGAGAGCAGCGCTGGCAGCATTATACCACCCAGCAGCGCCGCGCAATCTACAAGTCGAGGTAGGCCAATGATAATCCGTACCGGCAAGCGAGGTCGTCCACGTAAAAGGCGCCATGTGGTAAATTTATTGGAGGCAGAAGAAGTAGAAATTCCACAAAGCGTACAAGAAGCATTGAGCGGTAAATATTCCAAGCAGTGGCGAAATTCGATGCAGAAGGAGTTTGATGCTCTTATACGCAATGACACGTGGTCGTTAGTTGACCTTCCAGTAGGAGAAAAAGTCATTGGTTGTAAGTGGGTGTACAACGTAAAGCGAGATGCAGATGGTAGCGTTCAGCGGTTTAAGTCCCGCTTGGTTGCAAAGGGCTGCAGCCAACAGTTCGGTGTAAACTTTACCGAAACATTTTCACCTGTGGTCAGATACGCCACTATTCGTATGTTGCTGGCTTTAGCGTGCGAGTACAAATTGCATTTGCACCAAATGGACGTATCGTCGGCGTATCTGAACAGTGAGCTACATGACACAGTGTACATGAAACAGCCGGAGCATTTCATTAGTACCAGATTTCCACATCGGGTTCTGAAACTTAAGAAGGCGCTTTATGGGTTAAAGCAGAGTGGTCGTGAGTGGAACGGCAAGCTGGATGAAGTGCTGAGAGGCATGGGCTTCATGCCATGCGTTAGCGAGCCGTGTGTGTATACGCTCAATAACGGAGGTAATTTTAATATAATCGCCGTTTATGTTGATGACCTTATTTTAGCCAGCTCAAAGCTTGAAGACTTGGAACAATTCAAAGCAAGAATCGCGAACGCATTTGATGTTGTCGACGGAGGACCGCTGAAGTACTTCCTTGGCATGGAGATCAGTCGGGAAGGCGCTACAGGAGCTATAACTATCTGTCAGCGGCAGTACATTTTCAATTTGCTAAAACAATATGGCATGGAGGAGTGCAAGAGCGTAGCGACGCCACTGGACGCAGGGTTTCAAGTACGATGCGATGATAACAGCTGCAGAACGGTCGACATTACTAGGTACCAGTCGCTCATCGGTGCCCTTATGTACTTAGCAATATCAACGCGCCCTGACATTCTACATTCTGTCAGCAAGCTTGCTCAGCGCAACACCGACCCACACGTCGAGCATGAGGCTGGCGCAAAACATATTTTGCGTTACCTTAAAGGGTCAGCTGATTTGAAACTCCATTATCAGAAGACGGGTGAGCCGATTGAGTGTTTTGTGGACGCAGACTGGGGTGGCGATACGATCGACAGAAAGTCCTACACTGGGTGTGCATTCGTAGCAGCCGGCAGCGTGTTTTCGTGGGAGTCGCGAAAACAAAATTTAGTAGCGCTCAGCAGCACCGAGGCGGAATACGTCGCTCTCTCAACAGCAGCAAAAGAAGCGGTCTACATAAACAAGTTGCTGAACGAAATTGGCTTTCCCAAAACGACGCCTATGGTTTTGAATAGCGACAATCAGAGCGCTCAACATTTAGTTAAGAATCAAGTTTACCATGCCAAGAGCAAGCATATTGATATAAAATATCACCATATTAGAAATTTATATAAGAATAAGGAAATTGAATTAAACTATGTTTGTAGTAATGAAATGTTATCCGATATCCTAACGAAAAATTTGCAAAGGCAAAAACATTGTAAGTTTACTAAAGAAATGGGATTGTACTAATGTTTCATTATATTAATTTACTTTTCTTGTTATTTGAAATATATTTCGTTGAGAAGGAGTGTTAAGAGTTGGCAACTCAATATATTTCCCATGCTCTAACATTCCAGTGTTCCAACCTTCATTGTACATAAGCAAATACTTGTATAAATAGTATGTAAAAATGAATTTACTTTCTCTTCTGTGTTTGAACTCTGTCGAATAAAGAACCTTGCTCTGCAAACCTTCTAACAGACTCATATAAAAAAAAATAAAAATAATTCTTACTAAAGAATTTTTGAAACATAAATTTAAAATAATTCTTATTTTTAATTATAAAAATTATAAAAATAATAAAATCATAAAAATAATAATATTATACAAAAATAATAAAATTATAAAAATAATAAATAAATTAATTATAAAAATAATAAAATAAATAATAATAAATAATAATTCTTATTTTTTAATTCTTCCATAAAAATTACAAAAAAGTTTATTGCCCAGTTTGTTTCTCCGTGCGAAAAAAATGTATTGGTATTTTTCATTTTTCTGTATGACCTTTCCTTTAGAGTAATTTTTTCAAATGTAGTTTTCATAGATAACAGTTATTTCCGGTCCCTGGTTAAAGTACTTATACAGAAACTCAGTGATATAAAACGTTCCAGAAAAATAAAACGTTCCATTAAGTTATAGAAGGGGAGTATGCGGCATGAACTTTCACTCGGAGGCCCTATTAGGTCCAAAGAAGTAAGCGGATCCATTAAGTAAGTAAATATTTTTATATCTGGTGAAAAATTCATATATGACAACCTTACTTTAAATTAGATGAATCACGATCTTCTTATAAACAGTTCTTGGTTGTAGTTTTTGTTCTTCTCATCTCTCTCTTCGTCTTCTTCTGTTCGTCTGTTCATTCTTCCTATACATGTTGCACGTAACAATTGATGGACAGGCAAATAAGGTAAATGGAGGTAGGGAAAGATGAAAGTCTGATCAGACGAATGTAGAAATAGTTACATAGGAGAACGAACGGGTGGCCAGATGAAAGGACAGATAACAGAACGGATAGACTAAAGGATAAACGGTACCAAATGTCATTCAGACTGTCGAAGCTCAGTAGTATCCTTCAAGCACAGATCTTTGCAAAGATGTTACAAATTTCTTTACAGCGCTGTAAGCAGCTGCAATGGAATCGAAGGTAGTTCAGAGTTGTAGCAAAACGAACAGAAGGTCAGGTGAAGGGAGATAACAGAATCGAGATAACAGAATTGAGATAATAGAATCGATAGACCAAAGAATCAACGAAGAGACGCATTAAGGAACAGACAAACTTAACTCAAAAAATTCTTACAGTAATTTTGTATAATTTTTCTTCTCTAATAGAAACGCCTTCTCCACCTTAACACCACAGAGCCAACCAACCAACCAACCAACTAATTTCATTCTCATCACTATTGGCACTTTGGCTAAACTTGCTTCGTTGTCAATTATACTTTTAGGCGCTTGGGTATGATTTTCCTTTGGCTTCCGCTGCAGCGATCTAATGAGAAAACTACGTGAGCGCGACTATGCAATTTTTTACAATTTCCACAGTTCTCCATGTGTGTGTGTGTGTGTGTGTGCTCTTGTCTATGTACTGTAATCAGGCACAATGAGCGCAAAAGTCGAGGCAATGCGGCAGAAGGAGTCAACGGAAACGTATGGAGCGGCCGGTACAGATGTGGACAGCTGCACGCCAAACACGTCGACAATGCATTAATTATTATTTTGCGGGCACATTTTCGGGCGGCGACACCATTGGCGGCCCTAATGAGGCTGATTGGCTCATGTGCGCCGGTAGGCAGCGAGCATTTGTTGCACTATTTTGATTTATGGCAGCAACAAATGTCGACACTTGGCATTCGCAACTGATTGTTGCCACTTACACACACACAAACATAGAAATATTTTATATAATTTTTGTTAGTTTTTTTGTTGATTACTTTTTTTTTGGATTTCATTTAAACCTGAAAATTAATAAAAGTAAAATGGCATTTTTGCTTCAAGAGTTGCGCAAAAACATTGAAATTTTCCAGCTGACGAAACATCAAAGTCGTTGGCTCTATCTGTGTTTCTCTCTCTCTCTCTCTCACTCCCTTTTGCTCTCGCTCGCACACAATGCGCACAACCGAAATGTATGGCTTTTGGGCATTTTTATATTTTATTTGAAAATTAAGCAAAGTACGAGGCCGTATTTCACACTTTTGCCGTCGCGCTTTGCATTTTTTCACTTTGGCGTTTTTTTGTTTTTAATATTTTTTTCTCGTTTTTGGTAATTTTAAGTGTTAAACCATTTTCACCGCCATTAAGTCAAATGGATGAGCAACGCAATAAAAATGCGCACATTTTTTTTCGTATTTATTTCGGCTGTTGAGGAGCGTCGACGTGGCGCCGTGCAACGAGAAAGTGCCAAAAGGCCGTTGCATGGAAATTCCTGTTAATTTTTTTTATGTTTGCAACAAATACAGGTTTGTTGTTGTTTGTAAGTGCTGTTGAGTAAAAGTGGGCGAGCGGCGCGCATTGCAGCGAGCTGAGCTGAGCTGACTGACTGACGGACTGGTTGCTCGGACGGATGGCTGACTGGCTGGATATGAAATGTTGCCACATTTCACACTCGAATGGCATGAAAATTCATTAAAAACGACAACTGCAAACGCCACCACACACCATGCCGCATTTGCATGCAACAATTTCGCCGCTGCTACTTATTTTTCTCATTTTATATTCTGACATTCATTTGACGTATGGACACGGGCGCAATTTAAAGCAAATCATAAAATTTTGAACGCCGTCAGTGTTGCGAGAGCTTTGTAAAATATTTGCAAAAAATCTGAAATTGCTAAGAGAAAATTTAAAAACAATATGAAAAAGAATTTATAGGTTTTTGGATTTAAATTCGCACAAAAAAATAGTAAATCTAAACTAAAATCCAGTCTGTTGTGAGTACATACGGAACTCAGGTCACGCAAGTTTAAAATCAATGGAGCCAATAAACGAAGTTTTTCTTAACCCTTTGTTGATCTTGCAGATTTTTATGTAAAAATACTTGTCTAATTATTTATCATTTTAAGTGTATTCCCCATATTTGAACTTCCTTGGCGCATTAAATCATGTCCCCCATTCACTCTTAACCCATCGTTGACACGTTCAGATTTTAATTAAAAAAAAACATTAAAAACACGTGTCAAATTATTTCACACGTTAACTGTTTTCGCTAAGTTTAAAGTCAAAAGGCCCATACAATCTTTTTCCCCATACAAACTCTTAACCCATTGTTGACCCTGTAAGATTTTTATTTTCGAAAAAACGTGTAAAATTATTTCTCACAAAGAGTATTTTCACCAACTTTGAAGTCAATAAAAAAAAATAAAAACAAAAAAAGTTGTTCTTAACCCTTTGCTGATCTTGCAGATTTTTATGAAAAAAAAAGTATTTAATTATTTATCATTTTAAGTGCTTTCACCATATTTGAACTTAATTGGCTCATTAAATCATGTCTCTCCATTCACTCTTAACCCATCGGTGACCCCGTCAGGTTTCAATTTTAAAAAAGTGAAAAACACGTATCGAATTATTTCACACGTTAAGTGCTTTCGCTAAGTTTGAACTCAAAAGACCCATAAAATCTTGTTTCTTCATACAACCCTCTTAACCCTTTGTGGACCCCGTTAGATTTTTATTTTCGCAAAAATAAAAAACACGTGTCAAATTATTTCTCACTAGGAGTACTTTCAACAAGTTTGAAGTCAATATCTAATAAAACATATCGAATTCATGTTTTTTCACAATTTCTGCATATAAACTTTTAACCCATCCATAACCCCGTCAGATTTTGATTTTCGAAAAAATAAAAAATCACGTACCGAAATATTTCACATTTCAAGTGTTTTCACGAAGTTTTAGGTCAATGATTCCAATTTAGGCCCATCGGTTCATGGTTTTTTTGTAGTCTTCCCGTATATGTATACACCGTAACCCATTGTTGACCCGTTAAATTTTTATTTTCAAAAAAATTCAAAAATACATGTTATGTTTTGCCCCATTAGACCCCGAATTTAAAAAAATCACGTCTTAGCGAAGGTTTATTTTTCAGGAAGTACCTACAGTTTAAATTTCATGTTTGTAGCTTCAGTGGTTTGCAGTGGCGGCTTAAGGTGCTCGGGGGCCCGGGGCGGCGACGGCTGAGGGGGCCCCATAAAACGGTGCAGCATAAGTTTGCGTACAAAACTAATAAGGGGAATTTCCGGTTATGCTTTTGGCTTTTTTTTTTTAATTTGTATTCCATTGAACAGTAAACGGACTTTTATTTTTAAACGACGAGACAAATTATTTTTAAACGTATATGTGCTTGAAATTTTATAGAAAGCAATAGAATCCCAGAGAAAAAAATGAAAAATGGATAAAACTTTCGTGAAATTAGGAAAACTTTTGGGGGAGCAAATTCGTCATTTCCAAATGCCATCTTAAATCTCGAAAAAAACAGAAAATCTTGCTTCGTTACTACGATCTGGCCATTTTTTTAAGCTACCCGAGGAGGAGGATTCGATTGTCGACAAAAAATGGGCCAATCGCGTGCACCTAAAAATAAAAGTTTTTTCTAGACTAACTTTGGCCGCTGAACACGAAACTGAAAACCAAAAAATTTTTGAAGAAGGGTTTTCGAAAAATCTTCGAAAAACGATTTTTTTCCTGTTGTTTCAGTTATGAGCACATATCTCCTAAAATAATTATCCGATTAACACGAGCTGCCCGTCGTTCAGAAGATAATACCTTAGTGGCTTTTTAGTGATATATAGATTGTCCAAATCAGATGAGATTTGGGGAAGTTACTGACGGTGAAAGTTGTAACAATGTGAATTTTTCGACCAATTTAAAAAAATCATAAATTTTCGAATATTTTTTTAAAGAAAAAATAAATTATCTTCTCTGGTTTTAAATTCTAAAATGAAATATGTACTATTTTAGCAAATATTAAGCCTAACATCAATAGAATTGAAAGAAAAATGATAAAGTTATGATGCAGTGAGTGAAAACACCAACTTTACATTTATTACACCGTGCGAAACAATTTTTTTTTTTGCCGAGACCCATCCAAATTTTGATATAGACGCGAAACTAGAGATAATTTATAGTACTCTGGCATAGTCAGTATTAAATTCTCTGACCCAAAAGTCCTTTTTAAAGGTGTTCACGTCGCTGCTCGCCGTCACCGCGCATCACCTAAACTATAAAATAAAGACCAAATAATTATACATAAATAATATGTAATATACAGTACATATCCTCTCCCATCTCGTTTACTTACCTCATTCCCATATACTTACCTTCTCCTATATACTTACCCTTATATACTTACCATTTGTGCATCTCCGCTATTCCTCATCCGCTATCCTCGCTCTTATACAGCCCTTGTATACTTTCCCTATGTACTCACCGACGGCATCCCTCGCTGTCCTAAACGGTGCTTGCGCGGCTGACGGCTACACTCTCATCACCAGACCACCGACGTGACCACACGATCAGCGATCCACGATCAACAACACCACCATCTAAACATCCAGCACAATTTCCACTAAGCACAATTACAGCATAATTTTATAATTGAATATATTCATTGGACATAAAACAACATTGTACCATCAACAGTCAAATCACACTCACATTGTATATATCGTACATCCGTTCACAACAATTAACATTATATTATATCTACGACACCAACTCCTATTGTTTACCACATAAATCAAACATAAAATTGCATTGTACAAACAACCGAATCTTTCACGAATAATTACCAATAAACACGATTTATAACGTTTTAAAAACACACACGTTGCGTCGACTTATTTAGTGCGCGATCCCCAGTTCCGTCGTGACGTGAATAAAAGGACTTTAACATTTTAAGGAGATACACATTTCAATATTAAATATATGCGGTAGTTCAATGATGAAGATATGGGTATCAAATGAAAGAGGGAAATTGTCTCCATTTAACTAAATTTTCTATTTTGAACTTTCAGGACCAAAATATGTCAGGTATGGAAAACATACATGTTTTGGATTTCAGTCTGTAGATTCATACATCTAAATTTTATTCTATTTCAAGTTCTCAAGAAAGTTACCCCCTAGAAAACACTTTTATTTTTAGGTATATTTTTCGTGTCGAGTAGAAATCTTCAGAAATGTACAGAAATATTTTATAAAACCCAGTAGCAGTGACTTTATAAAAAAAGTCCTGAAAAAACATATTTCCCCTACATAACAGCATGTAAGAAGCCCATATTTAGCTTACTTACAAGGAGCATAGAATTGCCTTCGAAAACCGGATTTCCGGGACGATGTGTTGTTATCCAACCAATAATTATAATAATAATAATAATAACTGTAAATTTGTTTGACTTCTACAAAATTTAATGAGGTTAAGTGATTGTGTAATTCACACAAGTTTACAAGCAAACTCTAAGATTGCGATATTTAATTTTTAACTTAGAATTTTGTATTTGCATATTTTGCACAAAATTTGAAGTTAAAAATTGCAATCTTCGAGGGAAAATTTTTTGAAAATTTGCAAACAATTGTTATTGTTCTTGCTTTTATTGAACTGAATTTGTTATTGCCATTTCAAAGTCAATTGTCGATACTGTGTCTCTTTCAATTGATAAATGTGACAAACGACTTAGTCTTTCATCAACCATTGTGGAGCGCAAATAGTTTTTTACAAGTTTCAGTTTTGAAAACTTGAAATTTTTATATAGTTACAAGCTTCTCTCGGGGGCCCCCCGCAGCCCGGGGCCCGGGGCGGTCCGCCCCTCCGCCCCCCCTCTTAAGCCGCTACTGGTGGTTTGGTCTGAGCGTTGCTGAATCAGTCAGTCAGTCAGGACAAACAATTACTTGTATATACAAGGTGCAACCCAAAGTAAACAGGACTTTTATAAAATAAAGAAAACGGATGATTATTTTTGTATAATTCTTTTTATTTATTCAAAATACTCTCCTTCTGCTTCAATACAACGTTTTGCACGGTCCAAAAGCATTTGGAATGAGTGTTTTAGGTCATCGGCCGGCATCGCCTTCAGAATGTTGGTACAAGCCTTTTGGATGTCCTCAACGTCCTTATAACGGTTTCCTTTCATCGGCAAATGCAACTGACCGAATAAGTAGAAGTCACAGGGAGCCATATCAGGCGAATACGGTGAATGATTGATGGTAAAAATGCGATTTTTGGTCAAATAATCGGTCGTAACTAGGGCTCTGTGAGCCGGTGCATTATCATGCAATAAACGCCAACTTCCTTCCTCGCGATATTCTGGCCGAATACGACGAATGCGATGCACCAAACGCTTCAAAACTTCAACATAAAACAAAGCGTTAATTGTTTTTCCCGGTGGAACAAACTCTCGATGAATTATTCCCTTTGAATCGTAGAAACAAATGAGATGAGTTTTGATTTTTGACTTCTCACGGCGGGTTTTTTTCGGATTTGGCTCATCTGGGTGCTTCCATTCGGCACTTTGACGCTTTGTTTCGGGATCATATTGAAAGCACCACGTTTCGTCACCGGTTACGATGTTGAACAAGAAATTTGGATCACGTCTGGCTTCCCGAACGATGTCTTTTGCGTGCTCAATTCTCTGCGCTTTTTGGTCGTCGGTTAAAGTGTGCGGAATGAAGCGAGAACACACTTTACGGAGACCCAAATGTTCGGTTAAAATGCGATCAATTGATGTTTTGGAGATGTTCAATTCCATTTCCATCAATTCCAATGATGATTTTGGCTGCATTTTGATAAAATCACGCACAGTTTTGATGGCATCGTCAGTAATCACAAATTTCGACTGGCCGACGTGTTCGTCGTCATTCAAGTCTTCACGACCATTCTTGAATCGATTCAACCACTCATTAACACGGCCACGGGATAAACAATCATCACCATAAACTTGCTTTAACAATTTAAACGTTTCGGTAAAAGTTTTACCAAGTTTAAAACAGAACTTAATATTAGCTCTTTGTTCGATCGACATTCTCGTACCAAAGTTAAAAACATACTGTCACATTGAGCGGGATATTTCGGCGTCTACTAGACCAAATGTCATGAAATTTAGACAGTATGTGAATGAAAGATGTACCTTTCCAACGCATGTCCTCACACATAGATGGCGCCACCAGAAACGTCCCTATTGCAAAAGTCCTGTTTACTTTGGGACGCACCTTGTAGATTGAATGTCAGGTAACTAGATTCCTGCACCAACTATCTGATCCCACGCGCACTCTCACTTCATATCCCACAAGCGAAGACACGAACCGACTAAAAGAGGTCCAAAGTCTCTGGGAAATTTAAGGTCCAGGACTGCCTATTCAAGGCCGCAAAATCACCCAACGGTAAAGCTGATCTGCTTTAACCCTTTCCGACATGAAAATAAGCCCGTTCTGTATGAATTGTATGGGCTGTAGTCCAATATATTGGACATTGTGACTGAAAGGGTTAAGTAGTTGCGAGACTGGAATGGACTATGACAATTTACAAGGAAGGATTAAGAACATACAAGTGAGAAAAAAACGAATCCTCGCAGAGTGAATGAGGGTACAGAAGCTGGTATCCACTCAGACATACTAGGGACCTAAAGGTCATTCAGACTGGGGGACCTCTGAAGCATCTTTCAAGCAAAGATCTTTGCAATCTGCAAAGCTGTTGAACTAATCCGTTACAGTTTATTACTTCCAACAGACAGACAAAACCTTCATTAGGCGGTACGTTGGAGTCATTAACGGATACTATGTCTACGCCTCTTGTCCAATAATGTCTGTAGAAAATATGGAGATAGGGAAGAGGTATAAACGATACAACACTTTCTATGCCACCGACTGGCTCTGCAGGAACGCCGAATTCATACCCTAAGGTCAAGATTCCTGACCAACCTGGCTAGTGGCGGCGAAGGTCGGCATATTGGATTTGCTGTCCTTTATTAGGAAGTCGAACTGATTTGCCTCGCATTAAGACGCCAGAGGGAAATAGGAAGGAATTCAGAATAAATAGAGTCCCATAATAGTCCACTAATCATCTTATCTAATTTTAAATCTCGCACTTAAATCTTAATTATGTATCTACTGGTCGCTTCAAATAATTCAAACAAATAAATTCAAATTAAAAGTCAAAGTCAAAGTAGTGTGTGAATATTTCTAACTGCCAACATTTCCATTTGCCCAGTGGATATGTCAATGCAAACATGCGCCGTAAATTAACACAACTCTCCAAAGATAACCGTTTTTTTTTTCTTTTGTTAACATGTGGCAACCACTCCACTACACAGTATGTGCCTTTTTTGTTTTGTTGCACTCTTCGTTGCACTCGACACAAGTGCGGCAATAATCGAGATATCGGTGGCGCTCAATTCATTTAGCAATGCCAACAAAATGTGGCAGAATTGGCTCCCGAAAGTATGCAACATGAATGCACATGGAAAGCATTTACCACAAAAGGCTGACATCGGGTGGGCGACAGCGCCAACGTTGCCGCTGGCAGCAAGCGACAGCTGCAATTGGCAGCACAGCGCGCCAACTCAACCCAAATCGCCCAACATTGCAGCGAAGTTTTTTCATCTTCTTTTTGCCTTTAACGCCACAGTGGTTGGGTTCCTTTTTCGAATTTTGTGATATGTTTTTTTATTTGTTGGCTTTTAAACCAGCAAAGTATGGGGGCGAAATGTCAAACTGTGGAGCGTTCAGCTTCCGATATAACTTTTCGAGTGCGGTTTCCTGCGGCAGCGCGACAGGCAAACACTGATCGTAGGTGTAGACTAGAATCGGTTGAGTTGTATTAAATTAGTTTAGAATTGGCTTCAAAGAAGAATTTGAGGACGCTCTTTCATGTCTTGGTGTGAGCAGCTGGAGAAGGCTCACGCAAAGCCAAAAGAACTGGTGAGAACTTTTGAAGTAGGCCGGAACCCGGTGACGATTAGTTAAGTCAGTTAAGTCAATTTAGTAAGTAGAATTGGATTCTGGTAGATTTGGTTTAACACGATGACTAAAACCTATTTACAGGGACTGGTGTTATATCCAACCATGTCTTCTTCCATAAGAAGGCATCCACTTCAAGCCTAACTTAAAATACAAGAACAGAGCACCAAATTCGTATGAATCACTTCGGTTTTGAGATATTACACATTATCTTAAAAACGATGTTGTCTCTTGACTTTAAAAGCTCCTAGTAATATTTCATTTCAAACCACTTTGTCGGGCTCTAGAAAGGAACTCTCCAAAAGATGGTCCAAAAGACCCATAAAAGTGGCCAATAATGGATTGAAGTGTTCTAAGAAAATAAACCTCGTACCATTTTGCTGTAAGTTACGAAAGACATGCTTTTTCTCAAACAAAGAATAGAATTTAAAACAAAAAACTTTGAAAAGATTTCGTTATTTGAATTTTTTTCAACTCAAAGAAATTTGTATAGGTTCCCACAAAAAAAATTCTTCTCAAACCAAGATCTAAATTTTTAACAAAAATTCTTAAAGGTGCTTCGGTAATCGCGTTTTTCAACTTAAAGAATTTTCTATAAGTTCACAAAGAATAGATTCTTCTTCACAAAAATATTAGAATTTAAAACAAACAATTTTTAAAAAAGACTTTGGTATTCGAAACATTTTCAACTCAATGAATTTTCTTTAGGTTTCCAAGAACAAGATTCCAACATAGATTGGAGTTCAAAACAAATAATTTTGAAAAGTATTCGAAATTCGAAAAATTTAGTACTCGAATTTTTTCAGCTCAAAGAATTTTATTTAGGTTTCCAAAAACAAGATTCTTCTCCAACAAAGGCTGGAATTTAAAACAAATAATTTTGAAAAGTATTCGAAATTCGAAAATTTTAATATTCGAATTGTTTCAGCTCAAAGAATTTTCTTTAGGTTTCCAAAGACAAGATTCTTCTCAAACAAAGATTGGAATTTAAAACAAATAATTTTGTAAAGTATTAAAAATTCGAAAATTTCAGTATTCGAACTTTTTCAACTCATTTAACATTTTGCTGTAAGTTACGAAAGACAAGAATTCTTCTCAAACAAAGATCAGAATTTAAAACAAAAAAACTTTGAAACGACTTCGGTATTCGAACTTTATTCACCTCAAAGAATTTCCTATAGGTTTCCTAAGACAAGATTCTTCTCAAACAAAGATTAGAATTTAAAACAAATATTTTTAGAAGTATTCGAAATTCCAAAAAATCAGTATTCGAATTTTTTCAACTCAAAAAATTTTCTATTTCTTCCCAAAGACAAAATTCTTCTCAAACAAAGATTGGAATTTAAAATATATAATTCTGAAAAGTATTCTAAATTCCAAAAATTCAGTATTCGAACTTTGTCAACTCAAAAAACTTTCTATTGGTTCCCAAAGACAAAATTCTTCTCAAACAAAGATTGGAATTGAAAACATACAATTCTGAAAAGTATTCCAAATTCCAAAAATTCAGTATTCGAATTTATTCAACTCAAAAATATTGCTATGGGTTCCGAAAGACAAAATTTTTCTCAAACACAGATTAGAATTTAAAACAAATAATTTTGGAAAGTATTCAAAATTCAAAAATTTCAGTATTCGAATTTTTTCAGCTCAAAAATTTGCTATTGGTTCCCAATGACAAAATTCTTCTCAAACAAAGATCTAAATTAAAAACAAAAAGTCTTAAAAGTTCTTCGATATTCGAATTTTTCAACTCAAAGAATTCTCTACACGTTCCAAAAGGTAAGATTCTTCTCAAACAAAGATGAAAAATGAAAAAATAATAATTTTGGAAAATATACGAAAAATTCAGTATTCGAATTTTATTCAACTCAAAAAATGTTCTATTGGTTCCCAAAGACAAGAATTTTTTCTGAACAAAGATCAGATTCGGATTTTTTTCAACTCAAAAAATTGTTTAAAGTTCCGAAAAACAAGATTCTTCTCAAACAAAGATTGGAATTTTAAACAAATAATTTTAAAAAGTATTCGAAATTTGAAAAATTCAAATGTAAGAATTTTTTTAACTCAAAGAATGTTCTATAGGTTCCTAAAGACAAGATTTTTCTCAAACAAAGATCTACATTTTTAACAAAAAGGCTTCCAAGTGCTTTGGTATTCGAATTTCTCAATAAAAGAATTTCCAAACTATAAAACAATATGTCATCAAGCAATACCAAAGAAAGTTGAAGTTTTACTCTCAGCTCAATGCAATTCTGAAATATTTTCATCACAGATTTTCTGGGTTAAAGTTCTAAAATTTATATATTTGTCAGTCTTTTGGAACTCATTTCAAGCAAAAGTTGTTTCACAGTGCACATGTGTGCAATGTACGAAAACAATTTCATGTCACGCGCGCGCCGCCAGTCGCTCTAAGGAATGACGTACGCTAAATTTCAGCTGGCAACACTGTCCTGATGCCACTTCGTTTAAAGCAAACATGTCAAGCGTAGCGCAGTTTCGGAAGGGCATACGGGCTTCTATTTTTTACTGCTTCTACCAAAACAAAAAACCAACAACAATGCGCCAATCCCCAAGCGCAACAACCGTCGCCGATCGGGTGGAGCGAGCAGAGTGGCAACGCCAAATGCGTTTTTCCGTTTACATTTCAAGTTTTGCGGTTCGCATGTGTGTGTGTGTGTGTGTGTGTTGTGTTGGTGTGTTTGTGTGCGGTAGCGCCTTGTACTACTTATGTTGTTAACAAGCCTTATAACCCGAAAACACCAACAATTGCAACAATGCCACCAAAGACGACAACGACAACGACGACGACGACGACTGCAACGACAACGGCAAAAGTTGCGTCAATTACCCGCAACGCAACATTGCATTGCCAACAACAGCAACAAAATGCCAAAACAGCAAAGAGCAAACGGCGACAGCGGGCCCGAGTCTTGGCAGAGTGAGAGATAACCGGTGGGTGAGAGTGTGACAGCGGGTGTGCCGTCACGTGCGCACGTGTGGCCGCATTTGCTTATCGGTTTTGTTAGTTGCGCCTTTGTTGGCGGCTGTGAACGCATTCTGCCTGCCGCCTTTCCAGGTGGAATGTCACGCCAAGCGTGCTGGACACATTTTTCACCAGATTTTATTTCTAATTGCTTGCGGCTTCTGCATTTTGTGACAATTTTCAAGTCGACTTTTGCTGTAACTCTTTGCGACAACTTGAATACAAAATTGTAGAATTCTGAAATGCGAATATATCGTATATCAAAAATCGGGACTATAACATCGAGGGGGGAATCACGTAATTGGCGAAAATTTGTCACTGTGAAGAAGTCAAAACTTGTGAGCATTTTCTATGATTTGCAGTATATTTTTTTTATATAGCATCCTCTAGAATATTTTAAATGATTTGTTCAGATATTGGCATCACATGTAAATAAGTTTAGGCGACAACGCTCAAGATCGAAATGCAGTTAGCCAAGAGCTCAGTTAGTACACTAGGAGCCCTCTGAGACCCAAAGTGATACCCGATTGTAGTATGACAAGCCACTTTCTATCCTTCAAATAAATCTGGCGATATTCCCAGCGGCGGTGATAGAATATTAGTCCCAGATCGAATTACAAATGTATGAAAAAAGAGTAGTGATCCTGAGTGTAGTATTTATCTGGGAGCGAGTTTAGGACAAGACTAAAGAATACATGGAACAGTCTCTGTTTCTGGTTCATCTCTGGAGCTTTAAAAATCCCTTAAAACATTCCAGAGCGCTACCATAACCTTTTCAAGTCGATCTTTTCTTAGGGAGAATAAGTGTTTTGAATGATTGAGGTAAAGTTTGATGGAGTATATTATACCTTTGATCCATCCTTAGTTAGTTCTGCCCAAGGAGTTGGCGATTTCAACCCAGTATATGATATATAAAACTCAATCAGATCACATTGATTACATACATTTTTTAGTAAACCGTCTTTAGATCTCATACAAAGTTGCTAGGATATTGGATTTTGTGCTTAAGTGTCAATAAGTGTCAAGAATGAGCGCTCCACTCCCACTTCTTTGAACATTTTCCACACCTCTCTCTGAAGTTATATGGTCTCTTTTGAGTGTGATACAGCTGGTATCTATGTACTTCGTTCTTGAAAATTTAATCGGTGTATTCTATGTACTATGTTAAAGAAGTTGAGCTAAGACATTACGTAGCCAACATATTTAGGGACTTTGTCAACGGTTCTTCCATATCCTCGAACTACCACAGGAAACTTAATAAATTGACAGATTGTTAGGGGGATTGTTTGGTTAGATAAGATTAACTCGATCAATGACTGGGCCATCATAACATGCAACGTTATTCGGGTAAAAAAATTGTCAGAAAAACTATACCTGATGAAGTCAGTGATGCCAGTAAATTTTTGAAAAAATCCCTACCGCATCTCGAGAAAATCCCTATTTTTCCTTACGCAAATTTAAATTTTCCCTACAAGTTTCCCTACATATATTTTCAAACATCGAAATCAAACGTCGCAAGCTGCACACTTGCAATTCAAATTATTCGCTTCGATTTTTTCAAACCATCCCTTGAATTCTTCCATTTCCAGCCAGCTGTCGTTAAATGTTTGCTTTCGATACTTAACTTTTACTCGCTTCGTAGAACCCGTATCCAAAAAAAAGATGAATTGGAAGAATTGCTCATTGTTCCATAAACAATAAGTATTGAAAATTTAAAAAAAGTATAACATTTGAAGAAACTTACGATTTTCTCTCCTTAATTAAGAATCTGGTTAATAAATAAAGTAAATTGAAAAATGTACTCGAAAACGCGGCAAAAGTAAAATTAAGCAAATATGCTGACAAAATTGTATGTTCAAGCACAATCAAAATACATGAAAGTCCTTGCTAGCCAGTGGGTGTGTTCAAGGATATATAAAGATTTTACACATTGAATAAATGTCAACGCATTAATCATAAAAATAAATTATATGCGAACAGAACAATAAATTTTTTTTGAAAATATAGAGACAAATTTCAGATATTTTAAATTTTCTACATTTAAGTTAATATTAAAAATCTGTCCTTTTTTTCCCTACATCGCAAATTTAAGGCTGAATTTCCCTACATATAGCCTCTTTTCTATAACGGGAAAACTCGTTTTCTCTTTCGGTGGCTGTCCTCTCAGCTGGAAATGGCAAACCTCTGAGAGTAAAAATTGCTTATGAAAAAGCTCCCAACCTGCCGTTCGGAACCGGCATAAAACTGTAGGTCCCTTCAACCCGCGTACAAATTCACACGTACAACACGGGTGGTTGCGGGAAGCTAGGCCTTAGTCTCGCGTAAGCAGGTTGTCGTGCCAGTCAATTATTATTAATTATTATTATAGCCTCTTTTCCCTACAATTGGCATCACTGGATGAAGTACAGGAGTTACTAAAATATAATAAAATTTAGATGTATGAATCTACAAGCTGAGATCCAAAACATGTATTTTTTCCTTACCTGGCACATTTTGGTCCCGAAAGCTCGAAATAGAAAATTTAGTTAAAAGGAAAAATGTTTCCTCTTTCATTTCATACCCATATCTTCATCATGTCCTTGAAATTTTAAAATCCTTTTAACAGGACCTTGGGTCAGAAAATAAAAAACTGACTAGGTTACTATGAATGACCCCTAGTATCACGGCTATATGAACATTTGGATTGGTCCTTACAACAAAATTTTTTTTTGTCGCGGGGTGTAATAAATGTAAAGTTGGTGTTTTCACTAAGTGCATTTGTCATTTTTTTTCTATTCTATTGATGTTAGGCTTAATATTTGCACAAATAATATATGTCTTATTTAAGATTTTAAATCCAGAGGAGATAATTTATTTTATCTATAAAAAAATCATTCGAAAATATATAATTTTTTAAAATGGTTGAAAAATTCACAATTTTTAGACTTTCACCATCAGTAACTTCCCCAAATCTCATCTGATTTGGAAAATCTATGTATCGCTGGAACGGATAAGGTATTATTTTTTGACCGACGGATAATTTTGTGTTAGTCGGATGATTCGTTTACGAGATATGTGCTCATAACTGAAACAACACGGGAGAAAAATGGTTCTTCAAAGATTTTTCGAAAACGCTTCTTAAAAAATTTTTTGATTTTCAGTTTCGTGTTCAGCGGTTCAAAGTTAGTCTAGAAAATACTTTTGTTTTTAGGTACGTGCGCAGTCCGATAAGTACTTAGCCCCACCGCCCGATGGTGCCACTATCGTAAGAGAAATTTACTATCGTGTAGTACATCCTCGTAGACGGCTACTGTCAAAATTTCAGCCATATTGGATTTGTAGTTTTGTTTTGACTGCGTGTGGAAACGAACGTGTCCGCGGATTTTAGAAAAATGGAAAAACAGCAATATCGGTCAGTGATTCGTCAAATTGGTCGCATTAGGCTACGAACAGCTGCCCCATCCACCATATTCTCCAGATTTGGCCCCGTGTGACTTCTTTTTGTTTCGAAACTTGAAAAAGTCACTCGCCGGGCAGAAATTTGAGTCGAATGAGGAGGTTATCGCCGCCACGGGGGCCTCCAAAAAACGTATATTTCAGACGGGTTAAAGAAGTTGGAGCATCGCTGGGTCAAGTGTATCGAGTTGAAAGGAGACTACGTTGATAAATAAATCGCCACTTTTCCAAAATTTTCGTTTTTCTTTTGTAGGCTAAGTACTTATTCGACCACCCACGTACATTTTTCGCCATCGCGCTGCTGTCTTCGGAATTTTGATTTTTTTTTTTAATAAATTTCACACGTTCGGAAAATGTAAAACGATACATGCTAAAGTGGCAAACTGCACTAAATATTTTGACATTTAAACGTCATTTGTACTTGGACTGTTTCTTGGATATCCCTATTGGAAAAACTATCATTGCTATGTGGTCACCCTTCAGAAGATCTAAGAGTAGAATGGTAGAGTTGGGTCTTTCTCTACCATTCGGGCGCACACTGGAGGGTTAAAATGCCTCAAATATAAAAATTGCTGGTGTATAATATGATTTCGAATGGAATTGGGCTTAAACGTTGAACGCAAACCCCCAAAATTAAATCCTGTGTGTGCCGCAGGATAGATCTAAGTATGCTTCGAATGGAGGTAGATCTATGATTGGAATGTAGATAGATCTAAGGTTAGAATGTAGGAAGATCTAAGGTTAGAATGTAGGTAGATCTAAGGTTAGAATCTCCCATAATTCTAAGAATGAAAGTCAATGACTACGGCAGACCTCTCGCAACCAAGTAACAAAAAGAAGATAAAAAAATAATGAAATAAGCGGTTCACATCATCAAATCCTTCGACAAAAGCTGGTTTTAGTCGGTAAGTCCCAGAGTCCGATAAGTAAAGATGGGTTGACCAGTCTCTGTAAATATTTCCCACTTCATGCACAAAATATATATAATTCAATATATAAAAGATTTTCTCAATAAATCTGCATAATTCTTCTGCAGTTCTGTGCTCAACCAGAATTTATCTAAATTTCCTGCTTACCGCGTGTTAAATAAAATTTCCAAACCCAACACTCCATTCTTCCTAACCTCACACTCTCTCTTCTGTCGACACGACACAGCACTTGGGGGAGGGGGGGATGCCAGCACTTTCGCCGTCAGCATTAACAAACCCTCATAATTCAAAAAAATCGCTAACTGCCGAACCATTTTAAAAATTAATGCGCCACCACTCCCTCAAGAAAAATTTAATTTAATTGATTGTGTCGCCTGGTCGCGGCTCGGGTCGACTGGCAGTCAGCTCCCACTCGGCGGCGAAACACAAGCCGGCAACAAATATTAAATGTACACAGTGTAAACAGTTAACTTTTGTGCGGGCCAAAGTGGTGGCCGAGTGGTGTGGGGGTTAAAAGGGTTGAATTGTTATTGCCAGTGTTGATGTCGCTGGTTGTTGGTGTTGTTGCTGTTGTTGTTTTTGGCATGTTAAAATGTACCAACATAAACGCAACATGTGCACCAGCGAGCGCTTTTAATGTTGCGGCATTTTTTGACATTTATCGTCTTAATGCTTTTAAGTAGCATACTTTAAGGCACAACTCCCCTGGCAATGTTTAGTTTAATGGTTCCGCTTGTCGGCAACGTGCGTTGAGGGTGAATTACGAAACGTGTTTAAAATAATGTTTTCATATTTTAAAATGGCCACAGCGACAAACAAACATACAGACAGACCGACAGCGACAGCGAGTAAAAATATGCTGCACGCTTTTGGGTTAGCAGCGGCCATTGTTTATTGCTTTGCAGTTGTTGCTGCGGTAAATTGACAACAAATTTTAAACAATTTTTAACTACCCACAAATTTGTTCGACCTCTAACCTAACTTTTAAATTTTTCTACTTTAAATGCAAATTTGAATATTATTTCAGAGCAACAATACGCAATAAAACCAAACAGGCGCTTATTTTCGAAAAATTTCAAATTAGTTATGACTAACCAAAAACTAGTCACATCGAGCAATTTTCCAAGCAACTCTCGCTCCAACTTCACACTCAACATTACCAAATTCGACACAGCAGCAAAACTTTCTCTTAATATGCCAAACAAAAAAAATACCAAAAACAAAAAAGTGCCACCGCTTATTGCCGACAACTGCGACCGCTGCTTTCTGTTGGATTGCAATTTGTCGCCGCCGATATTCACAGAGCGCGTCACGCAACATAAATTTTTTCCCCAAGTTGCCGCCACATTTAACTGAAATTTGTCACCAAAAACAACAACAACAACAACGAATGAAATTTGCTTACACCAACAACACTGCAACACTAATGTCAGTGGCGTTGGCTACGCTTTTTCGAGGCTCGGCGACGCCACATAATTTTAATAAGTTTGTCACCTCGACGCATATGCTGCGTCCGACAGTGCGACAGTGGGCACGAAACCAACGCGCCAGCACCGGCAACAACGAAGTGTTTTCAAACTGAAGTTTTGGTAAATATTTCGCCTGGCGCCACATTCCAAACGTGTGCTGGGAAAATTGTTGCCTCTTCGAGTGATTTTTCAGTCTTGCACTGCACGCTGCACTGAAATGTAACGGTATTTTTATTTGTATATGAGGTAGGCGTGGTTTTTATATATCATTCAGTATCATCAGGTGAATTGACTTACATAGGCGGCACATTCCATTAATTTTTCTCATTGTCAGTTGACGTCAATCAAAGTCACCACGCGACAAGGAATTTCAAATTTGAATGAGGAAAAGAAAAAAGAAGAGAATAATTGGCTTAATACGATAATATATCGAGTAATAAGAGTTACCAGCTTATGCTAGATGGCATTTGAACGGTCAGATCTCTTACTTAAAAAACTTTTCAGACAGCTTTGTGATTGATTGGCTCAGTTTTGTTTGAGCGCTCGTCAAAGATGGACCAGCAAAGGAAAAATATGCCAGTTTTTACTGTTTTTCTTCGATCCGGGCGAAAAGCCAGGTGACTGATAATTTGAAAAGCCTTTATGGTCCTGAAACTGTAACAATCAATCAAGCAAAATTTTGGCTTCGTCAAATCCGTTCTGGTATGTTTGATGTCAAAGATGTGTCACGCTATGGGGAGCCAATTGTGGAAAATTTGAGTTAAATTATGGAAATCATCAACACTGAACGTTCGGATTGATTGCTCACTTATATCTGTCCACCTCGTGCACTTTCCGGGCCAAGTCCTCCTGCACTTCCTCCTGAACATGTTCCAACCTTTCTGTTTACTAAGAACCTTTCGACAGTAAACTTGCAAATAATTATTAAAACAAACTTTTGGAACCACTTCAATGAGGTTGAATACAACAAGAAGCTTGATGTATGGATGAAACATGAATTAATGCAAAAACCCGAATAAACCGATTTTCTTTTATGAATCGCTTCTGAATACAAAACAAAATCGACCCGTTTCTGAAACAAGAGATGGCTTGTCATGAAAAGTCAATCACTTGAAACAACGCCAAACAAAAATGATTGTGATCGAATCGCTGTAAGCCGTCGCGAACGGTGGCAAAGACAGCATTGACGGTCTAAAAGGTGTTGCTGTGTGTTTGATGTGATTGACAGGGAATTGTCTACTATGAGCTGGTCCACTACGACTAAACTCTTAATTTGGACCTGCACTGCCAACAATTGGACCGTCTGAAGCAAGAAATCGCCCAGAAACGGATAGCTTTGGCCATAGGGAAAGAATTGTGTTTCATCAGGACAACGCCAGGACCTACAAATCCATAGTCATAATCTAGGCAGAAATTTCGGTAGCTTGGTTGGGAGATTCTTATACATCCGCCCTCTGATCCATACCCACGGTTGCCACAGTTGGTTACTTTTAACCAAAATAGGTTACTTTTTTGTGGTTGGTTACTTTTATTCGTGTTTGATGACTTTTGCTCAAATGTAGTTAGGCGGGAAGAATTGCATATCGACGCAATAATATATTTCATAATCGATATGAAATTTGTTCATTACGTTGTTTTTTTCTTTTGGACGTTTTTGATCGGCTACAGGAAAGAACGACCGAAACATCGTTTTTTCTTTAGTTATGGTTACATTTCCTTTATTTTGGTTACTTTTCCAGAAACATCTGGTTAACAAAATGTTGGTCGAGTGGCAAAGTGTCCAGACCTGGCAACAAGTGACTACCATCTCTTCCTGTCTATGACTAATGATTGTGTTGGTGAAAAATTGTTCTTAGCAGTCGACAGTCCTAGTTTTTTGAAGGACGAGGGACGAATGACCTTCAAAATGACAACAAGTTATCAAATAAAATGGTTCATTTTCGATCCAACTTGCATCATTCTAAATTTGCTAAAGAAAAAACCCTTCAATTTCAACCAAAAATAAAAGATTTTTCTTTTCTGCATCTCATAGAACTCAACGACTTTTAGCTTAGAAACAGCGACTATGACCATAAATAGTTCACATGACTATAGCACAGCCTATAAGACCGACTACAGTGCATTTGCTGTTTGTTGTTGTTGTTTCCACTCTTAAGCGCACTGACTTTTTGTTGGCCGTTCACTCAACTCATTCCTCTGCTGTTTGATACGAACCCAGCCTGGTCTGTCCTGGCAACATTTCACTACTAATTAAAAGTAAGGCAGCATTTATTTAGTGCTTTTACCAATTGCCAAACGAACATTTTTGGCTCCGTAAAAGTTTTACAGAGTTTTGTGTAACGTTTAACGCTGGGCGAACGAGATGTTTGGAGTCAGTTGGCAGGTTGTAAATTAATTGTCTTTGAGCGGATTTGTTCCTCCTTTCAAGGGTTAGAGTATGCAGCGGAATCTTTTGCATTTTTATAAGGGTTTTCCAAATTTTTTAAAGGTTATCAAAAATATTTAATATGGAAAATTTTTAACACAATATTTGCAAAGAAGCCGGGCTGAGGTTATTTGTTGTTCTGTTAAATAATTATTTAAGTAGTGTTTTTTCGAGTCAACTATGAGCTAATCACTAACTATGGTGAACCATTAACCCATTAACTTAACCCTTTCGCTACTGAAGGGACACTGATGTCCCATGCCATGTTTAGCTGATCCTGAAACTCGTAATTTCTACTGTGAAGTCAACCGAAAATGGTCTCAAAAACGTTGAAAATAAAGTTTATGCAAACGCCCAGCAAAAGGCGTAGAGAAAGGGTTAACCAGCACAGCTCGATAGTTAGAAAGTTAAGCAAAATCGAAAGGCTGGCATACCTTAGCAAGGAGACTTTCCCTTATCTGACACCTTTCTTCATCTTTTAATAGTAATTCAAATGGCAACCATTTCGAATGCACTCAAATTGCATAGACAGTATTAATACAAATAGGATGACTCCATAGGACTACGTGAAATATTAAAGCAAATATATAGCAGTCTCTACCAAGCAACATACTTTGATCTTTCAGAACCCCATCTCCGTCTCATAAAAAGATACATTGTTAACTTTTCAACTAAAAAGCATTGGGACAAGAGTTCTAATTGAATAACAGATAACATTGAACAATTTTTTTTTTTATTTTATTTTAGTATTGATTAGCCAATGAACACAATAAAAATTCGTATAGGCTAAGTTGAGCTACTTATAAAAAAGATTTAACGAATAAATTAATCGATTTTGTTAAACTGTAAAATCAATCTCACCGTCTCATCAATATTCCATACTGAACTTTGTGCAATACTGAAGGCGATCCGAACCATATTGAAAAGGCCTACTTATAGAGCTAAGATTTACAATACTCTCTGTTTAAAAGCACTGCAAAGCTGTTCTTACACATCAAATGAGCTCAATACCCTAGATACCCATAACAGGATTGTACTGAGTTAGAAACCAGGAATACTGGAGATCCTCCGAACCATATGGCCTGCTACTAAAAAAACTAACATTACAATACTCTCGGATAGCCTATTTGTATTAAAAGGCCTGCATAGCTATTCTTACACATTGAAAGCCTTTTCAAAGTGCCACAAAGAACTCAATATCCTAGGCCCTAGAGTTGCACTGGTCTGGATACCAGGGCACGAGTTTGCTGAAACCGGCCATAATGAAATAGCAGACATCCAAGATAAAAAGAAAGGAAAAGAAAGGACCAGGCTCGATATTTGGTTACACAAAATCAAACTGAAACCAGACATTCATACCTGGGCCCAAAAAATGAAACTAGAATACTGGGACCATACTGTGGGATTATCTTACACCAAGAAGTTCATTAAATTTTAAATAAAAAGGGCACAACCAGACCTACTTTTAGATAGGAGTTGCCCCAGAATTCTATGTGGCACCTAAATAGGACTATTTTTTTCTGTAACAACTACCTCCAGAAACTATTCATAGTTGAGAACAAAATGTATAAACATTCTGTAACACAGAAGACGTGTCAAGCTCCTAAGAAACATAATCTCAATGATGAGGACTTAATGCAAAGTGGCAGAAAGGTCTAATACTTGCGAACCAGATAATCTAAGGGACACAATAAATATTTAGCTTGCAGTGCACAGGTGGCTTGGCCCGACCCGTAACCATTGGAATGAATGGAATGGATATGAGGGGAGCCGAGAACGTGACCCCCAGAGGGTCCAATATCTCAAACACTCATTGTATAGTGCACATTGTGCTTAAGATTCGAGAGGAAAAGGGTGTTAGAGGAGAGTGAGGTGGGGTTAAAGAAGGAAAGTAGTAGGGAAAGGATAGGGACTACAAGTCTTCCTGAACGAATTTTCCGGATTCTTTAATGAATCTCAGGAGATCACACAGGGTGAGAGAATGGACCTCGCCCATCCTTAAAACATCAGAACTCAGATTGTGTCCTGTGATTAGCCCGACGATCTGGCGAAAATCTTTCCTTTTTAAATTCAGAAGGAACACCCCTGCTTTCCTGCTCGGTTCTAACACAAAACACTTGGCAGTCCTGCAGCTTTCCAAGCTACACCAATGCTCCCTATGAGAACGGTTTACATAGGCTGTCATACAGTCCAGGGTCCTGTAACCATTGCATTACATTACTTTCCATAACCAATAAAATACATTAAACCTTGTTGGCCTCTGCTGCCTACAGTAGTGAACAAGGAACTTAAATATTCCGAGTGTCTCACATATATCACACATATATCTCACATGTCTCCATATGGACGATAAAGCTCCGAGGAAAAAAATGTTCCACGCAGTAGTTGGAGGTCAACGGCAGTGTTTCTAAATCAGGAGATTTCCTCTTAGATTTTGAAAAGTATTGGCCTTTTGGAAGATTTTTAAGGAGGAAGAATTGTTTAGGAAATTTTGATGGTGATACATTTGACATTATTAGTGGCACTGAAGCCTTCCATATTGAAAGCTAAATATTGAAAGTGTCTAATCAATTTAAATTTAATTTTATGCTTCAAAGTCTATAATTTATGCAATGAATGAAGGAACTTTACAAAAGCGAATTTCATATCGATCTCATTTTTTATATAGGGTGTTTTTTTTAGAGGTTTGTTTTTCGAATAGAGATAAAACTGGCATTTTATGGTCAAATCTGGCAACTCTAATGTCATTTATGTTCAGTTTGGTTTGCCATTTCATCATGAACAGGTTGACAAAAGAAGAATTTATTTCGAAAATAATGGTTCAGTTCGCGAAGTTTACCGCAAGCTCCGTCCATTTTATGGTCGACATAATCGTCCATCAGAGCAATTAATTCGGTTAACCATGGGTCGTTTTCGCACTACGTTTACTCTATGTGATAATACGCATCCGCAGAGACGTCGAACAGTGGGCACCGAAGAAACAATTGCCGCTGTAGAGCAAAATGTTGAAGAGGACCCAGTCAGAAGAGGAGTCAGTTACCGTTAATGGAGACCGGTATAGAGCCATGATAACCGACTATTTTGTTCCCGAATTGGATGGCATGAATGTGGATGAGTTGTGGTTCCAACAAGACGGCGCTACATGCCACACAGCGCACGTCACAATCGATTTATTGAAGGAAACATTCGATGAGCGCCTAATTTCGCGGAATGGACCTGTCAATTGGCCACCAAGATCGTGTGATTTGACACCATTGGATTATTTTCTTTGGGGATATGTGAAGTCGCTCGTCTACGCCAACAAACCAGAAACGTTAGGGGACTTGGAAGCCAACATTCGTGGCGTTATTGCCGACATACGGCCCCAAATGCTCGAAAAAGTGGTTGAAAATTGGACCTGTAGAATTGGCTTTATTCGAGCCAGCCGCGGCGGCCACATGCCCGAAATCATATTTAAACATTAATGGCATAAAATTATCCTTCCAATAAAGCCAAATTGATGGACATTAAAACGATTTTCTTGTGCTTTATTTCAATTCGAAGTTCTATACATGTAAAAAAAACACCCGATATATATTGTTTGTGTTAAGTTGTTGTTAAGCTGAAGTTAAATAAACAAAAAGGCTGCAATAAAAAAACTGACTGAACTTTTGATTTTTTATGAGAAGGTTAAGGAATTGTTTATAATGACAAAAATATTAAAAAACAAAATACAATTTTTTAATTTTTTGGCAGGAGTCATTTCAGGTATCTGGCAACACTGGTCAACGGCAAAGAGGAACTCTGTATTTCTGGTGGAAGGACCAAGTTGAGGACACCTTATCATCTCTTAGACCAACTGGAGAAGGCGCACGCAAAGCAGAGAGATCTAGTGAGAACTTTTGCAGTAGGCCGGAACCCGGTAACGATTTGTTGTAGTCAGTTAAGTAAGTAAGTGAGTAATATCATATATAAACTAAGAAGCAAATTTCTCACATTTCAGTATCGACATTTGAAAAATATTTCAATTACATTATCCAAAGTCAATAAAAGTGATAATTTCTCGCTTTAATGCATAAGTAACGATGACGCACTATGAAAATTGATATTAAAAGGAATTCAACCCTATTTCAGGCGCCCACACTGCCTCGAAATGCACTGAACGCTCAAGTCACCCTGAAAATGAAATACAATAAAATAAAAGAATACCAAACAAATTTGGAATATAACTTCAAAGCCAATTTTGGCCGAACAATAAAAATCTGACAAAGGAAACCCACGCCACATGTCACATGCTGCCTGCCACATGCCACCAGCCAGTAACAGAATTTCCCCGCCTTGCCCGCACCAATTGAACTGAACGGAGCGCGGAGGCGGTCGCGGGTAAATCACTTCAAAAAATAATTATACCCAAACTGTCATAATATGATAAATTTAATGGCAGCCGAGTAGAGCCGTTCAAAGTGCTTTCATGACTGTTGGCAGCGTGCGGCGATGTGGGCGCACAGCGCTGACAAATTGTGATGCTGCCAATAAGCAGAACAAAAATAAATTCATACTCAAATTCGTATAGTTGTTGTAGTTGTTGTTGTTGTTGCCACTGGCCGCCGCTTGTCAAACATAAATATTGACGCTGCCCATACAATCGAACAGACAGCGCCACAACAACGCGCGCCACTGCAGTTGGCCGCTGCATAGTGCGGCTGTGCGGCTGCGTGTTGTTGTAGTTGCGGATAATAAACTATAAAATTCTAGCGAATCAGTTAAGACAGACACATGCGACTCTCTGGAGCTTTGGCACATTAAATACGCGTCATAAATTTGCTTCATTATGTTGCCGCCGGCGCGTTGCTATTTATGTGTCTGCTTTGACAACATCGCTACAACAACAACAACAACTATAACAACAAAGAAACTTTTCGCCAAGTCCTTTTCAACATTGGCATAGCTTGTCACTAGCCCCCTCCCCCCTTAATGTTTGACGCCATCTTGTAGTTTCTATGCACTCGAAGCCTCTTGGCTGTACATTTATTATTGTCTACTTTCGGGCTGCAACACATCCCATCGCCCATGCAGGCTACTCAATTGTCCTGTGCAGCGTGTGTGGGGGTCTTTCATTATTTATTGCTTTGCGTCGTCTGCATTTAGCAATGACCCGCAGGGATATGCGCCGCCCGACATGGGTTGTACGGCCTGCGGTGGCGTTGTCTTCTGTTTAATTACTGCGCGCACATCCTACGCAGCCTAAATGTATGCTTTATTATAGTCGAACAAATCGACGCTGATTTGGTGAGCAATTGCAACGATTGGAAATTGTCGATGATCGGTCACGTGTTGGTACTTGTTTTTAATTTATTGTTTGGTTTGGGTTTAACAAGTTTTTTGAAAATTTTTTTACCATATCATTTACCACTAGAATGCTCGAGACCCCTTTAACCCTTTCGGGACGGAGTGTAATTTTGAAAACTAAAATACTTTTGGTAGAAATGTTCCCATGCTATGAAAATTGGGGATACAAAATTATGTTACATACTCACAAATTCTGAAATCATCCTTTTATCCGGAGCATGTCTGTTGCATGGAGTTTTTTACATGAATTTGAATCTTTTTTCCACGCTGTTTTCAAACCCATATTCCGTTTTTATGTAACAGCTCTAGTTTTCGCAAAAAATGGGTGTGTCACTTTTTCGAATTTTCCTCGGCTTTTTTCTCGTTTTCTACTGTAATTTCTGAAACAATAATCCTATCGACATGATTTTGATATAGTTGCACTAACAACATCTCACGCCATCTTTTCTGACATTAATCAATTTTATGCGTTCTAAGTTGGCGTTGTAATAAGGTTTCAAAGTAGGAAAATATTGAATTTCAAGGCGTTTTTTCTGATGGCGAAAATTGTACAGATGTTTCATAAATCAAGTTACGAAGTATATGTATGAATATCTTAAGAAGAAACATTAAGCAATACAACACAGCCAAATTATTTGGCGGAATGCACATTCGCATCGAAATAATAGCAAAAATGTACCATAGCTATTTTCATCACTTTTCATAGATTTTCCTTAAAAAATTTGGGGCCTAAAAATATGCAAAGTTTTTAATTTTTTTATTTCGAGCAATTCAAAATATTTTTGTTTTTTGCTTGTATGTCAGATTAAGGGAGTGTTCCCGGGTAGAATGCCGATTTTAGGCTGTTTTTCAAAAAATTATTTTGGAGCTACAAGGCAACATGCAATATTCTGGTTTTTTGCTTGTTGTTCCTTATTATTTGGAGAACAGAAACTCATATTTGTGTCAAACAATTTTATGTTCTAAGTACAAATTTTCAGTGGTCAATGTGACCTTGTTTTCACTGCTGGCCGATAAGAAATTTCGGGAACCAGTAATCTGAAACAGAAATGGGTATGCAATTATTAATCTGCAATAAATTCCGCGGATGCTAAACCACAGTTTTAGTCAAAATGTTGATTAGAAACAAAATGGCGGCCATATGAAAAAAATTGTCCAGTTTTGCCACCTTTTTTACCTTTAGAGTGCTTGAAAATATATTTAACAATAATTTTTTGATGAAAACTTTGGTTTAGCATCCAATGAAAACTATCTAGAACATTTTCCCAAAATTTCAAGTCGATACCTCTCATAGTTGCTGAGAAAAATTTTCGGCCAGTACAAAAAATGTGGTTTCGAGAAAAACGCGATTAAAGTATCATGCGCAATGTATCAGCGGAGCAAAAAGAGCTGAGATTACTTCAATTAACATGCAAAAAAGTGGGTACTGAGTATGCGGATTGAAAAACGATTGGGGGGTGATAGTATATAGTATAAGGTACAATAAAACGCCAAAAAAAAAATCGATTTTTTCAAACTTCTACCCAGGAACACTCCCTTAACTATAAATGGAAATAAATATAAAAGAGCATTTTTTGAGGCTCCTAATTTTTTAAGGAAAATGTATGAAAAATTATGAAAATGACTATGGTACATTTTTGGTATTATTTCGATGCGAATGTGCATTCCGCCAAATAATTTCGCTGTGTTGTAATGTTTGATGTGTCGGCTTTCATTGTACACCTAACTCGTTAATTGATTTACGAAGAATGTTTATGTTTTTGACCATCAAAGAAAACGCCTTAAAATTCCACATTATTATATTATACTTTAAGGTCGAATTACCGCGGAATTTTAAAACTTATAAAAATAAATTGCATCTGAAAAGAAGCCGTGACTTGTTGCAAATGCCATGAAGTGAAAATCATGTCAACCGGTTTATTGGCTTAGAACCCAGAAAGGCTTGTGCGATTTCCATAAAATTTTACACAATCTTATAAATTGACCTAATCAAGAAAAAAAATCAAGAAAAAAATGCATACCATGTTTTTCTTTTGTCATGTTTTTCGCAAACATTACACAAATAAACAAAATCAAACATTTGCGGAAAATAAAATGTGCCAATAAAATATCAGCTGCTTGGATTTTGACATTTTCACGCGTTGCGTTGTATGAAAATTGTCAGTGTTTAGGCCCAACGTTGCATTCGCGCAACACAAAACTTAAAGCATATTTTTTGTTTAAAAAATCAAAAAAAAAAAATTTTTAAAACTTATTTTTAAATACTTTAGCATTGCAAAATGCAGCCCACTAAGGGATTTTGATAGGTTTGAAGAATAAGTATTTTTGATTGAATTTCAAAAATTCCCCAAATAAAACCTTTGACTTTGGATCGAAAAAAAGTATGAATATTTAAATAATTTTGAAATTTGAGTATGGCAGAATCTAAAACGATCAATTCCAATCCAATTCTACCCATTTTCAAGTCTTATGTCTTTATGAATTACTTAACATAGCGAAATTCCCAAACGTTGCGCAAACGCAACGCTCAGGGCTTAATGGGTTAAGACAGGTTCCACGATCAAGTATGAAATAAAATATACGACAAACCACCCCTTCGGGACTGATCACAGGCTCTTCTCTCTTTCTTCTCCTTTTCGATTTTACATAACATTTTGACAAATATGTATGTGGCTCTATCTCACCAATGACATGTTGGATCTCAGCCTTGAGTCCAATAATTGTTTGCACTTTATTCGCAAAGACCAGAGATTTCATAAATCTTCAAAGAAATAAATCGCAGTTGACTTGCCATATCGGCCTCGATAGTCCAGCGGGAAGCGCTCTGGCTTCTCATACCGAGGCCCTAGGTTCGATTCCTAGCTCGGGCTGGTGAAACGCTCATCTACTTCTATCGCTATCCACATGAAGGGAATGAGAATTACAAGAATCGCACAAGTGCGCTCTTGGCAGGCAATGGTAAAACCTCCAAGTGTGAAAGAAAAACTGCCACTCGCCGTTCGGATTCGGCGTAAAACTGTAGGTCTCCTCCCCCTCCCTTTCCGCGTCCGCTTGAAATGTGTGTGTAACCTATGTTGAAAAGACAGTGTTACATACACATTTCAAAAACGGGTTAAATAATATAGGTGGTATCACAATGGGCCTCACAATAGGCCTCCGAGTGTGTCTCTTATAGAGGCAGCCGGCATAACCTAACCTAACCTGACTTGCCATGAAATTTGCTCGTTGCACCAATAAATCGATTATATTTTCGGCACCCCATTTGTTTTAGCCGGCAGAATTATAGACTATAGATGTGAAATTTCAGAGCTGTCACATACTCCAAAAGAAAATGTTGCAAAATTTTACACTTTTGCACTTTTATTAGTACATTATTTACTACAGTTGTTATTATTATTTTTATAATTATTGGTTTGATAACAACACATCGTCCCAGAAATCCGGTTTTCTTCTTTGATAGACTCTTTTACGAAAGCAATTCTATGCTCCTTGTAAGTAAGCTACTGCTACCGGGTTTTATAAAATATGTCTGTACATTTCTAAACTACTCGACACGAAAAATGCACCTAAAAATAAAAGTGTTTTCTAGACTGGAACTTTGAAATAGAATAAAATTTAGATCTATGAATCTACAGACTGAAATGCAAATCGTGTATGTTTTCGCTACCTGACATATTTTGGTCCTGAAACTTCAAAATTGAAAATTTAGTTAAAAGGATGTCTTTTATTTCATATCCATATTTCCATCATTGCACAACCGCATATATTAAAATATTTGAAATGTGTATGTCCTTAAAATTTTAATGTTTTTTAAAAAGGACTTTGGGCCAGAAAATGAAAAACTGACTATGTCAGAGATAAATGATCTCTAGTTTGACATCTATATCAAAATTTGGATGGGTCTCGGCAAAAAAAAAATTGTTTCGCACTGCATCATAACTTTGTCATTTTTCTTTCAATTCTATTGATTTTAGGCTTGATATTTGCTCAAGTAATATATATTTGCTCAAAAAATAAATAATAATAATACATATATCTTTCATCTTAGATTTTAAAACTAGGGGAGATCATTTTTTTTATCCATAAAAAATATATTCGAAAATTTATGATTTTTTGGTCGAAAAATTCACTTTGTTACAACTTTCCTTTGGGGATCTCATCTGATTTGAACAATCTATATATCACTAAAAAGGCTAAGGTATTATCTTCTTCTTGAACGAAGGACAGTTCGTGTTAATCAGATAATTCTTTCAGGAGATATGTGCTCATAACTGAAACAACAGGAAAAAACTCGTTTTTCGAAGATTGTTTGAAAACGCGTCTTTTTTATTTTCAGTTCAGCGGCCAAAGTTAGTCTAGAAAACACTTTATCTATGCACGCGATTGGCCCATTTTTTGTCGAGTAGTTTAGTGACGCCCTGTTCGCAAAACAATCTAATCCATGATTTTCTCTTTTTTGTTTTAGTTTTAAGATGACTTTTTGAAATGACGTGTTTGCTCTCCCAAAAGCTTTCCAAATTTCACTAAAGTTTTTATCAAATTTGGAAAGATTTAGTAAGACTATCCTTTTGTCCATTTTTTATTTTTTCTCTGGGATTCTATTGCTTTCTATAAAATTTCAAGCACATATACGTTTCAAAATAATTTGTCCCTTTACTGTCCATTTACTGTTCAATGGAATACAAATTTAAAAAAAAAATTAAAAAGCATAACCGGAAATTCCAGTTATTAGTTTTGTACGCAAACTTATTCTGCACCGTTTGTGGGGCCCCTCAGCCGTCGCCGCCCAGGCCCACCGAGCACCTTAAGCCGCCACTGCCTGTGACAATGATCACGTTCTGGCTACGCCCCTGACTCTATGCAAATATCTTCTTAATAGTTGAAGTTATAGTTGGCTTTTGTTTCCCATTTATTGATCTCATAAACAGTAGCCAACACGTATCAATACGAAAATTCATGTCGGGAATATAAAAATTATGAATATTGAAAAAAATTTGGTAAAAAGGCAAAAGCTGGCGCAACATTTTCATCCACTTGTAAACACATCATCAACATAAAATGTGAGAATAATACGTGCGGCAGGGTATTATCCTGATTAAATGCGTTGATAAAATTTATTGCATATTAGTTGGCATAATAAATGCCCGGAGCCCCGGGGGTCAGCACTGCCGGCCGCGGACAGCACTGCGACAGCGTCGAGAATGGGAGAGCGCTGCGCAGACAGAGAGGACGATGAAAAATATAACAACACAAAATGCTACACACAGGACGCTGCAAGTGTGCATGTGTGCATGTGTGTGTGTGTGTGTGTGTGTGAGTGCGTGCGTGCGGTGCGCAGTCGACTGCCGCATGAGCTCGTATAATCAGATTGCGAGCGCTGGCTGGCCAGCAACCCTTGCAGCAAGTGCCGCCTCTAATCGCCCATACAGCGCTGACCTCAGTCCGACCGCCCCACCAACGAACCAACCAACCACCCACCCACCCATCGACCCCGCGCGGCTCTATTGATGTGATTGACCCAGGGCCTGGCGCAGGTTTTGATTGTGTATGTGTGCGCGTGTGTGTGTGTGGCGCAACGCTCGTGTTATCCGCTTGGATCCTTTTGGCGTGCTGGCCATGTTATGAATTTTTCCTTGCCGTGCCGCTTGTTGTTGCCTTTTGTTCTAATAAATTATCACCCCATATAAAGCAATTAATTGCTGCCGGCAACGAAGCACAACGAAGCCGAACTATGCGCCGTCACACAACGCTGATCGTTCTTACATGTTGCCGCACATGTTTACATACATATATGTGTTTGTACATATGTTTGTAAATAGATTCGCTTGGTTGCTGTGCATCTTTTAAGCCGCTCATTGGTTACGTGGCCCTGCTGCCTAATACGATTTTATTTTCATTTTCATATTCGCTGCAAGTTTATAACTCAATTTTTTGCCGCCTCCTGTCACTCTCGTCCGTTTTTTGTTTGTTCGTCAAATAAGCACTTAATAGGTTTTTGCAAATCGTGTACATTCCAGCAGATTGGCCGCAGCGACCCACTACCATCAACACTCAACTCGACTCCACTGCTTGGCTGCAGCGCTGCGAATTGATTTTCTCGCCGGCTTCAAGCTTGCTGCTCCCTCTCTCTCTCTCTCACCTTTATTGCGCTGCTATTGTTACATATTTAGTGTCCCTCTCCTGCCTCCTCTGCGCTGTTAGTTTGTCCTTAATTGCCTTTTTTTTTTGCTAAAAAAAATTAAGTTCTTCAGCATTTTTGTGGGTTTATGGGCCAACGCTGAAATTGAAATTGAAAAGTTTGTCAATATCGAAACGCTCCATTTTCCAGTTGATCCAATTTCAGGTGTAACTTTCACCGATTTGGTTAGTTTAAACTCCAACGTTGATAAGCGCTCTGAGGCGTTTAATAGTTTGCAAATTGCCTTAATGGCCATTTAGAGTTAAGGTTACTAGTTTTATTGATTGAAAGTTCTGATAACTGCTGAAAAATTATGCAGAAAAAATTTAAATAAATATATCAAAAATTATGAATGACTTGATGCTCAGAATGCTTCCAACAGAAATCAGATTAACCCTTCCCGGTCAATTTCCGCAGTACTTAAGACAAACATTTTTCCTCCAAAATACTCTTTTTGAACATTTTTACATTATGTACGATACTACAACGGTCCGCAACGAGTAAAAATTCTACACATAAATTAAAAAAAAAAAATAAAAACATAAATTACACCGTGCGACAACAAATTGTACACACAAAAAATCTATATAGACCCGAAACTATGGGCCAAATGTAGTAAAACTGCGTTTTTAGTTTTTCTCTCTGATATAAGGATTTTTTTTTAAAGGACTTTTAAATTTCAAGAACATGTTTATTTAAAAAAAAATATTTTAAAAATTGAGCGCATTGCAGAATAACAATTTGGGTATCAAATGAAAGAGAAAAATCCCTAGAATCTTAGAAAATTTAATGTTTTGGTACAAAAGGACGTAGACGTTTTGAAAATGTCCTTTTAAAACTTTATCCTTGAATATCCTTGGAAATTTCCAGAATTTTTTTGGAAAAAAATTTATCTTAAGGACAAATATGTATACTACCGCATCCTTGAATTTCGTCCTTCTAACTTTATTAGTTTAAGATAAAAAAATTTAATACTTTTCTCTACAGGATATGGATAATTTCCATATCATTTTATTTAATTTTATTTAATTTATCTTAAGGACAAATATGTATACCGCCGCATCCTTGAATTTCGTCCTTCTAACTTTATTAGTTTAAGATACAAAAATTTAATACATACTTCTCTCTACAGGATATGGATAGTTTCCATAGCATTAAGGATGCTGAAATCGTATTTATAGAACCATTTGTGCACTTAAAAATAACAAGCCGACCATATGATAAATGGTTTAAATAATTTAACTCTATTGTATAAATATTTAATTTTGACATTAAGTACACATTTGCAAAATGATTGGCGCCTATCGCGAAATGGGGATCAACATGACTCTCAAAAAACATTTCCTAGAGAGCCATTTGGACTTTTTTCCCGAAAACTTAGGTGAAGTTAGTGATGAACACGGAGACCGCTTCCACCAAGACTTCCACAAAGCAGTGATCGAAAGAAGATAAGTAACCTCCCCATGAAGAAAAAAACATTTTTGTCATATTATTCTTGTTGCTTGTTAAGTTATAACTTCATAAACGCGTTGATAAACATGTATCAACTGATTCATAAAGTTTATGAAACAAATCAAAACATTTATGCATTTTTCATAAAAAGTTCAAAATAAAGGTAGCCTGCCCGTTCGGCTCGTACCCGAACAACAAATGTGAGATTCGGCTTTTATGGAATGGTTTATGAACGAAGTTGCACAAAGCTCCTGAACGCGTTCATAAACATGTATGAACTGTTTCATAAAGTTTATGAAAACAATTAAAAAATTTATTAATTTTTCATAAAATGTTCAAAATAAAAGTTTATGAACGCTGTTCATAAGATTTTTATGGATTATTGTTACCCGTGTATGATAGTAAAAAAAAAATGTTTTTGAGTTCCCGTATCTAACATATGCAACAAGTTTTGCGGAAATTTGCCATATCCTGCTGAGAACGTTACCGCCGAAAGGGTCGAGCTCGAACCTAGGTCGAGCGTCACTGTATACTCGTAATCCAACGCACTAAACAGCTGAGCGACGGCGATCGGCATATCACCATCTCCATAATTAACCAAATTAATTCACCAAATTAAAACACTTCTTGTTTTTTCGACTCTTTCGAACATACTTTCAATTTTATTCGCAAAATTGCGTTAGTAATTAAATGTTTTAACATAAAAGACACCACTGAAGAATGGATGACTGTAAAATGCTGAATAGAATAGTTCAAAAATGAAAAGTTAACATTGCATACATGCAAAGTCATGCACTGAAGGGTGAAGTACATTCCCTACTAAGTACCTATCCCGCTTAACTACCAACATACCTGGGCACAATGTGCATGAATGCTCAGTACTCAACCCGCTTAAGTACCTCACGAAACTTGCGTTCATAGAACCTCCGAGCGGGTTTAACACTCCGATGCCCAACAAGGTCCGTAGGGACCTATGGCGTTTTTAAAAGCAATTATTTTGTATTTTATACGTTTTTGCCATCTGTCTGTAGTAAAAAATGCATATATGTTTACTAAAAAATATACACCAAGCTTAGCTTTTTGGCTTTCCAAACACATCTACACACATTATGTAACACTACATTACACAATTACAAGCCTTATATGCAATATTACAGAAGAGGTCCCTGGGGACCTTGTTGGGCTTTGGCCGTTTAAAAAGTTGTTGGGCATCCGAGTGTTAACTATACAGTTGTGGTACTTGTAATAAAGCAGAAGAAGCAGATTAATAATCCTGGAAGTAGTCATCGCCACCCCATGAAGTCTTGACAGCGTCGTCATTCCAGTCTTCTTCAGGGCTCACAATCTCGGCAGTCACTTTCTCAGCCCAGTTCGAGGCCTCTTCGATGCAATTATCAACAAGATGCTCGACCTTGGATGGTGGTAACAGTTCCTTGAAAGCAGCTTTCTCCTCCTCGGCTTCCTCGGAATCGCAGTTTTAGTGCACTGTGGTACTTATGTGTCCTCTTAAGATGCCCCTTTCTACTTCTATATAATTATGCACAAAAAGTCACAGTAGCTGTGGACGCCAGTAGAAGCTTGGATCTCAGTGTCAAAGGTGTGTTTTAGCCCAATGAATCGTGAGTTCTCCAGGCCATAAGATGGGAGTAAATGATGTAGAAAATTGTCCAAAAAGATTTCAGAACTCTGCACTCCGCCCTCTCTAGGAGGCAGAAGCAAGTTTAAACTTATTTTTAGCCCAACGAAACTGGATGAACCAAAGTAAGTTTGAAATCAATATTAATCTTTTCCTAATTCTTATTCTACATTAGGATAGGAAAGATTACATAGGCACAGAGGTAATAATAAATAACGATGCCAGGAGAGACCTGGATCTGAGTCTCGGAGCTCTTTTTCAGTCCAACGAACCAAGAGTTTCCCAGAAGCAAGTCTTGAGATGAAGCAAGAAGTGGAGAAACAATTTGGCGCTCTTTAAGCTTCGCACTTTCTAAGGTTAAGAAAGAGTAGAGGCTTATTTCCCAGTCTTGCTGCCTTTTTCAGCCACAGTCTATCCCTTCCTAATTCTTATTCTAATTCTGCGTTAGGTAGGTACTCGTAGGTTGATTGTAGTGGCTTCCTCTGTCTGAGACACACTTAGGCCTCTATATGGGCTCGTTGTGATACCACAAATCCACTCGTTTGAAATGTGTATACTTTTTTTTCAATATGTTTACAACACACATTTCAAACGGATGGGGGAAGGGGACCTACAATTTCCTTTCACACTTGGAGGTTTTTGCCATTGCCTGCCAATAGCGCGTTTGTGCGATTCTTGTAATTCTTATCTATTTCATGTGGATAGCGATAAAAGAAGACGAGCCCGAGCTGGCAATCGAACCTAGGTGTGAGAAACCAACGCACTACCCGCTGGACTATCGAGGTGATGGCTGACGATGGTAAAAAAACGATTGTAAGATTGTGACATTTGGTACTAATGTATTGAAAAACGACCACCTGGGCTCTTTGGAACCAGAGAATCTTCACAGATTTCTCTGGAGGTAGGGTATTTTTAAAAGCAAATTAACAGGGACCAAGTCGCAATGCAATGGCTATCTGTCTGAAAGCTGTGCTTGCTAGACTGTTCCGATAAATAAAAAGGTTAGAGTATGTCTTGAGACGGAGGATGGATAGTTGAGAGCAGTTACTGAACATTGTTTTGGTGCTGTGCCCTCGCACTGCCCGCAGCTCAGACGTCAATTTGGGCGTCTTCCTAGACGACTTGTTCAGTCCTTCAAACCTGACTGATCCCAAGAGACTTAAAAATTGGTTCCTATTAAGTTTACTGTCTTTCTTGCATGCTTCCATATGAATTTACTTACTTAACTGGCCATGAAAACTTCTTACCGGAATACAGTCTGCCACAAAAGTTCTCTCCAGGCTCTTCTGCTTTGCGTACACCTTCTCCAGTTGGTCACACCAAGATATCATAGGATGGTACCTCAACTTGGTAATTCCAACGGAGACACAGTGTCCCTCTTCGCCGACTACCTACAGCTAACGCGTCGAAAATCTATTTGGTCTGAGATTAATCGTCCATACGGTAGACATGTCCATGCAAGCGAAGCCGCTGGATACCGATTTTCTATGTCGAACAAGGTCGAAGATTTTGCAAATCATCTTCCTCTCAACCACGCCAAGGACTGCTATGTTTTTTCGTGATATTGTCCCTTACTCTGCATGTATTTACAGACGTTAGGACCTCCTCGTCGTCATTGTTCACGTACTTCCAATATTCGCAATTAATATTTGAAATTTGTTGAAATTTCTTTAGTCAGAAGTTTCAAGTAGATAGTCGGGCAGGATCCTATAAAACAGTTTTATTCATTTTTAATTTTTTCATTCATTTTTTTTTTATTTTTGTGAATGAAAATATTGCTTACAATATAAACGGTGGGCCTTACGAGTTTTTTTTTTAATTTTTTTGAAAGAAAATCAAATGAGAATAAAACATTTTTATTTGTTTTGTTTGAGTTGAGATTCGAACCCACCACTCCCTGGCATGTGGCTCAACCCTCTGACCATTAACAATGGTAAAAGTTCATAGAACTACTATTCCTCCATAGAAAAGCCATTCAAAATCAGTTTAAGGGGTTTGTCTCTGTTTTTGGTTTAATTAATTTAAAGCATTTCGAGTGCAGATTTTTAAAAAATTGTTCTCTCAATGTTCCTTTTTTTATATTTTAAGTAATTTAATTTAACTACATTTTTGCGCTTTTTGTTCGTTGCGTGGTTCGGTTGTTCGTCGTCAGTGCACAAGTCACAGCGAAAATATGAACTGCAACAATTTTACAACCATGTCACCGGATGATTTACGATGCCAGCCAGCGCAAATGAAAATTGTACGAATTGCAAGCAAACACATACAAACAAACACACACACACACAACATACATATGTACGTTTATATGGACACAAAAACACAGGGCGCGATAAACATTTTGTGGTCGGGTTGCTGGCCACACACAAAACACAGGAAAACGGAAATGAGTACTTGTCGCCCGGCATAGAATGACACCACACACACACACACAGGCAGACTGCCATGTGAGATTATGTGTGTAAAAAAGCGCAAGCAACAGTGCAGCGAAAAGTTTTTTGGTGATAGTTGCAAGAAACAAAAAAAACTACGCCGAAAGCATATGAGGAATGTTATGAGACTCTTTGGTGGCCAGCGAGAGAAATTCCAAATGAAAAAATAAAATTAAAAACATAAAATAAGAACAACAACAAGTCGGCGAGGAATATTGCTATGAAAAGAGTGCAGCAACTTTGGCGGTGCTTGCGCGGTTATGGTGGCTGTGACAGCGGTAATACGAGCGCTAAAGGATAATAAAGGATAAACTTGTAAAAAACAAGCGCGCACACAAAGACAAACATACTCAAATGAATACATACATATGTACTATGTGTATGTATGTTAGATGAAAACAATGGTAGACTACAACATAAACAAAAATAGCTGAAGGCATGAACAGGTTCAGATCAGAGAAACTTAAAACATGCGCGAAGACGGGCAACAAAAAAATAGATTCATAAAAAAGCATTTGGAAATGTTTTCCGTTCAATTTTGTTCCTTTAACTTTCATTTAAATATGCAAATAAAATGTTAAAATTATTTAAATTATTTTATTTTAATTAATTGTGTAAACGTAGTTAAATTTGTTGTTACTGGTTGTTGATGGGTGCGATTTAGCAATTTGCAACGCAGCATCTTAAGATATGTGTTTCTTGTCTTTGTGTAAAAGATTGAATAGACAACAAAGGATTGAATAGACGTACAGGGAGGTGGTTGTGGCTGTTCCAAGGAAAACTAAACCAGGCTAAAGAGGCCAATTGTAATACCACGTATTATTCGAGCTCAAGTCCCTTTACGCACAAACAATTCGATTTTTTAATGATCATGAATACCGCCAATATTTCCATTAGATTAATCATTTTTAATGGAAATAAAATAAAATAAAATAAAATAAAATAAAATAAAATAAAATAAAATAAAATAAAATAAAATAAAATAAATCAAATCAAATCAAATCAAATCAAATCAAATCAAATCAAATCAAATCAAATCAAATCAAATCAAATCAAATCAAATCAAATCAAATCAAATCAAATCAAATCACATCAAATCAAATCAAATCAAATCAAATCAAATCAAATCAAATCAAATCAAATCAAATCAAATCAAATCAAATCAAATCACATCAAATCACATCAAATCAAATCAAATCAAATCAAATCAAATCAAATCAAATCAAATCAAATCAAATCAAATCAAATCAAATCAAATCAAATCAAATCAAATCAAATCAAATCAAATCAAATCAAATCAAATCAAATCAAATCAAATCAAATCAAATCAAATCAAATCAAATCAAATCAAATCAAATCAAATCAAATCAAATCAAATCAAATCAAATCAAATCAAATCAAATCAAATCAAATCAAATCAAATCAAATCAAATCAAATCAAATCAAATCAAATCAAATCAAATCAAATCAAATCAAATCAAATCAAATCAAATCAAATCAAATCAAATCAAATCAAATCAAATCAAATCAAATCAAATCAAATCAAATCAAATCAAATCAAATCAAATCAAATCAAATCAAATCAAATCAAATCAAATCAAATCAAATCAAATCAAATCAAATCAAATCAAATCAAATCAAATCAAATCAAATCAAATCGAATCCAATCAAATCCAATCAAATCCAATCAAATCCAATCAAATCCAATCAAATCCAATCAAATCCAATCAAATCCAATCAAATCCAATCAAATCCAATCAAATCCAATCAAATCCAATCAAATCCAATCAAATCCAATCAAATCCAATCAAATCCAATCAAATCCAATCAAATCCAATCAAATCCAATCAAATCCAATCAAATCAAATCAAATCAAATCAAATCAAATCAAATCAAATCAAATCAAATCAAATCAAATCAAATCAAATCAAATCAAATCAAATCAAATCAAATCAAATCAAATCAAATCAAATCAAATCAAATCAAATCAAATCAAATCAAATCAAATCAAATCAAATCAAATCAAATCAAATCAAATCAAATCAAATCAAATCAAATCAAATCAAATCAAATCAAATCAAATCAAATCAAATCAAATCAAATCAAATCAAATCAAATCAAATCAAATCAAATCAAATCAAATCAAATCAAATCAAATCAAATCAAATCAAATCAAATCAAATCAAATCAAATCAAATCAAATCAAATCAAATCAAATCAAATCAAATCAAATCAAATCAAATCAAATCAAATCAAATCAAATCAAATCAAATCAAATCAAATCAAATCAAATCAAATCAAATCAAATCAAATCAAATCAAATCAAATCAAATCAAATCAAATCAAATCAAATCAAATCAAATCAAATCAAATCAAATCAAATCAAATCAAATCAAATCAAATCAAATCAAATCAAATCAAATCAAATCAAATCAAATCAAATCAAATCAAATCAAATCAAATCAAATCAAATCAAATCAAATCAAATCAAATCAAATCAAATCAAATCAAATCAAATCAAATCAAATCAAATCAAATCAAATCAAATCAAATCAAATCAAATCAAATCAAATCAAATCAAATCAAATCAAATCAAATCAAATCAAATCAAATCAAATCAAATCAAATCAAATCAAATCAAATCAAATCAAATCAAATCAAATCAAATCAAATCAAATCAAATCAAATCAAATCAAATCAAATCAAATCAAATCAAATCAAATCAAATCAAATCAAATCAAATCAAAT
>OY764963.1:14480831-14506954 GCA_963668005.1 Melieria crassipennis
CTCTCTAGTTGTGCTTTTGGGCACTGAATGCTGTGCAATTTCGCACATACTTTCAGGCGCCATTTGTGCCGCTTAGTTGTTTGATAAATAAAGCTTTAACTAAGCTCGAGCTGTCCGGTGATCTTCAAAACTTATTAAAATTTAATGTATTTTTTCGTAAGTAGCAAACTTCAACAGTTTGATACATTAACTCACTAACTATTGCTCAAATATTTTTTTGTGATAAGAAAATTATTGGCAGTTGTTTTAAGATGTTAGGGCAATGTTTGTTTAAGAAAAAATTCGATTTAAAACAAATTGTGACAGTACTTTTGACACATCCAAATGTTAATAAAAAAGGTGTACTCAGTTTTTCGTTATCTAATCCGTTGTCCTTTTAGAAGTTTTAAGGATATACACATTTCAACGAATTTATTTAAATATTTGTAATTTTACAATTTTAAAGATATGAATACCAAATGAAAGAGGAAACTTGTTGCCTTTTGACTGAATTATCCATTTTGAATTTTGAGCACCAAAATGTGTTATTAAAGCCCTTACAAAAATTTATCCTATAATATCCTTGAAGATTATTAACGAATCCTTTTGACAAAAATATATGTTTCGGACCTCAGTCTGTTGAATCATACCTCAAATATGTATGCTTCTAGCTTTATTGGTTTAGAATAAAAAAAAACAGTTTCCATCCATAAACAAGAAAAAAGTATGGAATATGCACCATTTTTTGAGTAAAAAACCAGCTTTTCTGATGGAAACTTAATAGTAGCTGTAGCCGGTTTAGTTAGTAGGCCCTTTCCATTTTTTTATATATAAGATGTGCCAAAAAGTAAGAAAGTAGAAACGATCAAAATGTGACAGGAAAAGTACTCGTCATACAACTGTGAAGTGTCCTAACCGAAAATAATTTTGTGTTATCTCTTGTCTTCTCTTTCATGGAAGGAAGAAAGTGGGTCTGAAGTTGAATCATGTCCCATTTGTATTATTGTTGCTGTCGCTTTCATTGTAATCAAGTAGTTGACTACATGGGGAAGGTTGAAGCCGACGCCATCTTGAAGTTGTGTGGTCGCTGCTGTCTTCAATGTGTTTGGGCCACCAATCGATTCAAGATTTCAGGATGTTTTGTCATTTAAAAATGACAACTCTGAAATTCCGCAACTTCTGGGAAGTTGGAATGGAAAAAATTTGGAATATCAGAATTTTGGTATTGCCAAATGATTTGAGATCCTGAGATTTCGAGATTTTGTAATAAAAGTATTGAATGCTCTAACTTCGAGGCTTGATTGAGGTTATGATGAGTAAAAATTTTCACATGGCTCCTGGGTATTCCGGGGCCAGGACTCTATAGTTTTATCTATACAAATATATTTTTTAAATACTGTTGCGAAGAAGCAATGTGCTGAATGCTTGTCTATGCACGAACGCTTTTCCAAGCATACTTTTAGGCATGCACTTTCAAGTGCGGCGAATTTGGTATAATTCGCTTGGTGTTACTCCGATATGGCAAGGATGGTTCGCGAACTGTGCGAGAATGGTCGAGCGTGTTCCAATTGGAAGTTGCAAGAAACTTCGGCGCGATAAGAAAACTGGTATATAAGCAGCGCGGCGCGGCGCAACGAGGTCTGTCTGTGTTGAGCAAGCAAAGGGGAAACATGCAATAGTAGTAAAGTAGTAACAAGTGTAAAATTGTAAATAAAGTGATTGTTGATTTTTGTCTGCGTTTGCGCTGAATAACTGAAGTAGTTTTATTTTCAAGCACAATCCAGTATACGAACTTAGAACTAGTCATTTTCGTAACATTTGGTGTCAGAAGTGGGATTGTGCTACTGGAAATAAATTAAAATTGTAAAACGCAGACATGGTTAAACTCGAGCAACTGAAGGTGGAGCAGCTGAAGAAGGAGCTGGCCGCCTGGAATTTGCCGACTGCTGGCGGAAAGGTGGAGTTGCAGCTGCGCTTGCGAGAGGCATGTGAATCACGAGGCATCGATTGGGCTGCACACGAGTTTGGAACGCCGGAGCAAGAGGCGTCGGCCAAGGTGGAGGAATCGCCTGCTGGTGCTGCGTCGCTGCAAAGTACGGCTGCAGCGGCTGCGCCACTACAAGCATTGGACATGAGCCAGCTAATGGTTGCACTTAAAGGCATGTCGGCGCAAATCGAAACTGCAAATCGAGAAATGGCAGCGAAACTGGAAACTACAAATCAGGAAATTTCGGCAAAAGTCGAAACTGCAAATAGAGAAATGGCAGCGAAACTGGAAACTACAAATCAGGAAATTTCGGCAAAAGTCGAAACGGCAAACCGAGAAGTGGCAGAGCGAATGGAAAACAAGCTTCAGGAAAATTCTGCACGTTTGGAACAGAAAGTGGAAGAAATCTCCAACAAGCTCGATGTGAAGGTGGAGCACCTGGGAGCTCAAGTGGAGCACTTGGATAAACGAGTCGACGGCCTGGATGATTCTCTGAACAGACGAGTTGACGACCTGGATGAGTCTTTAAACAAACGAGTTGACAGTCTGGAAGATTCGATGCACAGAAAGATCGACGAGCGACTTAGAGAACTACAGCTACGAGCAAGGGTGCAGTCAGTTGAGGAAAGTTTTGCCATAGAAGTGCCTACTTATGATGGTACTACGTCGTTCGACACATTCAAACTACAATTCGATATGGCTGCTCTGGAGAGTCAGTGGACCGATGTTAGGAAAGGTCGGAGGCTGATACTGGCTCTAAGAGGTCCTGCGGCTGAGGTAATAAAAACCGTTCCGGAAGGTTTGAGAGGTGATTACGACACCGTCATAAGGGCACTGGCAGCCAGATACAGTGACGAGCACAACAAAATGCTGTATTATTGCGAGCTGAAGAGCCGTAGACAGAGAGCCAACGAGGCGCTGCAGACGTATGCGGCAGATATCGAGCGGCTGGTACCACTGTCCTACCCAGAATTCAGCATAGACGGTTTGGAAAGGCTGAAAATTGAGGCGTTTATTGAAGGTCTTCATGACCCGGAGACACGTCGCAGTACATTGATGATGATGAAGCCGACATTCCGTGAGACGGTGACAAGCGCATTGACGTATGAGACGGCCTGGAGGGGAAGTTTTCGACATTCATCTGCGGAAAGGCGCCGAGCCCAATATGGTCGTGTCACGCAAAGCCAGACAGTGAGCTCAGAGGCACCAGCGAGGCCGCGGGCTGTTTCATCTAGAGTCAGTTGCTGGCGATGTGGCAAGCAAGGCCACATATCACGAGACTGCCATCTGCGGGAGAAGCGTTCCGGACAACAGACGTCGCCAAGATGTGCTGACGCTCTGCCACATCATTCTTGCAAAACCGAGCGCAGGCATGATTCGCAAACCGAAAACCAGGGACAAATTGTGGATGTTCGGTCGGTAAGAGTTCTACAAGAGGAAGATTGGCCTGCGGGAAGGCTACAGAAGGACCAGCGCGAGGATACGGATCTCGCAAAGATCATCAAAGGCAAAGCGCGCAGAGTACGGCCGGACTGGCAGGAGATGGCTGGTGAGAGCCCGATCGCAAAGGCTTACTGGGCGCAGTGGCAAAGTCTACGTCTGAAAGACGGCTGCCTATACCGCGAGTGGGAGAGCAGGGATAGCAGGACCAGAAAATCCCTAATAGTGGTCCCGAAAGGTCGGATCGACGATGTCATCAAAGCAAACCATAACGACTCCAGTGGAGGGCACCTAGGCATCGCAAAAACTGTCGCCAAGATAAGAAGACGGTTCTATTGGGTGGGATGCCAGGGGTCTGTCGCCGAGTGGATAAGAGGCTGTGATCGGTGTTCGGCTGCGAAAGGGCCGATGAGAAGATCGCGGAGCCGCACTCAACTAGTCGGAAACAGGTTAAACGCCAGCTATGGTCTACGGGCTAACTCAGAAGGGTTTAAGGAAGGCGATCTGGTAATGCTCAACAACCCGCAGTGGAAGGAAGGTTTGTCTCCAAAAGTTCAAACATCATGGGAAGGACCGTACAAATCGTGACAAAGATTAATGACGTGGTGTACAGAGTTCAACGCTGCTGCAACAGAAACGCTAGGCTGAAAGTAGTCCATTTGGAGCGCTTGGCGTCTTACTCCGGCGGAGTCTCGGTACTTGTTCGGGACGAACAAGTCTAAGTGGTGGGCAGTGTTGCGAAGAAGCAATGTGCTGAATGCTTGTCTATGCACGAACGCTTTTCCAAGCATACTTTTAGGCATGCACTTTCAAGTGCGGCGAATTTGGTATAATTCGCTTGGTGTTACTCCGATATGGCAAGGATGGTTCGCGAACTGTGCGAGAATGGTCGAGCGTGTTCCAATTGGAAGTTGCAAGAAACTTCGGCGCGATAAGAAAACTGGTATATAAGCAGCGCGGCGCGGCGCAACGAGGTCTGTCTGTGTTGAGCAAGCAAAGGGGAAACATGCAATAGTAGTAAAGTAGTAACAAGTGTAAAATTGTAAATAAAGTGATTGTTGATTTTTGTCTGCGTTTGCGCTGAATAACTGAAGTAGTTTTATTTTCAAGCACAATCCAGTATACGAACTTAGAACTAGTCATTTTCGTAACAATACTATTTGTAACGAAGGAAAGGCTTAGAAGAAAGTTATCTTCACTACTCTGGTGGAATATTTTCACCCTGTTTTGAAAAAGTGGTTTCAAGAAAAACTTGACAGCTTCAAGTACTCTGAGACTATGTGATCAAAAATTGAACCCCTTTTTAATCTTTTTATATTCTTTATCTTATTGGATATTGTTTTTATGATGCTAAAGCAAAAAGTCAAGTACTCAGATTACCAAAATTTAAGACCTGTGTTAGCCCTTAACACTAGAAAGACTACAAATTTTCCATACCTAAAAAGACTGCATATTATATCCGCAGATATCTCGAAAAGTACACATCGGATTTGGCTTATTGCAATTGTAAAACCCTAATTGTAGAACTAATGGTAGAACCCCATAAAAAATAATAGTCATCAAAGCAAAAGTTTATAGAACTACATATATTTAAATCTGAAAAACTGTCAAAATTACCGCAATGGTCTTTCTGGTGTTAACTAGTCTTAAGATCCACTTTGGTACTAGAGGGTTAAGTGAGCTTTTAAATGATTTTAGCTCTGCGCACATGTAAAATGTGGCTGCTATCTGCTGTCTTTGGAAATGCCATAAGAAACGTTGAAGTGTTGTTACTCAAAGCTAATCAACTGAGCACGTTTAACACCATCGAGTACGTGACAGAATTGCATTTTTTCACTTATCAGTCGTAATTATGATTTTTCAAGTGTTGAGTCTTAAACATGTCAGTTCACAACCTGAAAGTGTAAAATACTATGGCATAAAAAAAAATCATCATTCTTTTCCTAACTACAATCAATCAGTCCAGCTGTGTTCTTCTATAAACACTGCGGTGTGTAACTCACAACAATCAACGACCGTAGCAACCAATTTCCCACATAAATTGAGCGCATACGGCAACTCTACACTAACCAAGTTCTCTTCACTTCAACGCCACCGATCGCATTCAACGCTACTCAGTGCATTGCTGTCGTGCAATCGACGCACAGTCGGCGAAGAACGCAGTCCATCGATTTTTCGTCACAACGCAATGCTACACAATATCAGATTCTACAAGTTTCTGCTGATTCTGCACATAATTGCAACATTGGCGCGATCGCAGCATTGGTGCGACGTCAATGCCGTCGATCGGTATTCGTGGAGTGGCAACGACGGCCAACATACGGTCAGTAGTATTTTTCAAGTGTTGCCACGTTGTCCGACGGGCTTCATTTTTGCCGTTGGCAGATGCAGAAAACTGGCGTAATAAAAATTAAAATTTTAATGTTTAAATTTATATGTAAACGCAACAACAATAACAAAGTGAAATAAAGTGTGAAGTGAAGTTGTGGATAAGAAATATTTCGTCAGAAATATTCAACTTTCTCAGAGTTTTTAATTTAATGACCAGTAATTGAAGTAATTGAATGAAGTTGTTATATCTCTAATATTATCGACTACTATATAGTTTATTGTACATTTATTTACATAAATAACCAGATCTATATTTATATTAAATTCATGTGCTTATAAAAAAAATGAATTTTTATTTATCTGTTGGTGTGAAATTTTTGGACTCGGTTTTTTCGCCCCATAAACTTTGAACATTAAACATCTATTCGTCTCATTGCCTGTTGGACAATGAGTACAAAATTCACTCCATAAGTGGTAGAAAATGGGTTAAGATTTTATATGAAGAAATTAATTGTAATTAATTAAAAATTTTATTTGAAGATTTTGTATGAAGAAAATTTACTTAAACTAAATGAAAATGAAAACCAGGTTTTAAATGGATTAGGTCATGTTTGCTCTCAGGATTTTGCCGAAATACAGAAATGGGTCTATGGGTCACAAGGAAGAAGAAGTGATTTTTTTTGAAGATTTTGTACGAATAAATTTTACTTAAACTAAATGAAAATGAAAACCAGTTTCTAAGAGGATTAGGTTAAGGTGACTGTGTGGTCTCAGGATTTTGCCTAAAGACACAGATGGGTTTATTGTCATACCACAAGGAAAAATAAGTGATGTTTTTTTACTGCAAATCGTTAGATCACCTATCCAAGTCATTTTTGTTTGTGAACAAATCCTACCAAGCCTTTCATATTACCTGATCTGAGGTCATTGAAGTTTCCCAGGAAAGGGAGCCTTAAGATTTCTATCTACATCTAAGGCAAACAGGGCAAAACAGATTACAATTATCAATCTTATATCTTATATTCCTTCTCCAAGGTGAAATATTAAATCTGGCTACCCAAATCTAAAAAGACAATGTCCAATTTAATTCGCTGTAGTGTAAACTTTTTCGAGGACATGAATTATTATCTGGTTTTCTGTAAAACACATCATTCCTTAAACGAAGTCGTCTTGTTTTCACAGATCTTTGAATGTAGTAATTTCGTTTATTTTTTTACAGTAAAAGGCTACTTTCTTATAGGAAATAACCCTTTGAGAACCGTATGTAACGATTGTGTGATGTGCTATACAATTGTGTTAGGGCCTGAAAATGAAATGAAAAAAATCTTAAATCAATGGAACCAATAATGCACGTTTCTCTTAACCCCTTATTAACCCCGTCAGATTTTTATGACTAAATACTTGTTTAATTTAGTTTTTTGAAATTAGTTCACTATATTTAAAGTCAACAGTCCTATTTAATCATCTTTCCCCATACAAACTGTCCCATTGTTGACCTGGTCAGATTATGATTTTTTAAAAAGTGAAAAATACGAGTCGAATTATTTCTGATTTAAAGTGCTAATACTAGATAAGTTTGTAATAAAAAAGTGTTAAATACGTGTCGAATTATTTCTGATTTGAAATGATTTTACTTAGTTTATAATAAAATCAAAAACCATTTAATCATGTTTTTCATATAAATTTTTAACACATCATTGACTTTGTTAGATTTTGATTTTCGCTAAAAATTAAAAATACGTGTAGAATTATTTCTCATTTGAACTGCTTTTACTAAGTGCTTTTACTAGTAAAAACAAAAACCATTAAATCATGTTTCTCCATGCAAACTTTTAACCCAAGGCTGACCCTGTGGTACTTTAATTTAAAAAACAATGAAAAATATTTGTTTAATTATTTCTGATTTAAAGTACTTTTACTAAGTTTGTAGTAAAAAAAACTATTAAATCATGTTCATCTATGCAAACTTTAAACCATTGTTGCCCCGACGGATTTTGTTTTTCAAAAAACTAAAAAACACCTGTCTAATTATTTTTTATTTAGAGTTTTCTACCAAGTTTTCTACCATTAGGCCCATGGGTCCATGTTTTTTATAGTCTTCCCGTATACAAACCTTAACCCGTTGTTAACTCCTGTTTCATTTTGATATCAGAAAAATTAAACAATATCTACCGAATTTTTTTGATTCCAAGTATTTTCACCAAGTTTGAAATCAATTGGTTCATTAAATCACGTTTCTTAATTTAATTCTTAATCACCTTAACACATGTTTTGCCCCTTTCGATCACAGAATTAAAAAAATCCCGTTTTAGAGGAGGTTCATTTTTCAAGATGTATCTACGGTTCAAATTTAATAATTGTAGCTGAACAGTCCGGACTGGGCGATGATGAATCAGTCAGTCAGTCAGTCAAGACAAACAATTATATGTAAGAAAAAATTCAATTAATATATATTCAATACATTTTGATTTTTGCTTAGTAGAAGCCCAAAAGTTGACAACCACACAACTCCGTTTATATGGGAAACGCCCTCTGGTGGTGAATTTCTAAACCTTAATTAATTTTGTATTTTTTTTACTGAAGAATGTTGCCGATCGCTGAATAAATCATTCAAATCGGTTGAGTAGTTTCCGAGATACGATGCTTCCTCGCTTACTTTACTACTACATTGACAATTGGGGAGCTAATTCCATAGAAAATGGCCAGTTTTGTATGGCAGCCCCCTTAAGACTTGGTGATAGCGTTTAGATATGTTTGGAAGAAACATTCGGAAAGGAAAATAAATAAGTGCTGGTCTTACATTTGACACATCTGAGGTCAACTTGGGAGCAGTTGGAGGCTATTTTATAAAAACGATCATTTTGTATGGGAGCCCCATTAAGGGTTGGAGATAAAGTATAAATATGTTTGAAAGAAATGTTCAGTTAGGAAAACTAGTGAGGGTCAGTCATAGAGTTTAACCCTCTAAGAGCAACTTCTGACCAGATGTGGCGCAATTTGTCTAAGTTGCCAGCTGTTTTGTGAAATTCTTTTCACCATTTACTTTTTCACCAAACCACATAAAGTGAAAGGTTCTTCATCACCTAAATCAAAAAATTGTGCACTGAATTTGTCTATTAAATACATACCACGCTTTTGGACATTTCAGCTCCCTCCTTTTCACAGAGGAGATGACAGGACAGCAACAATCGAGGTTAATTTGTTTACAAATATCGATAGAAAATTTAAAAAAAAGTCAAGGAAAAGATAATAATTTTTTTAGTTTCTAAAATGGTTTACGGTTTTGAATTCATTGACCCCTATTTGCCTTAAAATCGATGACAAACCCATAATCATTGTATACAATTTAATTGTTAGGCTTTGGCGCATTTTTATACTTTTGAAATTGCCAAAAAACATCTAAGTGAAGTGAAGATTAGTTCCAAATTATGAACTTCAATCGGACAAAGCCCTGTTTAATTGAGTCAAAAGACCAGCCCTTCCGTTTACTATAATTGAACCTTCACTGCAAAAAACGCCTACGAAATTATCCTCTGCATGTTTCGTCTTAGCACCAATAAAGTCGTAAATATTTGCCACCCAGTGAAGAGCACCGAAAATGCCGTATTTAAATGGAAATGAGCCGCGTTGCTCATACTTGGCGCATTTCAATACATTTTCTTGGCCCAAAAAATATGACTTCATTGCCGCTTGGGGGGCGCAGGGGATGCGGTGTGCGGTGCTGTGTTGCTGTTAGATTTTTATCGTTGTTATTGTTGCTGTGCGCAAACCCTACCCTACCACAACACGAAACGCAAATTCATTTAACCAGCAAAGGGAACGGCATAAAAACATAAAAACACTGTCGTAGCGGCGATGAGACGCCGGGGGCGGAATCAACAAATTTATGTGCACGCACGCTATGCGGTGCGACGTGCGGCAGCGCCAATTCACCAATTTGTTGTTTTTTTTTTTTGCTTTTGTTCATCAAACAAAACCAACAGCAATAATAACAGCAACAACAACAACAACAAAAAGCAAGCAGAACATAAGCTTGACGAGAACATCGAAGGGGCTAGAGCGGGCAGAGGGGGCCACAGTGCCGGCTGACAGGCGAAAAGCGGCAAACGACAGTGAAATGTTGCCAGCAGCTCGAAATGGCGGCGAAACTAACAGTGAAATCGAGCAGGACCTGTTCCGGCCAGCGCATGCAGGAGGTTAAGTGGTAAAAGTGCTGCCAGTTGTTATTGTATGCAGGCGCGCGGGTCGATAATGCCGGCGCCAAGCTGTCGGGACAAATTTCATAGCTCGAGTGGCGCCTAAGCCGCAGCGGCAGTATGGCAACAAAAAAGGGCGACAGCGACCGCAGCCGCAGCGATTTCAACAAAAGCAACCAAGACATCGCATTAGGAGCGGACGTCGCACAGGATGGCGAGTGGCGTGCGACGCAACGGACTGGCAAGAAATCACGAATATGCTAAGCCAGAAAGCGTGAGGCCGAGTGCGGCGAAAAAAAGTGCACACACGCCAAACAAACAAAAAGCGAAAGCAGCAAAGAAATGGGAAATTGAAAAAACTTAGAAAAATGCTTTTGGTGTACGAGGTCGACACATTGAGGGCGCTACAGTGTAAGCAGAGAAGGCGCTCATTGTGGTGCAGAAAGGGTTAAAGATTAATAAGTTCAAGAACCTTTCCAAAGTCCTCTTGAAGTCCAAAACTGGAACTCTATTTTTTGTATCTGCTATGCCGAGTCCTCTAATAACTCTTTAAGAAACTATCCACCATATAGAACTGAAGAGCCCAAATCTATTATCCAGTCTTCACTTAACCCAAGCTTGTTTAGGCCTACAAAAATCTACTTAGCCTTTCTCCAGCTCAATTGTGTCGAGTCCTCTACGAACCCTTTTGAGATCACCTTGACTGCATAACTGTAGAAGATCTCAGAACCAGTTTTCAACTATTATATAGAAAAAATCTCTGGATTTCGTGCATAGAAACCTTAATAATATCCTTCAGAATTCAACAATTTACTCTAATTTTCTATGCGATATTTTCTTAACTCTGAAATCTTCCTATTAGTTACCTCTAATAACCCACTTATAAGCTGTCTGGTTCATAGAACTGTAGAGCCAAACATTATTATCTAAAATATATATAACCTACACGAGTTAAGGTCTACAAAAAACCAAATAAAGCAAAGTACTTGTGATCCAATATATCGAGCCCTCTACAAACCCAATATTCGAATGTCATGATTGCAGAACTTTAGAATACAAAACTCCACTTGTGCTTCGATATCTCGAGTCCTCTACGAACTCACTATTCGACTGTCATGACTGTGAAACTGTAGAAGATCTCAAAATCAGTTTTCAACCATATGAATGGATTAAAAATCTATACGATATCGCCAAACCCTAACAGAGTCTAAGTTCCCCAAACTTTTAATACTTGTTTGGTTAAATTTGAAAACTTATTATGAAAGTTAATGTAACCCAACGATTCAGTACAGCGCATGGAAACAAAAACTACATGCAAGAATATTAGCGCAGCAGTGGTTTTGACTGTTTTTTGCTTGCTATAAGGGTTGAGGTTAGGTTCATTGTGAGCAGTGTGAGGGTGTTGTAAAAAGCAGCTGGCAAGAGCGACAGGCATGATAGAGTGTTGCAGAAAATCCAGATGTATCTACGCATGTAGAGAATAGAAAAATATCGCCAGAAATAATTTAGTTAGAATGTTGTAGAATGTAGAAACAAATTTACAGGAATTGTGAAGTTTGAAAATCTGTGGTTAGTTAAAAAATTCCGAGTTCAACTCTCAAATAACTTAACACCAATCAAAACCAAATCGAGAAAGCATTATTTGAAAGCATACACCAATCTCTACCTCTTTCCTCCATTCAATATTTTTATCATTATCTCTATCTCCAACTTTATTTCTATCCGTATCGCTATCCCTATCCTCCCACCCTCCGCCTATCCTTGTCCTTATCCATATTCCAATTCCTATACCTGTCTCTATCCCAATCCCTATCTTCATTCCTATTCCTGTCTCTATGCCTCTCCCTATCCCTAACCCAATCGCCATCTCTATTCCTATCTTTATCGTTATCCCCATCGGTTTACCTATCCCTATCCCCATCTCTCTCTCCCTATCCCAATCGTCATCTCTATTCCTTTCTATATTGTTATCCCCATCCCTATACCTATCCTTATCCCAGTCCCATTCCCAGTCCCATTCCCATTCCCATTCCCATTCCCATTCCCATTCCCATTCCCATTCCCATTCCCATTCCCATTCCCATTCCCATTCCCATTCCCATTCCCATTCCCAGTCCCAGTCCCAGTCCCAGTCCAAGTCACAGTCCTATCCCTGTCCCCATCCCTATTCCTATCTTTATCGTTATCCCCATCCCTGTCCCTATCTCAGTCCCAGTCCCAATCCTTATCCCTATACCTATCGCATTCACCATCTCTGTTGCTATCTTTATCGTTATCTCCATCCCTATCCCAGTCACAATCCTTATCCCCATCCCTCTTCCTATCTTTATCTTTATCCCCATCCCTATCCCAGTCCCAGTCCCAATCCTTATACCTATCCCTATCCTCAACCCCATTCCTATTCCTATCTTTATTCCTATCTCTATCCCAATCGCCATCCCTCTTCCTATCTTTATTGTTATCCTTTTCCCTATCCCCATCCCATATCACTATCCCAATTCTCTTTCCATATTCCCAACTTAATTTCTATTCCTTTTCTTATCCCTATTTTCAACTCTACCTCTACGCCAATCCAATTGTGACACATTTATCTACTTTACCTCAAATAAATTTACAGTTCACTTATCACTTGTCCAGCGCCGTCAGCCCACATACCGCCCGTGTCAGCTGTAGGGCGGCAGTACTCAGCTGTTTTGGCAGCTGTTTCGTTTGTCCTTTCTCGTACCGGCCGGCAAATGTCTTCGGCACATTGCGTGTCCTTTGAGTTTCTGTACTATTTAAATGTGTATGTGTGTGTGTGTGTGTAAAGGCGATGTGCTGCAACTGTCGCATGTGGCATGCGGTAGCGAAGCGAAATTTATTTGGTTGCTAAGCGGGAAATACGCGTTGTCCGTCCATTCAACCAGCGGTACGTCCTTCTGTGCGTCCTTTTGGCTGTGCATGTTGCCGCGTTGTCGCGCATTTAGTGCTCGGCTTGGCATTTGAATTGTGACGATTTGCTCAAAAGTGGAATTGAAACACATTCAGTATCAGTTGCTGCCCGCTCGCCGCACTTCGTCCTTTTCTTTGGCCGTTTTATTATTTTGTTTACTTTGTCTGTTCGTACGTCAGTGCGGCGTGGTAGTTGGCCACTTTTAATGCCCTCTATTTGTCATTCATAGTGGTGATAGTTTAAGTGTTTTTCGGTCTTTGTGTTTTACTGGCGCTGCTGACTAACACGCAACTCCCACACACACACACACACACAGACCTATGCAAACCAGTGGGAAAGGTGATTCATCGCAAATCAAATCAAATGTATGCTCTCTCTCATTCGTTCATTTCGGCTTTCATTTCGCTTCGCTGACGCTGGGAAAGCAGCGTCGGTTATGCGCCTAAATGTAGACTGCCAGCTTGGCACCAATTTAACGCGCACCTCTAACCGTCACTGTCGGCGGCCTCAATGGCATTCAATGAAATGCTTTCTTAATTTCGTACATTTGAATGTGTTGCGTGTGTGTGTGTTCGTATGAGGCGCTCTGTGTGCTTAATGGCATTTGCCCAATAAACGCGCCTTGTTTTTGTTAATAGTAACAATATTCTTTATTGTTGCACATTTGTTTGCCGCATAAAGCCAAATCATGAATTGTGCGCGTGTGTATGAATGTGTGTCTGTATTTACGCGGAAACGCATATAAAGAGTTTATTAATTTTATTGCTGGAAATCACAAACGCTGCGCAAATCAGCTGCCAAATAATTGAGTAAAACAAAGCAAAAAGGAACTCAAAGTTAGTTGACAATTAAGGAAATCTGTTCTTGTGTCAGTCAGGATTGCTCATTCTTAGGTTCGAGTTCATGTGTTCATGTGTTGATGGACTGTGGATTTTAACCTCCTAAATCGAAATTTTTGGTTTTTTTATTATAGAAAAATAAGTACTAGAAATAGTTTTAACAGGGACTTAACTATTATAAGTTTTTTAAGAACATAATTGCAGTGCAACTATTAAAATGTAACAGACATTTTTTTGTGGATTATAATTATTATTTACGACAATTAATTTTTATGATGCATAACAACTGTTATAAGAAAAAAATATTGTTTTCATTCTTGATAATTATTATTTGAGGATATTTTTTGTATATTTGTATGACTTAATTTAATTACATTGCCGATTACTATTATTTTGAGAAATTTTCATTTATGAATTTGAAACAATTAATAATCGATTCATACCAAAAATGTGGTAATTAAAAAATTTAAATATAAAAAAATTTTATTTTTCAAAATAATAGTTATCGGCAACGTAAATAAAAAATATCGTAAATAAAAGTTATGAAGCAACTTAAAAAAAATTACTCAAAATAATAAATATTGGTAACGTAAATAATAAAGTCATAAATAAACTCAAAAATATAAATCAAAATAGTTACAGGCCACGAAAAAAATGTCTTATTGGGAATTTAATTTAATTTAATTTTATTTTATTTTATTTTATTTCATTTTTCGAAATTTTGTAATTTAGGACATTTTTTTTATTTTCAAAAATATAGATAATTATTTAAGGTCTCTGGTTTTGAGATGTAAAAAAATGTCTCAGATCAGATTTGTTATATAAAAGCGTGTTATACACTGCAACCTGTTAGATCGATCGAACCAATCAATCTCATTTATAAAACCTCTGTCAGATTGATATCTGCTTAACATTCAAAAACATCGAGAGGATCAAGTGGGGTGCCCAAGATATGCTCATCGAGGTGTTTGTATCTTTTTTGTATTAAAGTATGTTTTGTTTCGCAATGAAATGTGTGTCATCATACGAAATAATTTTTAAAGTTCGATGCATATTGAACATTTGGTATTTAAGTAGTAGTACCACCATAGAATTTTGAATCTATTTTGTTTGAGGAAAAATCCTCTTTCAATTCCTGAAATAAACCGTAAAAAAGGCTCAGTTGTCTAAGTGTGGAAGAAGGGGAGACTGTAAGTCATCTTCTCGACCACTTTAGGCTCACTAATCTTCGACAATTTGGGTGATCTCAGTTCAGTCAATATCAAAAACCTGCTAAGTTTCATTCCCCAATTAAACTGTCTTAACAGGGCTTTCGAATAGCCTTCAGTAGGGTCACACCACTTCTTTCTTCTTGTGGTATCATGGCTCTGACAACCACTTCAATCTGACCTTATCTAGAATTTTGAAACAATTTGTTACAAAAGAAATCCTCTGCCTTTGCCACGCTTTCTTTTTCTTTCGAAAGATCTGCAGTAAGGTCACATCCCCTTTGTTTTTCTAGTATCGCAATGAACCCAACATGTGGCCCAAGATTGGCTTGCAAGGTCCCGTGCTCTGACAGCCACTTCAACCTAACCTAACTTCGAATTCTAAAACAATGTTTTAAAAAAAAATATTCCTCTTTCTTTGCCATGCTTTCTCTAGATAGATATGGAAAGTTCTAAATTGCATCCACAAATTAAACTGGTTAAATACGGTTTTTGAATAATCTACAATAGGGACATCACTTTTTTTCTTGTGGTATCACAATGTGCCCAACTCTGACCCACTTCAACCTAACCTTACTGTTTTAGGATTAAGATTCCCTATGCTCAACAAACACAACAAAACCTTAGCTGTTTTAGGATTAAAATCCCACAAAAAGCCTTGATTAACTAGAAAAAAACTTAAAGCTAATAGAAGTCAATCTAAGTATATAACGACTTTTGTTCTTTAAGAAGGACCCCTGTTTTTTAATCGCGTACTGAATCATATTTTTTACGCTTTTTAGTAGCATGGTCGGCCTCGATAGCTCAGCGGGTAGCGCGCTGGCTTCTCATACCGAGCGCCCCGGGTTCGATTCCTGGCTTGGGCTGGAAAAAACACTCATCTACTTCTGTCGCTATCCACATGAAGGGAATGAGAATTACAAGAATCGCACAAGTGCGCTCTTGGCAGGCAATGGCAAAACCTCCAAGTGTGAAAGAAAAACTGCCCATCGCCGTTCGGATTCGGCGTTAAACTGTAGGTCCGCTCCCCTCCCTTTCCCCATCCGTTTGAAATGTGTGGTGCATCACATGTTGAAAAAAAACAGTGTTGCATACGCATTTCAAACGGGTGGAATCTGTGGTATCACAACGGGCCCATTAAGAGGCCTAAGTGTGTCTCATACAGAGGCAGCCACCTCAACCTAACCTAACCTAACCTTAGTAGCATTAAATCAACTGAAAAGTGCATCCTTTTATTAAATAGTTTGAGTTTTTCAATTCGGGAAAAGTCTACCAAACCAATTGAAAATCATAAGAAAAATTCTTCACTCAATCTGTGGAACTGTAGATTTCTTTATTTTTATTATTTTTAGAATAAATTCAACCATTTTCAAATATAGTGAAACCTTTTTCAAATTGAATGAAACCATTGAACCGGTGAAACATTTTTCAAATGCAATGCAATTATTTTCATATAAAATTAAACTTAAACATTTTCAAATATAGTGAAACCTTTTTTCAAATTGAATGAAACCATTGAAGCGGTGTAATTTTTTGTAATTTTTCAAATGCAATGAAATTATTTTCATATAAAATTAAACTTCTCTTTTGACATCTTTCATTTCATCTCTTTCACCGGAATGGTTATTGCATTGTTTTGCATAAATCCAGTTCGAATACTAAATTACGAATTGGATTCATTTAGCTTTCCTCTCGTCCAATGGCCGCATCTTCCACACGAAGTAGCTTCAAGACGTCGTAAGGCCAACAAGAACAAAATGTTACAACATATTTTTAGTTTGACCACATATCGCGCACGTCTGGCAACCCTAAGTGCACGGCATTAGATTCCCTCGGCTAATGAACGCATTAAACACTTAGGCAAAGTAAATGAACCACAAAGCAATAACACATAAAATGTGAAAAGCGAAATGCAATTAAAATTATAGTCAACAACAACAACAACAAGCTGCACACACACACCCGCCAGCGACTATGTGTGAGTGTGTGGGTGCAGCACAATCACAGCGCAAACGCCTCTGGCGCCGCCTGCAGCCAGTCACTCCTCCAGTCACTTTGACAGTGGCGCACGAAGAACACAGCTGGCGCTTGCTACTAGCTTCCTTTCCGTCTCGACTTCATTCGTAAACTTTGCGCATTTCTGCCAGAGCAAAAAAGCAGCTGCAAGTGGTCGACCGGAAACGGAATGTTTCTGCAATGCGTCGGCTGGCAGGTGGCTGGGATGCAGCAGCCATAAGAAATGCCCAATGTGCGTCGTGTTCATGTCCATCGCGCCAGAGAGTGAAACATAAAAAATCCATTCAACGCACACAGCGCGCTGCACGCACGACTACACCGATGTGACGCTTTGTGTGCGTGTGTGTGTGTGCGCACAAGTGGCCGCACCACCAACGGTGACTCTGCATTCGGGCGCCTCTAATGCGGGAATTTATTTCAAGCGCTACACTGACCAGTGGTTTGCGTAATTAATAAATTGATTGGATTGCTTTGTAGTGCTCAAAGTGATGCTGCAATATTAAAACAACAACAACAACAATCAAGTTAAAGAAAGAAAATTCCAAAGTATGCGCGTGGATTAAAAGATGAGATAATAAATAGTTGCTTAAAGCTTAGCTGGGATAATGATTTAAAAACTTATTGTCTCTCCTTGAGACTGCGACTTAGGCGAAGATGTGCGATTTGTGGCGCTTGTGTCGAGGCTTTGATGCAAAAGTTTTTGGTGCATCAAAGAGGGTCACATGTGTGACATCAACATGAATGCACAAATACACTCTCAAGCACGGTTGGCACTTAGCTGACATTTTGGTACCAAAATTATCCTAAAAAAGGTCTAACGGAAAGGAAAGGTGTAACGAAAGGACCATTTTATGTTTTCGACAAAAAATTTTTACCGATTGCCTTCAGTCAGTTCATATTTTTTTGTATAAAAAAGGCCCAAATTACACAAAAATGGCCCAAAGGCCCAAGTGATATAAAAAGACATACTTTTCCGACCCACGATTTAAATTTTGTATCATTTGCTTTCCTTGCAAATTACAGCTCTGAAATTTGACAGCTTTTTTCTACGATTGTTCTGATTGTTAAAATGGGCCGCTACACAAAGAAAGAAGGCGTTTTCGTTGTGAAACAAAATTTATTTATTGGAGGAACGATTTTTGATGTCAGCTGACCAAGAAAATCGTGCGATTTGACGCCGTGCGATTTCTTTCTTAGGAATTTTGTGAAACCTCTAATCTATGCAAATAAACCACAAGCAATTCCTGGGCTCAAAGCCGAGATCCAACGCGTCATCGCTGAGATGGAGTCACATATTTGTCTATACATATGTCATGGAAAATCGAAGAAATTATGAAGTAATGCAATGTGATGTGATGTGATGTAATGTAATGTAATGTAATGTAATGTGATGTGATGTGATGTGATGTGATGTGATGTGATGTGATGTGATGTGATGTGATGTGATGTGATGTGATGTGATGTGATGTGATGTGATGTGATGTGATGTGATGTGATGTGATGTGATGTGATGTGATGTGATGTGATGTGATGTGATGTGATGTGATGTGATGTGATGTGATGTGATGTGATGTGATGTGATGTGATGTGATGTGATGTGATGTGATGTGATGTGATGTGATGTGATGTGATGTGATGTGATGTGATGTGATGTGATGTGATGTGATGTGATGTGATGTGATGTGATGTGATGTGATGTGATGTGATGTGATGTGATGTGATGTGATGTGATGTGATGTGATGTGATGTGATGTGATGTGATGTGATGTGATGTGATGTGATGTAATGTGATGTGATGTGATGTGATGTGATGTGATGTGATGTGATGTGATGTGATGTGATGTGATGTGATGTGATGTGATGTGATGTGATGTGATGTGATGTGATGTGATGTGATGTGATGTGATGTGATGTGATGTGATGTGATGTGATGTGATGTGATGTGATGTGATGTGATGTGATGTGATGTGATGTGATGTGATGTGATGTGATGTGATGTGATGTGATGTGATGTGATGTGATGTGATGTGATGTGATGTGATGTGATGTGATGTGATGTGATGTGATGTGATGTGATGTGATGTGATGTGATGTGATGTGATGTGATGTGATGTGATGTGATGTGATGTGATGTGATGTGATGTGATGTGATGTGATGTGATGTGATGTGATGTGATGTGATGTGATGTGATGTGATGTGATGTGATGTGATGTGATGTGATGTGATGTGATGTGATGTGATGTGATGTGATGTGATGTGATGTGATGTGATGTGATGTGATGTGACGTGACGTGATGTGATGTGATGAGATGTGATGTGATGTGATGTAATGTGATGTGATGGGATGTGGTGTAATGTGATGTGATGTGATGTCATGTGATGTGATGTGATGTGATGTGATGTGATGTGATGTGATGTGATGTGAGGTGATGTGATGTGATGTGATGTGATGTGATGTGATGTGATGTGATGTGATGTGATGTGATGTGATGTGATGTGATGTGATGTGATGTGATGTGATGTGATGTTATGTGATGTGATGTGATGTGATGTGATGTGATGTGATGTGATGTGATGTGATGTGATGTGATGTAATGTGATGTGATGTGATGTGATGTGATGTGATGTTATGTTATGTGATGTGATGTGATGTGATGTGATGTGATGTGATGTGATGTGATGTGATGTGATGTGATGTGATGTGATGTGATGTGATGTGATGTGATGTGATGTGATGTGATGTGATGTGACGTGACGTGACGTGACGTGACGTGATGTGATGTGATGAGATGTGATGTGATGTGATGTGATGTGATGTGATGTGATGTGATGTGATGTGATGTGATGTGATGTGATGTGATGTGATGTGATGTGATGTGATGTGATGTGATGTGATGTGATGTGATGTGATGTGATGTGATGTGATGTGATGTGATGTGATGTGATGTGATGTGATGTGATGTGATGTGATGTGAAGTGATGTGATGTGATGTAATGTGATGTCATATGATATGATGTGATGTAATGTGATGTCATATGATATGATGTGATGTGATGTGTTGAGATGTAATGTGATGTCATATGATATGATGTGATGTGATGTGATGTCATGTGATTTGATATGATGTGAAGTGGGTAGAAAGGCTGAAAGGCTTCCATAGCACTCAGTTTATTTGGACCAATGTAGGCCTGATGAATAGGGCAGGAAAAAGGAAGGGATAGGAGAGAGATAAGCGATAAAAGAGGAGAATCGTGCAAAGGGAAGAAACTCCTAGTTTCTTTGACGAACCTAAGGAGGATGGGAAAAGGCAGAGAATAAACTTCTCTCGTATTAAATACATTGCTCCCCAAAATATGATTTCTGCTTCTTCAGAAAGCTGGACAGTAGAAGATAAAATGATCTGATGTATCACATCTTTAAGGCAGCAATTGCATGTGTGGTCATGGATTATTTGAATGTTTACCATATGTTGGTCACATGCATTGTGTCCTTGGATTACTCGGATTATGAAAGGTAGATTTGAAAATCCGCTCTCTCCTTTTTTTTTTTAATACGAGCCACCTATCCTATAAATGCGAGGCATTGCGCTGGTTCAGGAAGGATATATAGGCGTCACTCGGCGTTCCTTCAAAACACTGCACTTCGGACCATTTTCCCTTGTGACCAATGCTGACATGGTTCTTGATACACTGTAGAACCCCGACAGCGTTGACGCCGATTGCACTAAACAACAAAAACATAATAATAAGGTTCTGACAACAGGTACCGGTAGTAATAATGATAAATAACACTACTCGACACGAAAAATGCTCCTAAAAATAAAAGTATTTTTTAGACTAATCTTCGGCTACTGAACACGAAACTGAGTATCAAAACATTTTCTTAAAAAGCGTTTTCGAAAAATCTTCGAAAAACACGTTTTTTTCCTCTTATTTCAGTTATGAGCACATATCCCGTAAACCAACCATCCGACTAACAAAAGTGGCCCGTCGTTCAAAAGGTAATTAACTAACCTTTCCAACAAATATATAGATTGTCCAAATCAGATGAGATTTCGGGAAAGTACTGACGATGAAACTTGTAAAAAAGTGAATTTTTCGACCAATCATAAAATTTCGAATGTTTTTTTTTTATAGATAAAATAAATGATCTTCTCTGGCTGGAAAAATTACAAAATTATGATGCACTGAATGAAAACACCAACTTTACATTTATTACACCGTACGAACAAATGTTTTAATTTTTATTTTTCCGAGACTCATCCAAATGTTGATATAGACGTGAAACTAGAGATCATTTATAGTATCCTGGAATAGTCAGTTTTTCATTTTTTGACCCAAAAACCTTCTTATGTTATTCTATGCCATATGGCATAGTCTCTTTTCAGTGCCTGTTTTAGGTAAAAAAACTTGTGGATACTATATTTTTGTTGTTCCTTAGAATAGTTTGAAGTTTTAGGAAAAATACGAAATTAATAAACTGAATAATTAAGTTGAGAGAAGAGAAGTATACACGTTTTTTTAATGGTATATCTTGAGATAGTGAAGGAAGAAGAAGCAGACATGCGTAAAAAGTTGTAAGTTTAAGTAATTATTACAGCCACAACGATGTGGTTGCTCTCATAGAAAAACACTCTAAAATACAGGGTCCGGGTATAAAAATTAAAAAATTTCTTATGGAATGTTGCTAATGTAAACACATAGAAGCCTAAAACGTAAAATTTAAAATTTTAACTTTCCCCAGTAAAAAGCTGTACCGAAAGGGTTAAAGGACTTTAACATTTTAAGGATATACACATTTCAAATATTTTTTTTTAATATTAAGGGTTGTGCAATGATGAAGATATGGGCATCAAATGAAAGAGAAAAATTTTCTTCTTTTAACTAAATTTTATATTTTCAACTTTCAGGACCAAAATAATTAAGGTAAGGTAAACATATGTAAATGTTTTGGATCTCAATCTGTAGATTCATAACTCTAAATTTTATTCTATTTTGGTCCTTTTTTGTTAACTGTGACCTAAGGAAGGAATACCGAAGATACGATTTTAAAAAAAAAATTGAGTTCAGAGTTGAAGACATTGGTTCATCATTAACGGTGACCGTGAAAATGTTTGGGGTAAAGCACGTTCCGGTTCTATGACATGTTTTGCTGAGTAAGCATTCAAACATCTATTGGAGAGCCCCTGGAGAGAGCAATACTTACTTTGTAAAAATGGATAATTAAGTATTTAGAAGAGTTCAGCAAAATTTCGCTTCCAATTTGCTTTCAGCCATTGAGCTGCGTTTGCTTCGAGTTCAACTACACTTCAACTTACCATCTCTACAACACGTTTAATTTTATGTGTTATTATTGATTTACTATATTTACCATCAATAATATTTATTATATTGCATTGCAAACAAGTCATTTCCGGTTAGTTGCTCACTTAAAATAACAGACATGCTTTTTCGTCGCCTCGTTATTATCAGAATTTGTTGACATCATGCTGCTGCCGTTGTCGGTGCTTTCGTTCCAATTTTGCGGCAGTTGCCTCTTTCCAACTTGTAGCCTTTTGAGCACTTCTTATTAATCCCCCACAGCCACCAACCTCGAGCCGATTTATGTATTGGTCTCCCAGTTTGGCACACTTGGCTCAACATTAAAATTACTAACAAAATACAAACACTAGTCAGCTTAACCATTTTCAAAGGTAAGTCTATTCGCGTCGAAAATGAAATTCCTATTGAATAACTAAAATAGTCCAGGCAATGTTTTTATCAACGAAGTTTATGTTTTGTTATAGTTTTTTGTAATTAATTTCAAATTGATTCATCACGCCTTTTAGTAAAAACAACAATGTTTTATTACATGAACTCTGTTGCTTGTGTGAGGATCCTAATTTAAATTAAAGAGCGGCGCAAGCACTATAAAAATTACTTGCAAGCCATCACTGTACTTTCAAATACTGTCGCTCTTCTTCACTTTCACTACAAAACAAGCACTGCAGTGAAGAAAGCTTTTGATATTCATACGAATACTGTAGGAAACGACAATAGAACTTCAAGCACCTTGAAGTATAGAACAACACTGAAGTAGAACAACACTGAATTAGAACAATACTGCAGTGGAACAACACGGAAGTAGAACAACACTGAAGTAGAACAACACTGAAGTGAAGCACTGAAGTAGAACATTTTCAAGCATACGGTGTTTTGTTTTGCACGATCGGAGTAGCTAATGTTTGTTTTTGGTATTTTGTATGTAATCTGGGCTGCATTTCAAGCATTACAACAACATGAATGTAAAAAAAACGCAGGTTTCAAACATGTTTTTTCGATATTTATTTATGTTTGTTTCACTCGGTGTGAATTAGAAGTTCTGTTTCACTCGCTGTAAAGTAGAAGTTCTGCTTCACTCGGTGTGAAGTAGAAGTTCTACTTCACTCGGTGTGCTTGCTATGATTTACCGTTACTTAAACTCATTATCGCTTCCTGTTTTGATGTTTTGCTTCACAATAGAACACAAGCACTGTCGTTGCTGTAGCGAAAAGGTTTGCAGTGCTTGCTTTGTTGCAGAATAGAACTATTGCGCATTTGAATTTGCTGTCGCCGCGACACTGAAGTACAGTACTTGACAGTACTGTGCAGTAGTGAAGTGTGCCCAATAGAAGCTTTTGCGCAGCTCTTTAATTTAATTAACATCAAAAAAGAACAGAATACCATAGCAAACGAACGGTAATGCTTCGAAATTAAAATATTGTTTACCAAATCATTACAAATTGCTTTCGATAATCGGCACAAAATTGTAAATTAGTGGCTATAAAGTGATTAAAAAACTTTAGAATAAAATTAAGATGTATGAATCTACAGACTGAGATCCAACACACTTATGTTTTCCATACCTGACATATTTTGGTCCTGAAAGTTAAAAATAGACAATTTAGTTAAAAAGAGACAATTTTTTCTTTCATTTGATACCCATATCTTCATCATTGCACAACCGCAAATATTAAAAAAAATATTTGAAATATTAAAAAGAGACAATTTTTTCTTTCATTTGATACCCATATCTTCATCATTGCACAACCGCAAATATTAAAAAAAATATTTGAAATGTGTATGTCCTTAAAATTTTAAAGTCCTTTCAGAAGGTTTTTGGGTCAGAAAATGCAAAAACTGACTATGCCAAGATACTATAAATTACCTCAAGTTTCACGTCTATATCAATATTTGGATGGGTCTCGGAAAAATTTAAAAATTTTTCGCACGGTGTAATAAATGAAAAGTTGGTGTTTTCACTCCGTGCATCATGACTCTGTCATTTTTCTTTCAATTCTATTGATGTTAGGCTTAATATTTGCTCAAATAATATATCTTTCATCTTAGATTTTAAAACCAGAGGAGATCATTTATTTTATCTATAAAAAAAGTATTCGAAAATTTATGATTTTTGAAAATGGTCGAAAAATTCACTTTTTTACAACTTTCATCGTCAGTAACTTACCGAAATCTCATCTGATTTGGACAATCTATATATTTGTTGAAAAGGTTAGTTACCTTTTGAACGACGGGCCACTTTTGTTAGTCGGATGGTTGGTTTACGGGATATGTGCTCATAACTGAAATAAGAGCAAAAAATGTGTTTTTTGAATATTTTTCGAAGACGCTTCTTACGAAAATTTTTTGATTTTCAGTTTCGTGTTCAGTAGCCGAAGATTAGTCTAAAAAATACTTTTGTTTTTAGGAGCACGCGATGAACCCATTTTTTGTCGAGTAGTGTAATTGACTGGCGCGACAGCCCGCTTACGCCAGACTAAGGCCTAGCTTCCCGCAACCACCCGTGTTGTGCGTGTGAATTTGTACGCGGGTGGAAGGGACCTACAGTTTTTATGCCGGTTCCGAACGGCAGGTTGGGAGCTCTTTCATAAGCAATTTTTACTCTCAGAGGTTTGCCATTTCCAGCTGAGAGGACAGCCACGGAAAGAGAAAACTAGTTTTCCCGTTATTTTTTTAGGTATTATTACAGGCAGTATTTGAACCTGGGTCGCTGCCTTCGACTCGCGGTCCAACGCACTAACCAACTGAGCCACGGCGGCTGCCGTCCCCCCGTCTACCGGCCACAGGTACCGGTAGAGGGGGGCAAAATACCACGACGAACATTCTTGTGTAACATTTTAACCCTCTAGTTCCCATTGTTATGGGTCCTTTTGACCGTTTTTTCCTAGAATGCCCAAAAAATTCCTTTGAAACAACCTTTTTAAGAAATAAATGTACCATGAAAATATTCGCCATAAAATTCTTCTATAAGTCTCTGAATTCATCAAAGCTCACAATTCAACTTGAACGTCAGGAATAAGTATCATATTTTGGAAAAAAATTTATTTAGTTTTTCAGTGTTAATGGCCCTGGTCCCTTTGGATTACCCTACGATCTCAAATTGACCAGTTTATTCACTATAAACATACAACATGGTGCACCAAAAAATTACCTATTGCCTAGACCCATCCCAAAGGTTCATATAAACGTGACTCTATAGGCCCATCATAGTAACCTGGCATACTCAGTTTTTTCATTTTCTGATCCATTGTACTTTTAAAAGGACTTTAAAGTTTTAGGAACATACACATTTCAACGAATTTTTTTAACATTTTTGCTTGTTCAATGATAAAAGTATGGGTATCAGATGAAAGAGGAAACTCGTCGCCTTTTGACTATATTATCCATTTTGGATTTTGAGAGCCAAAATGTGTCTTTAAAGCCCTTTGAAAAATGTATCCTTCAATATCATAGAAGATTTTGAACGAATCCTTTTGAAAAAAATATATGTTTTGGATCTCAGCCTTTAGTATAATACTTCCAATTTGTATGTTTCTAGCTTTATTGGTTTAAGGTAAAAAAAAAACAGGTTCCATCCATTAACATGAAAAAAATAATAAATATGCATTAAATCCAACTTGAAGTATGTGCACTATGTACTTGACCCAATATCCCAAGACTTCAGTAATATGTCCATAATTTGTGCCTTTAAAATCTCCAATCAATCTTGTTTATAAAACCTACTACCTCCTTTAGAAAACTTGACCTGAAACCGACAACACTTACAGAACCAACAATTCATTGCAATAAACCTCAGTCAATGCTATTCAATTTCTTCAGTTCTGCACCTTTTACATTTCCTAATCGCTCTTGCTTAAGCTTTGAGTGCCTCCTTA
>OY764963.1:14507154-14584654 GCA_963668005.1 Melieria crassipennis
GTTGCCTCGTTGTTGTTGTTGTTGTTGATTTTGTTGTTGTGGTTGCTGTGTTATGCGGTAATGTGGCTGTTATTATTGTTGTAATTGTTGTTGTTGTGTTTCTAATGTTTCAAATTAAGCGCTTTTAATGTGTGGTTAGCGGCATTCGCGTTTACGTTTGACGATGGCGATGGCGGTGGGCGTGGTGGACAATTGCCTTGGCTGCATGTGTTGCTGTTGTTGTTGTTGTGTTTGGTGTTGTTGCGTTCGTTAGGACGTTGGTTGCTGTGGCTGTCGATGAGTGGGAATTTTCGTTGTTGTAAACAAACCCAGCACCAACTCTTTCATTCCCTCCCCCCATGTCTCCCTTCCCAGCACCGAATCGTCCATTCCAACTTCATTTTCATGACGCTTGTCTGCGTCCGTCGGTTAGCGACCAGCGTTTGCGTTTTGCTGTGTAAGTTTTTATTGTTGTTTAGAAATGATTGCATACTTTCAGGGCACAGCGAACCAACGCATTGGCCACATTAACCCGTTTTTAGTGTGTTTAGTTGTTGCTTTGTTGTCAGTGTAATTTTGAACATTAGTTGTTGTTGTTGTAAAATTGTCTTTTTCTTTATTGTATATTCTGAAGTGTTGCCATTGTGCAATGGCGGCTTGCAGTTGACATTGGTCTGCGTCTCATTACACGTTGTGGCAGTTGGAAATTATTTTTTATCGACGCACATTTCCACTTTGACCGACGAATTGGCGTGCGAACTACGCAGAAACAACTAAATTGGCAACATTTGTGGTGACAAACAGAAAAGAAGAGTCAGAAAAAATCAAATTTGCTACACAGAGAGAGAGGGAAAGTGGCCAATTATGGCTTAATGTGATGCACATGAAAGTTTTTTCTTAAAAAAAATTTGAAAATCAATGAAATTAAATATTCCTGTAAAACTGTCTTGCTGTCTTTTATAAAACTTTAAGGTACTCGTAGCTAAAAACTTAAAAAAAAATGTCACCAAAAATGTGTTGGTTTGAAAGAGAAAATGTTGTAATATTTCATGTCCTCCAACGAGCTTTGAAAGCCATAGAATGTACAACTTTGGTAGAACCTTGTGACATAGTCGAAAGCAATGTTGCCAGATACCTGAAATTACTTTCCCCTAAATCTTAAAAAAATACTGAAATTTCCAAAAGTTAAAAAAACCTCCTAAATTTTTTTTATAAGTTGCATCATTTTAAATTAATTAACTTCTCATAAAAATAAAAATATACTTATATATTTTTTTTTAATTGTAGCCTTTTTTATTCATCTTCAGCTTAACAACAAAACCTTAACAAAAACAAAACATAACAAATGAATTAAATAAAAAGTGCGGTTTTGGCGGGATTTCATTGTGACAGCAATAAGTGAGAACGAGATAGAACGAGCTTACATTTGGTATACTTAAAAATTGTTAACGCATTAGGGTGATTTGACTATTAAAATAGTTGCCAAAATTTGTTTTGTTGCCAGTGTTCCCAATATATCATACTTCGTTATCCACAAATCTCCCAAAAATCCACTAAGGATCCGAAAAATCCCTTAGCATAAAATATAAATCTCCTAAACAATTCTTCCTCCTGACAAAGGGCCAAGAATCTCCTAAATCAAAGAGGAAATCTCCTGAACTGGCAACACTGGTCGAAAGGTTGTGTGCGGTAGGCTTCATATAAATAATTCGTTCATCACTGAAACTGGAAAAAATCAAGGATCCAAGTCACAGGACGAAGAAAAGTGGCATACTGTGTCATCTGAGATCAAGTCAATTCGAAGGAGGCGGCCAAAAATCACTTTGGTCGAGACCAAATGTCGATTTAGGCTTGAAACTAGAGGTCAGTCGTAGTAACTATGACTTATTTCATAAACATATTTCTTTTTTTCATTTTCTGATCCAATGTTCTTCCAAAAGGACTTTAAAATTTCAAGGCTATATGCATTTCAGAGATTTTTTTGTTTCAATATTTGCGATTGTGAAATGGTGAAAATATGGTTAGGACATCGGATCAGATGGGCAAGACATCGGATCAGATGGTTAGGACATTGGATCAGATGGTTTGGACATTGGATCAGAAAATTAAAAACCAGAGTATGGGTTAAAAGTAGTGTCGCACGGTGTTATTTTTAAAGCCTAAGTAATACCGCAGTTTACTTTACTTTTTTTGGTCACATTACAACTTCACTTTCATACAAGAACAGTGTGATAAGTCATGATTTTTGATCTCGGAACTCAAACTATCTGCCACACTAAATTAAAAAATCTATAATTTGGACTCACATTGTGTAGATTTTAATAAAATTTAAATTCAAATTGTTCTTATGAATAAAATGAAATTAAATGAAACGATACGATTTGAAATGAAACATTCAACTCAACATATAATTTAGAACCACAGATATACTTTTTGTCGATTTTTCAGATAGCTCTTACCGTAATATAAACGACACCACAACATCCTTTCGTGGTTTGTTGCAATGGTGTCAATCCTTTAAAGGATTAAGTTTGAGATGGCCACAACCGCAACTATCCTTGCATGCACCTTTCATACAGAAATGTGAACGACCCTACAGTTCTATACTGATTGCGAAAAGCAAGTTATGGGCTTTTTGAAGCCACTATAATAGTCTTGGATGGTCTTGGATAGTTTGTCTTGGGTAATATTCCGCTCTCCCTTTATAACTTTATCTTTGTTTGATCTTGACTGACTCATACTAAAAAGTAGAAAAAGTGCCAAGAACAGAAATTAAAGACTATTCGTAAAAATTTTCTTTAAATCTATCCAACATCTCTAATTAAATTTTGAATATACAAAAAGTTTGATCTAAAAGTTCCCGAATTCAATCACAAAATTAAAAATATATAGGTGCTTATTTTTTCTTCAAATAATGTTGACCCTCAAAGAAATATAAAGCAGCACTTCATCCAGTTTTTAAAACATTTGTGGTATTTTTTTGGTAACCCAAGATGGTTTCAAGTAGTAATTTGCTCAAGGATGCAGTGGCATCAATCGAGCTCCTGTTATCCCATTGTTCATCACTACAAGAACGACGGCTCCGGACTTCTGAGGTTAGGTTCGTCCGATGGGCTTTCGGAAATAGCTGATGCACGGATTGCCGATCTACACAATTTCCTTGCCAATGGTTCCCAAAGGACACCGTCTGGATCTATAGGGATCCCAACAGATAGGAAAGGACAACGGTATGTTATGAATAAAGGGATTCACAATGGACCCAATGGGGTCTCTGGCTGGAAGTGTAAGCGGCACATGCCTCTTCGTTTACCTAACCTAACCTAATTGGTTTAAAAATGCTGTCAAGTCACATCTTTGTATTATTTCCTTTTGGCTTTTGAAACGTTTTCCCCATAATAGTTTTTTTAGTCAATCAAACAGGAAAATGTTGCGAATGAATTCGATGACTACGAGATGTGGTTACTCACAACTTTCGTGCTGGTTTGTCAATATATTTCGGAATGTAATCACCACGTGAATCTTGCAGATCTGCAGCTTGAAAGACTACATTAATTCATTAAACTAAAATGCCCAAAAAATCCGATCTTCTTTGAATACTCTTTGAATACTTTAAATAAATTTGTTTAAAAAAATTTGTATTTTATGAATTTAATTAACCCTTTCAGTCACAATGTCCAATATATTGGCCCCTACAATTCATACAGAACGGGTTTATTTTCATGTCGGAAAGGGTTAAGATTAAAAGAAAATTCACGAACGAATTTCTTGTAGAGAGCTAGCAAGCTTTTAAGTGGTCAATTGCCCAAATATCCCCAAATATTTTCATAATTTTCCACCGCCCAAAAATAGACCACAAGAAATGGTGAATAAAAATCCAACACTTAACGTAATACAAAAATCAGTGCATACTTTTAGGCGCCCGATGCGATTTAACTGCATTGTGCAACTCAATTATCAAAGTCGCTGCCGTTAACGTCCATTGCTGCAGTAGTAATTGCTCATTCGCTACAGCAACAACAACAACAACAACAAGAACAACACTAACAGTAGCAAATGCAGCCACAACAACAACAACAACAACAACAACATATTCGCATATATAGTAAGAGGGGCGACAATGAACGTCGACACATTAAAAATAATTGCCGCGCTCAAGTATAAATTACGGACGCCGCAAACACGAACGCAACAACACCACGAACAACAACAACACAAATACAACTACAACAACAAATGCACATATGTGCCTATAATAAATTTAAAAAAAAAATGCATTGCATTCAACAGCAGCAACAACCAGTCGAATCAGTGTCAGTGAGTGCGGTAGGTGTAAAATTGTCCAGTGCATACTTTTTGGCGCTTAATTTTGATTGAATTGTTTTAATAAATCATCAAATGCAATTATTAATATTATAATGCGTGAGCAGATTATGGTAGCAACGCCGTTGCAGCTGGCGCATGTTAAATTATATAAATTTTTCGTTGTGTGCTTTTGGGCGCTGTGGCTTGGCCCGCACGCGATGGTTCCTATTGTTGTTGCTATTATTGTAGTTGTTGTTAGTGCTGTTGGCTGTGGTGAGGTCAGCTGCATGCCAAAATGCAAGCGAGCAACAACTGTTTGGCGAGCACAGTGAAACAGGGCCGCCGCCACGCGGACGCCACAAAGTATGCTAATTTATTTGCGATTGCAATTATTTGGCATTTTTCTGTGCCTGCTGCCTGCATGCGGTTAACAAATTTATGTGACAACAAAACTGAACATTTGTCACCATGGAGCGGCGGCGGTTAAATGCATTTTTTTGATAAGTGGGCGTGGCCATTAAATATAATTTAAGAGCATTTAGGGAATTAATAAAATATTTTAAATACAACTTGAAATTTTTGGCAAACAAAAATTTAGTGCACAATGAGAAAAAATATTCACACTCACACACACACACACACACACACACAGAGGCAGAGGCCAACTTTAACGCTTTGATGGGCGCCAAGGCTTCACGCGTGGTGAGTAATAAATTCTCACATGTCGCTCATCACTCACGTGACTACTTAAAATTTATAACAGCGTATTGATGTCATGCATTTCCCGGCCCCTCCCCCGCGCGCCACTCATCACTGCTCAGGCCCAGCGGTGCCTCTCAGTCACTGCCAGTAACAAACACTGCTAGAAAAAGCCAAATATGGCAAAAGGGCTGTAAAAATTCCGGCTGTCTGTGAATGTGTGTGTGTGTGTGTGTCTGTCGGACGCCGCTCGTCGGCCCATTTTTGTACGTTCGTTTTCACAGCTTAAAAACTCATTCGTCAATTAAATTCAAACCATTCATCAAAATAATATACCCGACTCGGGCCACCGCTGCGCCGTTTTGTATGCAACAATGCAGCAAAAAAATGTGCGCTCCAAACGCACGCAGCGCACAATTCGACAGTTGCGGCTGCAAAAAGCCTTCGCGAAGTGGACGAGGAGGTGGTATACAAAATCGGCGCATGGTGTGGCATGTGGCAACGGCGCGTCGTTGCAATCACTGATATCACGCTGTTGCCTATTGTTATTGGCATTGTTATTGTTGTTGTATTTATTTTTATTTTTGTTTTATTTTAATTCGTCTCCATATATCAGCGCCTGGCACAAAAATACTGCTGTCACTCGTTGTTGTTTTCTTTTTTCATCAAAGGTATATACAATTTTTGTTGTTGTTGTTTTTTGGTAATTTTTATGATTGTTGTTTTTGGTGACTTTTGGCTCATATTTCGGCGACATATTCGAATTGTAAAAGTTGGCTGTAGTTCAATGCAAAAGTCTGCGTTGACATATGTTGGAATATTTGTTGTTGCTGCTATTTTATTATTACGCCATTGTTTCTCATTTCATGTATGTACATACGTATGTCATTGTATCCATTAGTGTGTATGTGTGTGTGTTTATGTGTTTATGACACATTTCACCACATGCACCAATCGTAATAATCATAAAATTTTGTGCCGCCGTTTGGCTGCTCGCTGTGGATTTTCGTTTGCTTTGTGCAACTTTAAACAATAAAATTCCACTATTTGTGCCACAATGGGCGGTATTTCCGTTGCATAAAATGCATATAAATGAATTAAATTGCGGTGTAATAAAACTTTACAAGTTTTCAATTACTCTGCGCGTGTAAATGTCAGAGGACATCGAAGTGATGAAATGAGCTGAGCTTCGTTCTATTTTTGGTCTAACGCTCAGTGAATGTTTCCAGGCACTTCAGACTGAGCCCAGAAATATGCAAAAGAAAGCAATTTAATGTTGTGTTGTTTTATTGTAGAAGAAGACTCAAAGGATACTTAAAAAGGAAATCCTTTTATTGAACTGGCGTTCTCGACAGATTGATTTTACTTCTCATTTTCTTGTATGTATTTCTCATTGAGACATTTTCTAGGCACTAAACCATAGATTGCTAAATAAAAGAACACAGGTTTACATTTTTTTGCACCAGATCAGCTGACTGCAGCTTGTTTAGGAATTTTTTTGGATTTTTTCATGTGTTGCTTACATTTTTTATCTGTTGTATGTTGCAATACATTCTTAGATTTATAAAGAGAAGTATTCAAATTTGTTTATCCTAAACTAAGAAAGTTAGAAGTACGAAATTCGAGAATGTGGTAGTGTACCTATTAGTCCTTAGGTTAGGTTAGCCAACTCTAGGGGTCTCACATAGACGAAATTAGTGCTCAATAGTGTCACCAAATCGTGGAGCGGAAACCTAGAAACTGATTTTAATAAATTTTTTAGCGAATCTATAAGTCCTTGAGGCATATTTTTTTCTAAAAGAACTATTGGAAATTTTTAAGAATATATAAGAATTAATTTACGATTAATTTTATTATTTTTTTTAATTATTTTATCATTTATTAATTTATTGTAAGCTTGCATTGCTTGTGGTCTTAGAAATTATTATTATTAAATAAATTTAATTTAATTTTAAAAAATTCAATCAATAATGCAATTTTAAAAGGACATGTTAGATACCTAAATATTTGTTCTTGCGCACCAAAAATTTATTATTTATAATTCTAAAGAATTTGTTCTTTCATTTTAGGCCCATATTTTTAGTATACACTGCGCAATTATTAAAAACAAAATTTGGAAATATTTATGTCCTTGAAATTTCATGAAATATTTCTGGGTCCGTCAACCGTCTGAGCTCAACGACCTTTTCACAAGGTCAAGTTTGATTTATAAAGGTGGATTAATCAGTATTCAAAGAATACTACATAAAAAATCTAAACTAAAAGAGGTAGAAGTACGAAGTTCGAGAATGTGGTAGGGTACCTATTAGTCCTTAGGTTAGGTTAGCCGACTCTAGGGGTCTCACATAGACGAAATTAGTGCTCAATAGTGTCACCAAATCGTGGAGCGGAAACCTAGAAACTGATTTTAATAAATTTCTTAGCGAATCTATTAGTCCTTGAGACATATTTGTTTCAAAAAGAGCGATTGGAAATTTTTAAGGATATATGTATAAAAATTAAGATTAAGATTAAGATTAATTTTATTACTATTTATTATTATTTTATCATTTATTAATTTATTGTAAGCTTGCATTGCTTGTGGTGTTAGAAATTATTATAATTAAATAAATTTAATTTAATTTAAAAAAAATTCAATTAAGAATGCAAGGACATGTTAGATACCTAAATATTTCTTTTTGCGCACCAAAAACTTATTATTTATAATTCTTAAGAATTCTTTCTTTCATTTTTTATTATATTTATTATACATTTTTTTATTATACATTGCGCAATTATTTTAAAACAAAATTTGGAAATATTTATGTCCTGGAAATTTCAGTCTTTTTAACAAAAATTCTTAAGTCAAAAAGAAATACTAGAATCGCAGTTTTACTGTATGAGAGTTTTACTGTTGAGACCTATTTTTTTTTTGTTTTTATGTTTCGTAATTTTTTTATTTATGCCTCACGGTTGACACGATGGCAATCCATTTTTTATCAAGTCGGCTTATTTAGATAATTGAATAAGTAATTTTTTTTATTTGTACCACAAACAAAATCATTACTTTTTAAACAAAAAATCCAAGAAAACTGTAATTTATATATTTCTGGGTCCATCTACCGTATGAACTCAAGGACATTTTTACAAGGCCAAGTTTGATTTATAAAGGTGGATCAAAGTATTCAAAGAATACTGAATCAAGAATCAATCAATATTCTAATATTCTATTCTATTTTCTAATCTACTAAATCTGAGTACTTGTTCAGGACTATGATAGAGCTAGATAGAGTTAGAAAGGCTGTTTCCGAACATTACACTTCGAGCGAACGCCATTTGAGAACGATTGAAATTATTTTTTACTCTGGTGAATGCCTTAATTCAATATCACACGTTTTGTTAGATGATTTTATCTTTTTGTTATCTTTGAAAATTATTCGAAAATTAATTACCGATAAGGAAAATAAAAAGGAAGTCCTGCAATGATGGAATGTTAAGTTGAAGAATCGTACCACTAAAATTAAAAAGTTCAATTCCACTTGTTGTGTTGTTTACTATTTTCAACTTCTAACAGATAATCGTATTTTTCCCCATTTTTGCTTTATATCTCTTTATGTTGAAAATATTTATGCACTTCTGTTTTCAGTTTGTTTCACTCACAAAATGTTTTAATAAAAATGTGCTCGTTTTTGCAAGAAATTTAAACTTCATCGTATAATTACTACTCTTATCAACCTTGACTTTTATTTTATTATGAAGATAGAAAACTTCGACATTTCACTATCCAAGTAGAACAATAAAGTACAATTTATGAAACTTTTTAGTTTACGACATCACTAAGCTTCGTGAGAACCAGAAGATTAATGCCAGAAGATCTTCAATAGAACATTGGAATATTTTTAATTTTTTTGTTTATAAAAACAACATAGAACATTGAAATATTTTTTATTTTTTTTTTTAAAACAAAAACAAAAAAATATTCCAATGTTCTATTTAAGATCTTCTGGCATTAATCTTCTGCTTCTCAAGAAGCTCAGTGATGTCCTAAACTCAAAAGTTTAATAAATCGTGGTAAATTTTTTTTATAAAGTTTAATTAAACTTTAATATCAATATTTTTTAATGTTAAATAATTTTTTTTTTTGTTTTTATAAACAAAAAAATATAAAATATTTAACATTAAAAATATTAATATTAATATTAAAGTTTAATTAAACTTTTTATAAACAAAAAAATAAAAAATAATTAACATTAACAAATATTAATATTAAAGTTTAATTAAACTTTATAAAAAAAATTAACCAAAAAAAAATTAACGAAGAAAATACCTGCCATATCACACCTATGATGTTTTGCCCCTTGGCAGGCAACCATACTTGGGCCAATATGTATTGGCTTAAACACTTTACCAATGAAGCTTCGAGGACATAAATATCTTTCTTGAGAATCAAAACAATCTTGATTGGGCTCACAATTTTATCCAATTTAATGTAAACACTTTATTAAAATATATTATTTAATGAAAATAAAAATACACTACAACAAATATATATAATAATATTATTTAATGAAAATACAAATAAAAATACACTACAACATAAACAACATTTATAAAAATTTAAAGTTGAAAGATTTTTAATTATTTACAAATTAATTTACTATGCAAGCTATTCTATTCTCGTAAGTTCTTGTTTAAAACACCAGTCACCATACAAGAGTTAAAGGACATTTGAGCTAAAATCTAACACTGAGTGCATGGACTGAGTGTGCGCATTGTGCAGAGCACTCAATTGCCGCCACTGTATGAAGCAACGAAAGAGAAAAAGTTTGCATTTCTGCCAAGAAACAAAAGAGAGTGACACCTTGTTCCATGCCAGAATGAGTGCAAGTAAGTGAAACGTGGATGTTCATTGCAAATTCACTCAAATTGAAAAGAAAAATTGTTGAGTCTGTGAAATCGAACAATTCATAGCGGACTATTTTATGTGTTTCAACAGCTTCTGAACGATGGGAAAGTTTTCATGCCTAAAAAATTCCTCAAAATTGCATGACATAAGTCAACCGATATGCCAACATACTCAAAAAATGTTCCAATATATTTTTCAATACTGTGTAGAGATTCTTCGATAGTAATTTTCGTCACTGCTTCAACATTGGCATCGATTGTTGACGTTCTGTGGCGTCCAGGCCGGGCATCGTCATTAATATCTTCTCGTTTTTTTGGGGAAAGTTGGTATTATTTACATTTAAGGGGGTCCTCTACTCTTCAGGCAAGAAATTGGGCTGTTATTTGGGGAATTAATTACGAAAGATCTACTGCATACAATTAAAAATTTTTTTTTTTTATTTTTAGAAATACATGTTTTGACTTTAAATTTTCATTTTTGAAGAGGAAAAAAAAACTCCCGCGACCTTGAAATGTCATTGATGACATGGATTTTAAAACTGCAATGGTCCCGCTTAAGCAAAGTTGTGGCCAATGGGGTGATCTGAAATCAGAAAATTGATATTCGTTACAATCATAGTAACGTTGACTATGTTTTCCCGAGACAGAATTTTTTTATTTTGCACTGTGTAAAAGTTATGCAACAATTTGTAAAAAATTCCAATCTTCACCTCTTTTTTTGACCTATTAGGCGCTATAAAAACGAAACAAAATAAAATTTTGAAAATCGTACTCGGGAAAACATAGCGGTATGTTTTCTGAACAATTTAAAGAAATTATCGAAATCGGACTAATACTTTTATAAAAAGTCTTACTCGGCAGCCAAAAACACACTACTTTCGGGAAAACGCGTTTAAAGATAAATTACGTTCTATAACTTGATTGAAAACGGCAGGGGACGGGTACCTTTCGGTTCCCAGCAACATGCAAAGAAATGTGATTTTCACGGAATCCTTTCTGTGGCGTATTCTCAGATACATATAGATCGAAATTATGCAAAAAAATAATCAATTTTTCGAAACCGCGAGAGTAGAGGACACCCTTAAACGAAATTTAAATTTTCGATAATTTGCAAGTTTACTGTCGTAGGATCCGAAGTGTGAAGAATGGTTTGAAAACTACCAGAAGGGACTAGTGGGTATAAAGGTTGGAAGAAAAGGTCCAGGAAAAAGAACTGAAAAACACAAGTCCTGGGTGTGTGGTCAATGTTTTTTTGCCACTTAAAATTCAAAATAGACTCGTCAAATTCCACAGTCACTTAAGCAATCCCAACAAAATAGCAATCCATCACCAAAACAAGTCTATCCTTAATATCTGTCAAAAACAAACTAAATACACAAAATGGCTGATAATATCATCAAATTTTGGGGACATGTGCACCAACATTAAAAAAATTATCTAAATTTGTTTCAATATTTGTTTTAATTCTCTTTGTAAAAATATCGCAAATAAGGTTGAACTTTAGTTTTAGTTTCAAGGAGAAAATATTTGGATTGACATTGAAGTATTTGTATCATTTACTTAGAAAAACACTTTTTTCGGTTAAATGTTAGTTTTTGAAACTTGCTTTAGTATTTTTAGTTGACAAAAAAGTATTTTCTGCTTCAAAAATAGATGAGTTAAGGATCTTTTTGAAGGACTTCTGTTAATCTTGTATTCTGTTCAGACAGCCAAATAAATTGAAGCAATTTAGTTCCTTCCTTTTCCTTTCGCTCTTGGAGGTTTTTCCATTGCCTGCCAAGAGCGCACTTGTTCGATTCTTGTAATTCCTATCTGCTTTATGTGGGTAGCGAACCGGAGCTGGGAATCGAACCTAGGACCTCTGGTATGGGAAGCCAGTGCGCTACCCGCTGAACTATCGAGACTGGCAAACTTGGTTGAATGGTAAAATTTTCACTAATAATGATGACCTAAAATCAGTGTCGATTTGGTTTTTTGCAGATAAGAACCAGAAGATCTATGAGCTCGGAACCATTGATTTGCCAGAATGTTGGCAAAAGGTCATAACACAAAAGGATGATGTAAAAATAAATATTTAAGCTTATTCTTGCATAAAAGACTTCAGTTTTATTTCACAATAAAAAGCCTCATTTATTTGTTATTACTTTACTTATTTATTAGTAATTTTATGATCAACTTTTTTAACAAAATGTACTCTGTAGTCATGCAAAAAAATAACAGAAATACTAACTTCAATGATTTCATAAAATTCTGTCACACATTTTATTCGACTTTACAGTCTACGTTACAAAACTTTTATTGCTAAATCATTCAGAAAAAGTAAAAACAACATAAATTAAGACAAATTACCTAAGCCATTGCACAATGAGTTCTCAATTTTGTTGTCGCATTGACTTTTGCGACGACACGTCGCGTTAAGACAACATAATGAGCGCCATTGACAACGAACTGACAGTTGCTGTCACTGTGCGTAGAAATGAATTTTAAGACACACTGTCAGTGACAGACCGCCGGACGGACAGCGACTGCTCGAATGTTGGTAAAAATTGAGACACTCCACAATAGCTGCAACAGCGAAAGCGCCATCGGCGTCAGCGACAGCGACAGCGTCACCAAACCAAGCTGCGCCATCAATTGCGCTGACACTAACAACACAAAACATGAATGCGACTCACCTCGCGCCGCGCCGCACTCATTTCAAGGCTAATTTGTCAGCCTCAAGTACAACAACAAACAATATTAACATTTGCCGTTTATGTTTGTTGCTGCAATTACGTACATTCTTCATTCGGTGCCGAGTGTGACGGCGCTCGACCGACCCACCCAGCCGCAGTGTTGCCAGATAACTGAAACTACTTTCTCCTAAATCTAAAAAAAAATTCTGCAATTTCCTCCCAAAAGTTAAAACAATCTCCTGAATTTTTTTTATAATTTGCGTTATTTTAAAGGAATTAAACTTCTCATAAAAAATGAAAATATGTAATATAAAATTATTTAAAATTATTAAAAAATGTATTGTAATGAGAAATTCAAACAAATAAAAAAAATTTTGTTATATACAAAAATAAAATTAAAAATTTGAACTAAAACGTGCAAAATTCATTAACTATTTCATAATTTAAAAATATTTGGTGTTTGTATAAGTTTCAAATTTAAAATTTTTCAAAGCTATAAATAACACTGATCAACAGCAAAATGGCTTTTCTGGGTTTGACATCAGTTCTAGGGTAATTAGGGAGCGCTGATTTCGAATCCGCAAACCGTTTTTAAAACTTAGTTTCCGTTTTCGCAAAAAATGGGCGTGTCACTTTTTCGGATTTTCCCTGACTTTTTTCACGTTTTCAATTGTAATTTCTAAACCAATAGACCGGTTGATAGGATTTTCACTTTGTAGCATTTACAACACCTCACGGCTTCTTTTCCAATGTAATTTATTTGTATAAGTTTTAAAAATCCGCGGCAATTGGACCTCAAAGTCGGAAAATATGGAATTTCATGGCGTTTTATTTAATGTTGAAAATCATGCACATTTTTCGTAAATCAATTAACGAGTTAGGTGTTGAATAAAAGCGGAAACATCAAATAATACAACACAGCCAAATTATTTGGTGTGGTTTCCATTCTCATCGAAATAATAGCAAGAATGTACCATAGTCATTTTAATGTTTTTTCATACTTATTCCTTAAAAAAATAAGAGCCTCAAAAGATGCAAAGTTTTAAATTTTTTTTTTGTTTCGAGCAATTCAAAATATTTTTGTTTTTTGCTTGTATTTCAGACTATAAATGGAACATATAAAATAGCATATTTTGAGGCCCCTAATTTTTTAAGGAAGAAGTATCAAAAAAGATGAAAATGACTATGGTACATTTTTGCTATTATTTCGATGCGAATGTGTATTCCGCCAAATAATTTGGCTGTGTTGTATTGCTTGATGTGTCGGCTTTCATTATACACCTAACTCGTTGATTGATTTACAAAAAATGTGTAGGTTTTTGACCATCTAAGAAAACGCCTTGAAATTCCATATTTTCCGACTTTGAGGTCCAATTGCCGCGGATTTTTAAAACTTATACAAATAAAATACATTGGAAAAGAAGCCGTGAGGTGTTGTAAATGACACAAAGTGAAAATCATATCAACCGGTCTATTGGTTTAGAAATTACAATTGAAAACGTGAAAAAAGTCAGGGAAAATCCGAAAAAGTGACACGCCCATTTTTTGCGAAAACGGAAACTAAGTTTTAAAAACGGTTTGCGGATTCGAAATCAGCGCTCCTTAATTACCCTAGAACTGATGTCAAACCCAGAAAAGCCGACCAAAAGTCGAAATTTGTTGCCCTGTGTAATCAAAAATTCAAAGTAGTTCAAATAATTCAAACAAATTAAAAATGTAGCTACAATAAAAAAAATTGTGTTAGATACAAATTTGAGTTAACCCTTTCGGTTATTCTATGCCATATGGCATAGTCTCTTTTCAGTGCCTGTTTTAGGTAAAAAAACTTGTGGATACTATATTTTAGTTGTTCCTTAGAATAGTTTGAAGTTTTAGGAAAAATACGAAATTAATAAACTGAAATAATTAAGTTGAGAGAAGAGAAGTATACACGTTTTTTTAATGGTATATCTTGAGATAGTGAAGGAAGAAGAAGCAGACAAAATTAGATAACTTTTTTAATTTGACGTTTTCTTTCAATTTAGATACTTTTTTTTTTTAAATTTTGGCTGAAGTATATGAAGAAATATTCAAATTTTCGTTATGCATAAAAAGTTTTATGTTTAAGTATTTATTACAGCCACAACGATGTGGTTGCTCTCATAGAAAAACACTGAAAAAGACAGGGTCCGAGTATAAAAATTTCAAAATTTCTTATGGAATGTTGCTAACATAACCACATAGAAGCCTAAAACGTAAAATTTAAAATTTTAACTTTCCCCAGTAAAAAGCTGTACCGAAAGGGTTAAAACAAGCAAACTTCATTAACTATTTCATTATTTAATTAAACATTTTTATTTTTATATAAATTTGAAATTTAATTTTTTCAAGACTTTGTATGTTATTAAAAACTTTAATGCAATAAGAAATTCAAACAAATAAAACATTTTAGTTAAATAAAAATTCAAATTAAAAAATTGTAACTAAAACGTGACCAACGTTTTGACCAACTTTAAAATTTTACATTTTTCAAGACTTTGGAAGTAATAAAAACTAAAAAATTAAATTTGTAAAATTAGGTACAAATAATTTTTAAATGCAGCCCTTTTTTATTCATCTTCAGCTTAACAACAAAAACTTAACAGAAACAAAACATGTAACAAAAAAAATAAACAAAACCAGCAATAAGTGAGAACGAGATAGAACGAGCTTACATTTTGCAGGCTTAAATATTTTTAACAGGTTGCTTTGACTATTAAAAGAGTTGCCAAAATATGTTTTGTTGTTAGTGTTCCCAATACATCATACTTTGTTATCCAAAAATCTCTCAAAAATCCACTAAGGATCCGAAAAATTCCCTAACATAAAATATATAAAATTATATAAAATATAATTCTCCCAAATTTTCTCCTAAACAATTCTTCCTCCTAAAAATTCTCCTAAAAGGCCAAGAACCTCCTAAATCTAGGAGGAAATCTTCTGATCTGGCAACACCTGGCCGACTGGGCAGGCCGACTACTGACAGCAGCCGCAACGTCCTTGAGTAATGAAGTCAAATGACAGTTGCGCGCTGTCACTTTGACAAATGCAAATTGTGTGCGTGTGCGGTGTGCGTTGTGGTGTAAAATGTTGTTGTTGTTCGTGTTGTTGTCGCACTGATGTATTCCTATTTAGTGCCATTGCGTACAGCCGCCTGTCTGTCCGTACGTTCGTTGACGGAGAAATGTCAACTCGAATGTAAAATGTATTTGCATAATTTTAATTAAGAAAAACTGCACAACTTTGCAGTGCTCTTTTCTTCGTCATCAACAACAACAACTATTTCAAAAAAAAATAAATCAGTAGGAAAGTCAAACACTGAACATTGCCAAACATGCGTCGAACGTGCGCACTCAAACTCCGCTCAAATGGCATTCGCCCTGTTTACCCTCACCCACCCACCCACCCACTCACCCACTGGCCGCAAACGCCGGTCAGCCGTTGCGCTGTTATCAAATGTCAAAGCAAAAACAAATTTCATACTCAACTGACACCTGTGCGCCTCAATTGGCACAATGCCGCGCGACGAGGGCTGACAACAGACAGCAATGCCACAGGGCGCAATATAGAATGAACCCGTGAGAGGGGGGGAGGGTGGTGGTGCAAAAAATGCAAAGCTGTGCTTAACGACATAATTAGAAGTTGCTGCAGCACTGTTCGACAACTGGCCAGGAGGTCGCTGTCAGCTGTGGTGGTAAGTGTTGGCGTATGTGTTGTTATTGTTGTTGTTGTTGTAGTCATTGTCATTGTGGTGGGTGTGTTTGTGTTTGTTGGTGTTGCTTTTTAGCGGATTATTAGCAAAATTGGGGTGACAAACCTCATTAATTGCAAACGAGCGTCCAAACCTTCAAACTGCTGAGTGAACTTTTTTCTAATGAAATATTCATTGGTGGTGTCTGTGGCGAACGTAGCAACTAAGGCGGCAGCCGTGAAATTGTAATGCTATCAATATTTGAAATTGGTTTTTTTTTTTCAATTTATGCGAGTGTAATGGTATGTAAATTTTGGAAAAGTTTGTCTAAAAAGAAAAAAAATGAGGGGGATTTGAATTGACTGGGCGTAAGTGAGTAGTCAGCGGTTCAGCAAACAGAAGAATATTAATGAGAGGCAAATAAGAGAAATGAAACGCTATGGATTTGCCAGGACAAGGGCTAAAAACTTGTTCTTTCAACTTTTTAAACCCTCTAATTATATCCCTGCAAAAGTTTCTGATTCTGTAAGGATTTGCAATTCAACTCCAATCCAATTCTGAATGCAGTGTTCAGTGAACTTCGATACATTTAAATCGATTCATTTTCAAATATGGAACAGTCAAATGGCTTCGGACACACGAAAAGCGTTACAATGTTTTTGTTTTGATCAATTCAGTTCAACAATTTAAATTCGTTTTCAAGGTGGGTGTTGCTGGCAACTTCCAGGCCTTGTAAAAACCAAACTTGAAGTGACCCCAAAAAAATGTACATATTCGTGATCAGCGGCTCCGGAAATATAAGGAACAGTTCAGAGCTGAAAGTGTTTGTATTGTGAAAAATTGTGGAATAATTTAAGTTTTTAAGTTGAAATAAACTTCCACAAATATTTTCAGCTGAACCAATGGACTGATTAAGATGAAATTTCACAACGTGTTGGTGCTCGGTAAGGGTTTTATAATATATTTTGTTTGATTTTTTTTGTAGAAAACTTCCAGGATAATAGCGGATACATTTTTAAAAGCGAATACATTTTGATATCTTTCCGTCAGGATAATTACAAAAAAATCATTTGATTTGAGTTGGATAAGTTACACAATTGAAATTAATTTTTTTAATTGAGGTGTAGCTTGTAACTTCAAGAACCTGTATAACCCAAACAAGAGGCGCCTCGATAAAAATAATTACATATTCGTCATCAGCGACTCCGAAGATATAAGGAACAGTTGAGAAACTTCGCGGGATTTTTTTACTGTTGTGCCGTGTTATCAAAAGTCAAAGACTCAAAAGGTTTCAAATAAAAATTACTTTTATAAATCACTAGCAAAGTTCCGCAACATTGCACGAAAATTTTCAATGATTTGATTTTCGAAAACATGAAAAACACGTGTCGAAATATTTCTCATTAACCGTAGACACACGTTAAAAAGGGTCAAAAACGACCCAAATTAAAATCACACACACAAATTACAAAAAATGCAACACTAACTTAGTTTTTAAAATATAAAATGGTTTGATTTCGATAAAAAATATCCCAGTAAGAACATCATGAAAAACAGGTAGAAATAATAAAAAATTTAAAAAATATTAGAAGTACAAAAAAAAATTTAGTCGAAAAGGATCCCAACGTAGGTCTTCGGTTAAAAGTACTTTTACCAAGTTTGAAATCAAAAAGGTCATTATTCATGTTTTTCACAGTTCTTCATGAAAACTCTTATCCCATCTCCGAACCCGTCAGATTTCGATATTCAAAAAAGTGAAAAACATGTATCGAGTTATTTCGCATGCTTCACCAAGTTTGAAGTCAAACGGCCCATAAAATCTTGTTTCTCCAACTGTTAATCTTTGGTTCGAAACGTAAGATTTTGATTTTTAGAAAAAATTTTTTTATTTAAAAATTTTAAATTTCTATTAAAAAATTTTTTTAATTTAAAAATTTTATATTTTATTAAAAAAAATTTTTTTATTAAAAAAAAAATAACAACTTTTAAAAATGTTAATCATTTCAATTTTACAAGTATTTTCACCAACTTTGAAGTCAATAGGCCCATTCGTTCATGTTTCTTTCATAGTCATTCTGTACAGGAACGTTAACCCATTGGTGGTCCCGTTAAATTTTGATTTAAAAAAAAATTTCAAAATACATGTGAAATTATTTTTAATTCGGAGTAATTTCAACAAGTTTGAAAATAATAGACCTATTAAATCACGATTCTTCATACATTACTTTAACCCGCGTTTTGCCCCTTCAGGTAGATCCCGAATTTCAGAAAATGCCATCTTAATGTAGGTTCATTTTTTTCAAATGTACCTGCAGTTCAAATTTCGTCTGTGGCTTCAGTGGTTTGGGTTGGGCGATGATGAATAATTCAGTCAATCAGTTAGTCAGGACAAAAAATTACATGTAAAAAATATACTTAAAAAAAGTGTAAAACATAACTAAGAAGACAGAAACAAAACGAAGAATTTCACATCAACACTCACAGTTTTTATTGTCTTTATAGCAGAAGAGACTGCAACTGGATAGTTGGTTCGATATTCTTCAAGATTATGGCTGCTTACTTCTCTAATACTAATTTTCTAATAGACTCAATGCACCGCTGTGTTCTCGTCTTTCAGACATGACGAACCGAGTTTGTTTTCTACTTGGCAAAAGAGTCAAGACCAAGTAACATACTCGAAATAACAAGAATCCTACAGTCACTTCGAGGAACAGAATTAAGAATCATCGGGCTTTTTGTATCGATTGTAGGTGTGGTGACCTTAGATTGAAGAATGCCATCAATCCGAATATTGTGCATTAGCACAGGAAGCATCTACCGATACCACAGACAAACCAAGATTTGGATGGGGTCCAATTAGATGTTCTACAGAACCTCGCCGGGCATGTTTCTCAGCAATCGCGATTCCTTGTGTCCAGGTGTCCTAAACATAAAATCAACAAAGAAAATCAACTTCCCTAATGTTATTTATACAAATTACAGATTTAACTATGGGATCTTCCTATAGAATAGAAGAGCTTGACATTGTCCTCTTTGACGAATATCTCCGCACGTGAGCCAGACCAGCCAAAGCCAGACCCCAGATCCCACGCAAAGACCCTTTTGGGTGCCTAGCGGTACCTGTTAGAGCTCTTTGTGTTGCGGATCGACATAAAAAAGATCGGTGGGAATGAGTGTATTCCTAAAATTCAGTAGCGACTTGATGTCATGCTTGGAGACCTCTTCTAACCCAGAGAAGGACAGGGCCCCTAAGTGGAAAAGGTGTAGCCTGGAGATGGTCAGACAGGAGCAAAGAGTGTGCTCCATGGTTCCTTGACATCACTTTATTTGCTTTTCCTGCATTGATTCGACTCGGTGCATTTATCCCTCCAGTCCGCGTAAGTCAAAAGATGGACATCATCAGATTGGGAACCATCTGTATTTTTTTTTTTTGCTCAAAAACTTAAACTGATTGAATAGTCTTATGCTGAATGAATGTCATTTGAGCAAAAGTTTTCTAAAGCTGTGATTGCATTTTCTCTTCTTCTTCTTCTTTTGCTACTACTGCTGTTGCTGCTTGTGGCGCTTAAATAAATTAAATCTTATGCGCCCAATTCAAATTCAATTTCGCAAAACAACACAAATTACTTAAGCCACCTCAGCAGTCATAAATTACAGTCACAGCGAAAAGTTAATCAACACCTGCTGGTCGAATGCAAACTTTCGACTGTTCGCCAGACTTTTCAATTGATTTTTGTTCTTGTTGTTACTGCTCTCATTGTTGTTCTTATTGTTGTTGTTGTTGTTGGTTGGTGGTGGTGTTGGGATTTTTTTGCAGTCTACATAGTTGTTGCACGAGAAATTCGACTGTGATTGCAATTGTTGCAACAGCAGCCGGCAGTCAGCAGCAGCCAATACATGCAGTGGCGGCCATTGCAAATATCCAGAAAAAAGAAGAAAAATACAAAACCAACAACTCGTTGAGCCATTTTTGGCATTTTGCACATTCACCAAGTTGCACCATTTCGCCGCAATATGGGAAACAGAACGCAGAGACCGGGTCGAGGAAGGGGGCTGGTGAGGCGCACAGAGCGTGGCCCAACGAACCGCAACAAATCGCTACAAATATTGCAAACAAACCGAGTGCAGAAGACGCCGAAACGTATTGAAGTGAATGGCAGTCGAACCCAGGACTCGTCGGTCGGTCGGTTGGTTGGTTGGTTGAGTGGTCGCTACGGTTTTTGGCAATGCCGCAAATACAAATTGCAAAATCGCCCAGCGAACGTCAAGACATCAGACAGCTGCACGACTACAACAACAAAACTAAATAAACAACAATGCTAGCCAATGCAAACAACCACAACAACAATAACAACAAACTATCAATGAAAAATAAAACAACAAACGCAGAACAATTGAAACCGCAGCAATTGAAGCTCCAACAAAATATAAATTCAGCATCCACTCCCCCCTAAAGCATTACGCCACCGCTTCACTTTAGTGTATTTTTGCTGCTTTCATTGTTGTTGTTATTGGTAGCAGCAAAGCAGCAAACTAATGCAATGAAGTGTAGTCGCCGTCGCCGCACTTTCTCTCGTCCTTCTTCACATCACTTGCATTCTAATCTTGTTTTTTGCAATTGTTGTAGTTGTTGTTGTTATTGTTGTAGCATTTGTGTACTCAAATTCCAGCAATTCCATATTTTGCGGGCATGTTGGCTGCCTCTCGATTCTGTCTGTCGTTGTGCAGCCGACATGCGGCTCTCACCTGGCCGCCCATAAGGTCCTTGATATATTTTTATTTATGTTAGTCTGCCATTTTTCACTCTCCCTTCGCCAGCAAGTTTCATTGATATTATCGAAGTGCTGCTACCACATTTTCGTTGCATGCAACATGCAGAGCGCCTTCAAGTATGCAACACTGACCGGCCAATTGTGGTTCATGTTTATGTATCAAAATAATGCAAAAGAAAACAAAACAAAAAACCCAAGCCAGCAATTTGCAATAAGAAGTTGCAACTTTATTTGACTTATAAATTACACTGTGTAACAGAATTTGTTGTCCTTTCGATTTTTTAATATATTAGTTTTACTATGATTTGACATAGTTTGGCATGAAACAATACTGGAAGATCTGAAATTTTTAAAGAAATGAATGAGTCTGAGTACGATACTATAGGCCAGCGGCTCTCAAACTTTTTTGAAAACTTCACATTTTCTCACAAAAATCAAATAATTTCTTCATAACACTTAATTACGATTGCAATTATATTCGAAATGGGGAGGTTAATGGGGTTTCGATAGAACATTTTGATTTTTGCTGCGTAGAAACCCAAAAGTTGACAACCTTACAACTCCGATTGTATGGGAGGCGCCCTCTGGTGGTGAATTTCTGAAACTTAAATAATTTTGTATTTTTTGTACTAATTAGTGTTGCAGATCGCTGAATAAATCATTCAAATCGGTTCACTAGTTTCCAAGATACAAGGCTTCCTCGCATACTTTATTACATTTACAAGTGGGTAGCCAATTCCATAGAAAACGGCCAGTTTTGTATGGCAACGCCCTTAAGATTTGGAGATAGCAGGTAGGTATGTTTGGAAGAAACATTCGGAAGAGAAAATAAATAATTGTTGGTCTTACATTTGACACATCTGGGACCAACCTGGGAGTAGTTGGAACCTAGTTTATAAAAACAATCAATTTGTATGGGAGCCCCATTAAATGTTGGAGATAGGGTGTGAGTATATTTGAAAGAAATGTTCAGTAAAGAAAACTAATGGGGGTCAGTCATAGATTTTAACCCTCTAGGAGCAACTTCTGAGCAGCTGTTGCGCAATTTGTCGAATTTCCAAGCAACTTTGAACCCACTCTAGCCCCACAATTTTTTTGGCTCATCTACTTTTTTACCAAACCGCATAATGTGAGAGGTTCTTCAAAATCTAAAACCCATTATTAAGAATGTCCGTACAACATTAAATCATGTCTAGTGCTCACTGAATGTGGCTTAATGAGAAAAATGCAGATTATGCTTCAATGGGAGAATCAATTCTGGACATAATTACGGACACAGTTACAATTAATTGTTTTAAATTTTTTTAAATTTATTATTATCTTAATTATTTTATTTTTATATTTTTCATATTCTATAGAGACCATGCTAATCTGTACTATAGACTTAGTATAGTTTTTTCGAGATTTTTTATACATTAGAAAGTTACTCTACATATAAAAAATTGGGAAATTGGTTCAACATTGATTTTCAGCATTTGTTATGACAAAATGATGACAAAAAATCTCGTCTATGTTGTCAGAAAATATCCAAACAATTCTTAAAGCCACTGTTAACAAATGGGTCACTATGATCCAGGTTCGAGCATGGAGGGCTGAGAGCGGCTGCAGGTGGACGAAACTTATGCTACTTGTTATCTCTGGTAAATGCTCATAGTTTCTTCTGTCACTGTGCATTAAAGAGACTGCAGGCAGTTGGTCGGATTGATGACGGACCAGGATGATGACGGAAAAGATATGAATATCTGAAAGTGCACTATGTGTCCTGCCTGCGGGGAAGACGATGAGACGGCGGACCACTTTCTGTGTGTCCAGCTCGCCTACGTCCGAATCAGGTTTAAGACGTTTGGCACTCATGTGTTGAGAAGCGACCACCTTGGCTCCTCGGGATCTATCGAGATTTCTCCGGAGATCGGGTAGATTCAGAACACATTAACAAGAAACATCAAGTCGTAGTAGAATGGACGTATGTATTGTCTGTGTGCTGCGCTTGCTTGACTGTTGCGACAAGTGTAAAAAATCCCAACCAACATTCTGGAATTCACAACGCAATTTTAGTTTAATTTTTTTTAGTAAATTTATAAAAAACCAAATATTTAGGAACAGTTAAAGCTAAGGTTGCAAAAAGATCAAAAATTTTAGCAGTATTTGCAAAGCCAATCCCACTGCAGGATCTCCTCTTAAGTATTCTACGAACATAAAATCTCAGTCCTTGAGCAATTTTTGTTTCTAAATTTAATCTTAACTAAAGTTTCTTCCTCAGCGCTTTTGCCATCTAATAATAATAATTGACTGGCACGACAGCCCGCTTACGCGAGACTTAGGCCTAGCTTCCCGCAACCACCCGTGTTGTGCGTGTGAATTTGTACACGGGTTGAAGGGACCTACAGTTTTATGCCGGTTCCGAACGGCAGGTTGGGAGCTTTTTCATAAGCAATTTTTACTCTCAGAGGTTTGCCATTTCCAGCTGAGAGGACAGCCACCGAAAGAGAAAACGAGTTTTCCCGTTATTTTTTTAGGTGTTATTACAGGCAGTATTTGAACCTGAGGTTGCTGCCTGCGACTCGCGGTCCAACGCACTAACCAACTGAGCCACGGCGGCTGCCATCTAACCTTACAAAACTATCACCGATTTGAAACTCTCACACCCGCTCGACTAATTCTATTCAATCCAAACGAATACTAGCAAAAAATAAACCACGACCGCGATTTGTAGTTAACTCTTCAACTAACATTGCACGCCGTCACCCGGCTGCCAGCCGTCATCCTTCACAGCAATGATTGATGCGAAACGATGTCTGTCCAGGCCGCGTGTGTCCCGTTGCATATCAAATCGCGTGCACTCGTGCAAAAATCGCCGCTTTGTTATTCTCAGTTCATGTGTGTATTTTTTACAATGTTTGCTTTTTTATATATAAAAAGAAATGTGGTCCATTTTATTCTCTTTCCCTCGAACCCATTGTTTTCTTTCGTTCTTGTCACAATTGTCGCTTTTTTCGTTGCAACGAAAAAAACCAAAAACACAAAAATCAAAGCAAAAAAGCCTTGATTTGAAATTGTGTGCAAATATTTATAAAACCGATGCTGTGCTTCGCTGACTGTCCCCCGCAGTCCAACAACGATTGGCGCGCGGTTTTGCGGATGCGGTACAAAAGGAATTACGAGCAAAAATAGGTGAAAATGTCAAATTGGTCGATCTTTTTCGTTGTTATTTTCCAATATTTGCACAGTAGGAATAAAACGTGCGCGCCACAATGGCATTTTTATTCAATGGATTCATCGATTTTCAATGCATTGCCCGTTGCATTTGTTTCCATACATTTTCTATGCACTATTTTTATTATTTCGCTTTTCGATTGCATTTGATATTTTAGCACACTAAATGACTTTTCGAGGCCATGCACACAATTCGCAATTTGATTTATTTGTATGCAACTAATGGCCAAATAAATACTAATGTGAATTTTGTTGACCCTAAAATATTCATTCATACGAAAATCGAATTCAATTTTTTAATCCTTCAAGTCAACACTAATAAGTCCATGAATATAGATTTTGGAACATTGAATCAATAGAAATAGGTACTAGAATAGGTGACTTTGTAATTGGAGTAGGTACTAGAAATGTCCTTGAAAACTCCAATAATGTGAGCCAAAGTGAAATAATACACTTGACACATTGAATTTCCTGCCTGACGTTCCCTAACCTAAGACATTTGCTTAACCCTTTCGCTACAGGTTTTTACTGGGGAAAGTTGGAAAATGTGGTTACATTAGCAACATTCCGTAAGAAATTTTTTAATTTTTATACTCAGACCCTGTATTTTAGAGTGTTTTTCTATGAGAGCAACCACATCGTTGTGGCTGTAATAACTACTTAACCCTTTCGACCCCAAAGTTACCTGAGAGCAACTTCACCTATTTGTCATCTTATAGCAAAAGGTACGATTGATTTATGGGTTTAATTTAAGTAAGCACCAACAAATTAATATTTTTAGAAGTAGAATTCAAAGCAAATTACAAAAATCTTACTGTTATCCTCAAAATAATTTCCAATAAGTTGCAGCGATATCAGGGAAAGTTTGTGTTCTAATTGAAGTCTACGAATTGGGCGCGTTTGATAGAAACCCTGTTTCTTTAATAATGGTTAAATAAAATCAAAAAGTGATAATTTTGTATTTTTCCATAAATATTAAATAATTTTACTGTAATTAAAAAATATTGATATACAATTTATTTAACCCTTTTTAAGCTAAAAATGTGCAAAAGTAAACGAGCTCTAGAACTCAAACAAAGAGGCGTGGCGACTTCAAATATCGTGTGCACACTTATCAGACAACTATTTCATGATTTAAATGCCAAAAAGTAATATCGAGACAGAGGGTAAAATTCGGGGTCGAAAGGGTTAAACATAAAACTTTTTACGCATAACGAAAATTTGAATATTTCTTCATTTACTTCAGCCAAAATTAAAAACAAAAAGTATCTAAATTGAAAGAAAACGTCAAAGTAAAAAGTTCTCTAAATTGTTCTGCTTCTTCTTCCTTAACTATGTCAAGATATACCATTAAAAAACTTGTATACTTCTCTTCTTTAAACTTAAATATTCAGTTTATTAATTTCGTATTTTTCCTAAAACTTCAAACTATTCTAAAGACCAACAAAAAAATGTATTCTTGCAACCACAGAGGATGCAGACGTCCACAAAGTAGCATGTTGCCATATGGCAACAAAAGAGCGAAAGGGTTAAGGCAGCTGATCTCTTAACAGACAATAGTATGGAAGAAAGTTACTTTTATAAATGAACTTTGATGTTCTTTCTATCGAAGGCTGCACTCCAAATATTTTGGAAAAAATAAACCCAAAAAAATTGGATCCTTATAAATTGAGCCAAATCCTCCTTTATGTGTTTCCTTCTCGAAATAGAGCTCAAAGCAAGTCAGATATCTCAAGAAAGAGTACCTCTAAAAATTATGGGCTACATGTGAATGAAGTCACACCATCATTCTTGTATTTTCTTATCGAAAAACTGCATAAAGCATGCCAAATATTTTGAGAAAAATACGCACAAACAAAATTTATTCTATAAAATGGAGTCAAATCCTCCTTCATGTGTTTCCTTACCGAAGGAGAGCTCAAAGCAAGCCAGATATCACAAGAAAGAGTACCTCTAAAAATTATGTGATACATGTGAGTGGAGTCTCAACTTTATTCATGTATTTTTTATCGAAAGACTGCACAAAGCCCGAAATAAAATAATTTGAGAAAAAATAACCATGAACAAAATTTGGTCTATAAAATGGAATCACATCCTCCTTCATGTGTTTCCTATGTATCGAAGGAGAGCTCAAAGCATGTCAGATATCTCAAGAAAGAGTACCTCTAAAAATTATGTGATACATGTGAATGGAGTCACACCATCATTCTTGTATTTTCTTATCGAAAACCAAAGCACAAAGCATGCCACATATTTTGAGAAAAAATACCCCTAACAAAATTGTATCCATTTTGATGGAGTTACATCCTCCTTCATGTGTTTCCTTATCGAAAGAGAGCTTAAATAACGCCAAATATTTCCAGAAAGTGTACCTCTAAAAATTATGGGATACATGTCAGTAAAGTCACATCATCTCTCAAGTCTTTTCTTATCGAAAGAGAGCTCAAAGCAAGTCAGATACTCGTATTTCAAGGAAGAATACCTCTAAAAATGATGTGATACATGTGACCATCCTTCATGTCTTTTGTTATCGGAAGACTGCACAAAGCACGCCAAATATTTTGAGACAAAATACCCCCAACAAAATTGTATCTATTTTGATGGAGTCACATCCTCTTTCATGTGTTCCCTTATCGAAAGACTTGAGATGTATGTGAGATGAGCAAGCCAGATATTTAAAGAAAGAGCACCTCTTAAAATGTATCCCATGTGAGGGCAGTCACGCCATTCTTCAAGTCTTTTCCTGTCGAAAGACAGTGTAAAGCAAGCCAGATATTTAAAGATTCCTGAAAGTGAGCTTGAAGTACCTTTGATCTACATTATCAGCCTCTAGCTTCCATGTAGAGTTAGAGACTGTCAAGACATGGCAACGCTTGGTATCTCATTTAACCTGTAAGCCTCATGCAAGAAACTAACCTAAGAAGGCTGAAGACATCCTGTGTTGTTTAGTTTAATCTCGTTCTGGAGAACTTCTCTCACTAAAAACGGGACCAGATCAGAAACATGAGTGGTGTTCTCACGAGTCACTGTGTAATTGAACCCACACAAGAAGGATATTTTTGCTACCTAATAACTTCTCTCGAAGCTCTATGGACAAGGGGAAAAATGCACTTCATCTTCCATGCGTTTGTCCTACATTATCTGGAAAAAGAAACGAGAACCTGGGCAACTTTTTTATGGACAATCTAGGGGATCTAGGCCATAGAACTATTTACACTCCACTGGGCTTCGTACGAATCTCAAAACAGTCTTGCCAGATCAGGAAACTTCCTTCTAGATTTAGGAGATTCTTGGCCTTTTAGGATAATTTTTAAGAGGAAGAACTGTTGAGGAGAAAGTTTAGGAGATTTACATTTTACAAAAGCTTACAAAAGGTTACTAAAGCGATTTTTATGTGATACATTTAATATCATTAGTAACGCTGAAGCCTTGAAAATTGAAAGCTAAAGTGTGTAATTTCAATTACAGTATTTTTCGTTTATAACGAAGCCGTTTAAAACGAACCAATTTCAAAAGTACGCGCTTTATTTTTTCGCTTATTACGAAACCGTTCAAAGCGAACTTTCGGTTAAAACGAACCATTTTGCCCAGTCCCTCGAAGTTCGCTGTAAGCGAAAAATACTGTCATTGTATTTTATGCTTCAAAGAGTGTAATTTTTTCATTGAATGAAGGAAGTTTACAAAACCGAAATTCATAATGATCTCAATTTTTTATATGTTTTGTTTGTGTAAAACTTTTGTTCAGCTAAATCTGAATGGATAAAAAAGCTGCAATAAAAAATGTAAATATTAATAATAATATATATATACTATAATATAATAATAATAATAAAAATAATAAAATAATAATTAATAATAATAATAAAAACAAGTATTATGCAAAAAAAATATTTATATATACATAGATAAATTTTTGAAATTTTTGGTAGAAAATCTCAGCTTTTTTAAGATTTAGGAGAAAGTCATTGCAGATATCAGGCAACACTGGCTCAAATAGTTCAATAAGCGAGGAGACTTTAGTTTAGTTGACTGCGGCAGCAAAATGGACCTTCGTGGCCTAAGTGGGACTCAGCTTTGGGGCAGCGACTCCTTCCTATCTACCTACAGACTGTCGAACAGGATCACAACCCGAGAACCCTCGAATATGAAAATATCGCTTGAAACTGCAATTTTTTTTCCAACAAGCATCGGTCTCTCCAACGTCTCGGAAACGCACTGAGCATCGTATTTTCACAGCCAACTGTCCTTTTTTGCGTACATTGCACGATTTTAATATCGCAGCGCACGCGCTAACTAAAGTGACTCCCGAACTGCAATTAGCGTTCGCTAAGTACAAAAAAAAAAAACCAAAAAACCACACAACAAATTGTCCACAGTGCAACAAATTATTTTCCTAACGGCAATTCCACAACTAATAATATCCTCGACACTGTCCTCGTGTCGCTGCGCGCCGGCCGGATGGTCATTAAAAGCATAAAATTTTATTGTTTCGTCGGCGTAGGCACACAGTGCGGCTGGCGACCCGGTCGCACCCCGTCACTTAATTAGAAAAGTTTGTGCGGAAAAAGTTTGAGCACTATTGGAATAATATTTAGCAATATGGACGCACGGCTTACACGCCCTCAACCGTTATTATGCGCATTTTGATGGCCGAAAGTGCAATGCGCTGCGAAGTGTTGCGCGGCCAGCGACGCGCCAAACTGCCAAGAACGCTAAATAGCTCAGCTATTAGCGCCAAATGACAGTTGCGTGCAGTTGTGTGCTTGGCGAGAAAGTGAGGTTATGCACCGTCAAAGTTTTGACAATTTGCTCGGGAAATTACGCGACTTAAGTCATACGGAAGCGAACAAACTATGGCGCAATGTACGACAGCTGTCAATGAAAATAACGACACGTATTTATGCGTTGCCGCCGTCGACTTGCGGCTGACTTTAAAGCGGTGGCCAGCCGCGCTCTACGGCGACCATTTTGCATGGCAGACGCTTGCAATGGGCGCGCAATCATTAAGTCAGCTTAGCAGCCGATTTTGTGGCGAATGCTGCGGTTGTGATTGAACGCAATTAAATGCCGAATTGGATTAGCATTTGCGGTTAACCGTTATCCATGCGAATGTCAATTGCGAGATATGAGAAGTGTCATGAATGTTAATAATGTTTTGAACTCATTTTGAAGATATGATTTGAAAGATATGATTAAAACTGAAAGACTACTAGAACTGTTACTAAAGACTTAACCCATTTTCGGCCGCTGGTCTTTTTTCGATCAGCCACTTTGAAGGTAGTAGGTAGGTAGGAGTAGCTCTGCACTTAGACATTATATCTTTGAACTTTTGATGCAGAAAATAGCTTTGGTCTTTTGGTAACCCCTCGAAATAATAATTTTTTTTAAAAACGATAAATTTAGAGATGTTGGCGAAGGTACGAAAAAAGCATTTATATTTTGAATATTCTGAAAAATATATAACCTTTTCAAATTATTGATTTATTATTGATTATTTACGAAGCCTAAAGACCAAATTTCCACAATCAATTGATATCCATAAGATTATGAAAATATTTTTACCTCTCAGCACCGCGTACGTTTCAGTAGTCGAAAAATCGACCATTGGCCAGAAGTCGTCATGTATGTACATATATAAGCCAACAATTGTTTGTTTTCATGCTTGATTATTATTTGACTAAAACTATGTACATATATATTTGTTTTTATTTGAAATTGAATTTTTATTAATTTATAAAAAAAAATTTGTAAAAAAAAAACACAAAAAAAATCCAAAAATATTCTTGATTAAGCTCCTAAATGTAAGTCCTTAAAAGGAATTTCAAAAATATTGGCTATTTCTGGTAGCGGCCGAAAATGGGTTAAGGGGCTATTCTAGTGTAGAAGCTCGATTTTGAGGTGATTTTACGAGCGTAATAAAAAAAGCAGGGAAAACTCGTTTTCTCTTTCGGTGGCTGTCCTCTCAGCTGGAAATGGCAAACCTCTGAGAGTAAAAATTGCTTATGAAAAAGCTCCCAACCTGCCGTTCGGAACCGGCATAAAACTGTAGGTCCCTTTCACCCGCGTACAAATTCACACGCACAACACGGGTGGTTGCGGGAAGCTAGGCCTTAGTCTCGCGTAAGCGGGCTGTCGTGCCAGTCAATTATTAAATTAAAAATTAAAAATTAATTAATTAATAAAAAAAGCAGTAATAATTTTTAGTATCCATGTTTTTATTAGTTTTTTATTGATACTTGAAAAGTATAAACATTTATAATAATTATGATTATTATTACAATTATTAAACACCCCCTTGGCTACGCCCCTGAAGTGAAGCATATGTGGCTTAAAAGACATTTTCACATTGATGTGATGAAAAGCAATACGAATTTATTAATGTTTTTTTTTGAAATCATAAAAAGTGTTTATTTTATTAAGAGGGGACTTCTTAGGGTTTAGTTGTGTGTAGACCACCTGAACTATTTTTTTTTAATATTCAACATTTTTCTCAACATCTCAAGCAGAGCTAGGAATTTATGGAAAAAGTATTAAATGAATGTTTCGTGTTTAACCCTTTCGACCTCGAATTTTATTCGGTGTCACGATATTACTTTTTGGTATTTAAATCATGAAACATTTACCTAAGAAGTGGGCACACAAAATTTGAAGTCGCCACGCCTCTTTGTTAGAGTTCTAGAGCTAGTTTACTTTTGAACAATTTTAGCTTAAAATGGGTTAAATAAATTTGGTATCAATATTTTATAATTACAGAAAATTTATCTGATATTTATGGAAAAATACAAAACTATTACTTGTTGATTTTATTTAACCACTAGCTGAGCCCCGCGGCTTCGCACGCAAGCTCTCTTGTTTCACCCGATACAAATTCTGAACCCATTGACCCCCGTCAGATTTTGATTAAAAAAAAACATATGTCTATTATCTTTGATGTCAAGTATTTCCAAAAATTTTTAAGTCAAAAGCCCTTTAAATCATGAGTTTCCCCATTTACCCTGAACAAATTCTTAACCCTTAGTTTATGACGGTAGATTTCGATTTTCAAAAAAATGAAAAGTGCATTTTAATTATTTCCCGATAGAAGTGCTTTTTGTCTAAGTTTGAAGTCAAAAGGACAAATAAATCGTGTTTGTCCATACAAACTGTTAACCCATTGTAGACCCCGTTAGATTTTGATTTTCAAAAAAGTGAAAAATACGTGTCAAATTATTTCTCACTAAGAGTACTTTCACAAAGTTTGAAGTCAGTGGCCTCAGTAATTCATGTTTTTTACAGTTTCGCCATGCAAACTTTTAACCGGTCGCTGACACCGTCCGATTTTAATATTCGGAAAAAATGAAAAACACGTATCAAGTTATTTTACATTTGAAGTACTTTCACCAAGGTTGATCTCAAAAGGCTTAAACAAAATTTGTTTCTCCATACGTACTTTTAACCCGTCATTGATCCAGTTAGAATTCCATTTCAAAAATAATGAGAAACGCGTGTTCAATTGTTTTTTATTTCCAGTATTTTTACAATTTTTCAAGTCAATAGGCCTATCGGTTCATGTTTTTTCGAGTCTACCCTTAAACAAATCTTAACCCATTGTTGGTCCAGATAAATTTTGATTTTCGAAAAATTATAAAATACGTGTCGAATTATTTTTGATTTAGACTATTTTCAGGAAGTTCGAAATCAATATGTCTCTTAAATCACTTTTCTTCATACAACACCTTAACACATGTTTTACCCCTTCACACCACGAATTTTAAAAAATCCCGTCATAGCTCAGGTTCATTTTTCAAGATGTACCTATAGTTCAAGTTTCATGTTTGTAGCTTCAGCGGTTTGGGCTGAGCGATGATGAATCAATCAATCCATCAGTCAGTCAGGCAGTCAGGACAAACAATCTATGTATATAAAAATGGAGGCGGTACCACGCCCCCTTGTGCAATGCTCACAACTTTCTTCTAGTCGAATTGTGCTACTAAGTGGAAATTTCGTACCAAGTTTCACTGATGTGTGTGTGTGTACTGCATAACTGTTGGATCATAAAAAATGTGCCACGCCCCTTGACCAACGCCGATCAAATCACATCAGTAGAATGACACATCTATGAAACAACGGTACACCAACTTTTACTGCTATGCGGCTAACGATTCCGAAGCTATTCCATATAAAAGATTTGAGTTGTATGGGCGGTGCCATGCCCACTTATTAAATACCCGCCCCATTCCCTCTGTCGATAGATATGACTAAATGGTAGGTTCGTGCTAAGTTTCATTGATGTGCGACGAACAATTTCAAAACTATGCGGATAGTTTTGACCAAAAAATGTACCACGCCCCTTGTTCAACGCCCATCAAATTTTAACAGTAGAATGACACTTCCATGGGAGGAAGCAAAACCAAATTTCAATGCTGTGCAACTTACAATTCCAAAGCAATTCCATATAAAAGATTTGAGTTGTATGGGCGGAGCCACGCCCTCTTGTTAAATACCCGCATCATTCCCTCTGCCGAAAGATATGAGTAAATGGTAGGTTCGTACCAAATTTCATTGATGTGTGACTTACAGTTCTGCTGAAATGTTAGGTCATAAAAAATGTCCACGCCCCTTGTCCAACGCCCATCAAATTTTAACAGTAGAATAACACATCTATGAGGCGACGGTACACTAACTTTCAATGCTGTGCGACTTACAATGCCGCAGCTATTCCACTCAAAAGAATTGAATTGTATGGGCGGTGCCACACCCCTTTGTTAAATACCCACCTTATTCCCTCTGCCGAAAGATATGATTAACTGATAGGTTCATACCAAGTTTCATTAATGTACGACTTACAGTTCTGCTGCATTAAAAATGTGCCACGCCCCTTATCCAACGCCCATAAAATTTTAACAGTAGAATGACACATCTATGAAACGACGGTGCAACAAATTTCAATGCTGTGCGACTTACAATTCCGAAGCTATTCCACTTAAAAGATTTGAGTTGTATGGGCGGTGCCACACCCCCTTGTCCAATACCCACCCCATGCCCTCGGTCGAAGGACATGATTAAATAGAAAGTTTGTACCAAATTGAATTGATGTGTGACTTATGGTTCCAAAGTTATTGTCTAAAAATGTATTCTTGTGGTGCCACGCCTCTTTTCCCGACATTTCTTTTTTTATAAACCTTCACGTAAACATTTTGAACAAACCCGCCGAAGGAAGTATTCAAGTTGGTCCAGTCGTTTTCGAGTTTTAAGCGGCCGAACGAACCACGTTTCATTTTTATATACATAAATATATAGAATATAGATATAGAAGATTAAAGAAACAGGGTTTAGATCAAACGCGCCCAATTCGTAGACTTCAATTAGAACACAAACTTTCCCTGATATCGCTGCAAAATATTGGATATTATTTTGTGGATAACTGTAAAATTTTTGTAATTTGCTTTGATTTCACTTCTAAAAATATTAATTTGTTGGTGCCTACTTAAATTTAATCCATAAATCAGTCGTAGCTTTTGCTATAAGATGACAAATAGATGAATTTGCCCTCAGGCAACTTTGGTGTCGAAAGGGTTAAGCAAGGATGTAAAATTATCTGGACGTAGCCGATTTGAAAAAAAAATTTTTTGCACAAAATGGCATCTTTCTGAAAATAAAGGTAATTTTTTGCCTTCTTTTCTCAACTTTGGAAATTTGTTAAATCTAGTAAAAAAAAAACCAATTACAAAAACCCCCTACGTCGAGACAATTTTGATAGTATTAAGAAAGTCTGTTACAAATTTCAAGTAAATCGTTGCATTAGAACTTGAGATTTCATGTCAACCGTATCGAAAAAAGTAGTTTCGAGAAAAACGTGAAAGTTTACAGTCTCAGTTCGTGTAGTCTGAGTGGAGCGTCAAAAAATTAACTAATCATAACTCTGAAAATATTTTGAATTTCCGTAAATTCTCTTAGATGTTTATTCCTAAAAGTCTAAACTTTGAAATAAAAAATCGATTTTTTCTAATTTCTATACTAGAATGCCCCCTCAAAATGGATAGATTTCCGACCTTATACAGGGTGGCACAAAAGTCATCACCTTATCGGCAGATGCTATAACTTTTGCAAATGGCGGCAGAAGTAAATTTTTGCTTTGACATTCATTCATTCATTCATAAACAAATTAGAGCCAAATAACACTGGGAGACAACTTTTGCGTCACCCTGTAGAAGCTCTCTATGAGAAACTTATTTCAAGTAGGCTGAAGACAATTCAGGATTAATTGCTCGCAAAATTTGGCCAACTCAAAACCTCCACTAGGAGGTTCTAGGGCACTTTTCTCATTAAAGAGAGCTCAGGTAAAAACCTTTATTGGTGTTCTAGTAGATCAGTATTGAAAAGATACTCACGAAAATACGCTGGAACTACCATCTAACGATTTCTGCAAGAGTGCGCAAAAGAAACGAGGAAAAAGAAACGAACTTTAGGAACTTTTCCAGTGCTCTCTATGAAAAGAAGAACTGACCTAGGAAACTTCTTTTTCGATAACCTACATAGGGGATCTAGCCGAAAATATTGTTCGCAGTCTTGGTTTTGTTAGCTATTGGTTCATTTGATGAATAATTTTTTTGACTGCGACAGACTGTACGTACAGACTGACGTACTGCGAAGCACTGAAAAAATTCGTGAAGGGATCTTAGTCTGAGGTAATGGGTCCCCCTGCCCATTCATCTCAATAGAGTAAAGGGTATCTTTACTTAGACTGCCGCGACTCTCATTTCAAGTATACCTGGTGTCTTCACATAGTTACAAACAGACATGGGCGGTTTGCGCTATCGAAGCAATGGTGGAATACTCGAAAACGAGTTACGCTCCAGGTAAACAAGTACAGGGTGACGCAAAAGTTGTAACCCAGTGTTCCTTGGGGTCTAATGATATTTATGAATGAATGAATAACTAAATCCTTCTTATACTTCATTCATTCATAAACAAATTAGAGCCAAAGAAAGTAAAGTGACTTTGGAAAAATTTAAATAAAGTGTCTACTAATGGTAAACTACTAATAAAACTAAGAAGAAGAACAATTTATTATTTAAGAACAAATAAACTAGCTAGGCCTTAGTCTCGCGTAAGCGGGCTGTCGTGCCAGTCAATTATTAAATTAATTATAAAACTAAGAACGTGAGACTATCCAGACAGGTTAATAACTGGAACTGGATGTCAATAGATCATAAGGTGAAAGTAGACCAAAATCCAACCGATTTTAATGTTAACACACAACAAAGTCAACAGTCCAACAGTACAGGGGACCTATACTTATTTCTTTCGTGAGAAAGGGAAGGCAAATCCAAGGACTAAAAGGGGTCATAGGCTTGAATGTCAATAGACTCTCAGGTAAAAGAAAGACCAGCATGTCAACAAATCTTTCATTGAAGACTTCGAGGACCATGCGAACTGCTAAGGGTAACTTAAATGAAAGTTCGCGAGGTATTAGAGACAAGTTGCGCGGAGTTACCGAAAGGTACAAGAAAGGAACATGGACTCTTACTGTCATGTCTATTGCGTTCAAACAGTGTCTGTGTCATTAACACTTTCGATGGAAAAAATCCAGGAACAACTCGCTCGAGGCGACATTGGGATATTTGAGAACAACTCGAGGCGACATTGGGATATTTGAGAACAACTCGAGGCGATACTGGGCTATTCCAGAACGGTAGAAGAGGCAAGAGTTTGGTTTTGACAAGCAAAGATTTCGCACGGAGTAAAAAATGTAACATTTTCAATAAAGTGACTACTGATTTCAAACTGCTTTGAAGAACGTTAGTGTGTTTTATTTGTGAGCACAAACCAGAGAAACGATAAACCCTGCGTTAGGGGAAAGAACTAATTTTCGTAGCAGTATTAAAGATAGTCGACTCACACACATCACATTCGTCGATGGTTCAAGTAGTCAATATGTACAGTTAGGTGCTTTATAGTTTGCCCTGAATTTTAATATATATGTTTTATTTATGTTTGTCAATAAGAAAAAGTAGCTCCAAATGAGTTTTGTGTGTCCTACCCCAAAGCGAATGTTGAACTACATTCTTAACACTAAAAAGACTATTGCGGTAATTTTGATGGTTTTCATTTCAAATATCTGTATTTTCTTTAGTATTTCTATCAACTTTTGCTTTGATGAAAAATCTTATATTATTGTAAAATTTATTTTGTTAAAAAATTACCAAATCCGATCTGTAGCATTTGGAGGTATGGAAAACTTGCGGTCTTTCTAGTGTTAATTAGATGTAAGTATAGATTATATCTATTTAGATTTTATTCTATATTCGCCAACAAGGATGTAAATATATGTATACACCGACATTTTCGTTCTGAAGCGTTCCATACACCGTGAAGAACACATTATCCGAACTTCCTCTATGATTTTGGATAGAGTCGATCCTACGATCCGTGAAGACATAAACCAATCTCTCTGCTGAATTGCAAAGCACTGATTTTGATCATCCATTTTTCTTATTGTTTTTTATTTTATGTTTCTTTATTTTGTATTATTTTTTAATTTGTTTTATTTTTTTTAATCATAGTAAGAAATGTATATTTCTCATCTTATTTTTAGTGATTTCTTTATTTAATTTTTTATTTTTTCTTTATTTTCTTAATTTTTTAACATCCTTTAAATGATTAATATAAATTACCAAACCTTTAGATTTTAAAGCACTGCAACCTTTTTGACTTTTTTTCCAACAGCTAAGTAAGAGCGAATTTCTCCGCCCACTCCATTATGTGACACGTACACCTGTAACACACGACAAAAATAAATGACAAATTGACTAATGGCCGAGCCAACGTTGCAACCGAAGCTGAACAGGTTGTGAGAAAAATTTGGCAAGGAAAAAATGAAAAAGTTTTTAAACATTTTTAGCGCATTGCAGTGATTCTTTTTTACTTTTAATTATTTGACAGAAAGACGAAGAACAAAAACCAACACACGAAAACTAAACTACGAAAAAAAAGGCGAGTGGTGAGTGCAACGTGACTGGATTTTCATATTGCGGACAGCGTCAGTGGATTGTGGAAGCAGCACCCAGCAGTAAGTGTTGTCCATTTTAATGAAGAGCGAAAAGCGCTTCTCTCGAACCAGGACGTTGCGGCAGCGGAGCGGTGCAGTTATTTGTGATGAGACGAAACACATAGAGGCGACAAGAACGTGGCGAATGTTGGCCGAAAGAGTGACGAGCAAAGCCAGTACTCGTAAATGGGGGTCAACGGTTCGTTTTGCTGGAAAGCGGACATTTTGCAATTAAAGGACAACTTAAAGCAGTGACAACGACAGTTGTGTGACAAGCAATGAATGTGTTTCGCATTACATTGGAGCCTAAAATATCTCGAATGGCCAACACAAACAAAAAACTGAACGACTGTACTTTGACCGTTGTGTCTAAACAAAACACGGGAGGTTTTTTCTTCATCTATCTTTCTTACAGAAAACATCATTTCATTAGAGAAAGAAGAATGAAGTAGGCAGTTAGAGACTTTGGTAGAATGAACAAATTCAGAGACTATTATTTTTGTTACTTCTGGGCACCATACGTTCTAACTTGAATTAAACCAAAAAGGAATATTTTAAACGGCCATCCACATATGAGAACACACTCATACATATATCTTTATGTATATAAATTCAATAAACAAGCTCAATAAATAACAATATTTAAGCACACTGTGGCAACTTTGACGTTGCCATGTTCAATACTGTCGTTGGCCGTTCGTTGCTTTTCGTTTGGCGTCTGTGAAATTTTTGTCCCATAACAGTAATTTCCATCGAACAAGTTAACGCACACATGCTAACAACCGACATCATAATAATTATAAACTCATACACGCACATGTTCGCTGACACAGGCGACACCAGTATGTAATGGTGCTCTCGTGTACGACGCACTCGACTGCAAACTAATTACAATAAATTTGGCTAATTACGGCCACCACCTTTTGGTAGGATGTGAACAAGTACATTTGTGTGTGTGTGTGTGTATGGCATAAAATGGCAACTTAAAGTGGCTCTTCAAGTTGCCACAGTGAAAGTTTTTGTGCGTCTCGTCGGCCATCACATGAAAAGATTTTATTATGCGGGTTGCCACATTGAGAGCGCACCAAGTGAACAACGAGTAGGAGTGGCAGGCAGGGCGGACTCGCAAAGTTATTAGCTAATTGTGGAGCAAATTATGAGCGGCGGTCAGGTCGGGGAGGTGAGAGGCGTCGTTGCAATTTTAAACAGTCGAAAAGCAGACGACTGCACTGTCGGGTAGCATGTGTGAAATTGGAAATTATTTTTTGCATTATGGGGAAATTAACAGTTAACAATTTGTACAGTGGTGATATGAAATGTTTCTGACCTAAACAATTAAATAAACGAAAATATAAATAAAAAAATATAAATAAAATAAATGTGTTCTGCAAAATTTTGTTTTTTTATTTATTTATGGAAATTATTTGTTGCATTATGGAGAAATTACACTGATCAACAGCAAAATGGCTTTTCTGGGTTTGACATCAGTTCTAGGGTAATTAGGGACCGCTGATTTCGAATCCGCAAACCATTTTGAAAACTTAGTTTCCGTTTTCGCAAAAAATGGGCGTGTCACTTTTTCGGATTTTCCCTGACTTTTTTCACGTTTGGGATTGTAATTTCAAAACCAATAAACCGGTTGACATGATTTTCACTTTGTGGCATTTACAACACCTCACGGTTTCATTTCCAATTTATTTTTATAGGTTTTAAAATTCCGCGGCAATTGGACCTCAAAGTCGGAAAATATGGAATTTCAAGGCGTTTTCTTTGATGTTAAAAAGCAAACACATTTTTCGTAAATCAATTATCGAGTTATCTATAACAAGAAAGCGGAAACATGAAATTATACAACACAGCCAAATTTTTTGGCGTGAGTCCCATTCTCATTGAAATAATAGCAAACATGTACCATAGTCATTTTCATAATTTTTGATACTACTTCCTTAAAAAATTAAGGGCTTCAAAATGAGCTCTTTTATATATTCCATTCACTGTCTGGAATACAAGTGAAAAACAACAAAATTTTGAATTGCTTCAAACAAAACAAAATTAAAAACTTTGCATATTTTGAGGCTTTTACTTTTTAAAGGAAAAAAACGGAAATCTGTTGAAAATGACTTTGGTACATTTTTGCCCCCCCCAGTGAAATACTGTGTGCCACATTGTGTATATGTAAAGCTGTTATTTACCGTAAGAAAGTTCGCTTTTTATAAGCTTTTGGTCAGGTGTACAAGTAGGCTATTATTTGAAATCTTTTGCATTGATCGCGGAATCGAGTTTGTTTATAGTGCGTTTTCTTGTGCTCTCCGGTTTTCTTGGTTTGACCCACATAAAATGTCCGGAATAAGTGTGGTATGATCTCAATATGGTCCTAAATAGGCGCCGTCGGTTTTGTAGACTGCCAACAGACCGGCAGCAGCTCACTGAAGACAGACTGACCGCGTTTCTTGCAGACTGGGGGGCTTACATACACATCTTTTTAGCGAAACTTTATTTGAAAGAACATTTTCCAGCCGCAATTTTTGTAACAAACAGATTTAATAAAGGGTTTTATAACCCCCCTTGCGTGCGCCACTGCACATATTAATTGTAATAGAGTCACCAAACATGGCTGCTCGTGCTTGAATAATTTTTGTTTAACCGCTTACGTACATTTTAGGTACATTTTTCATATATTTACGAAATCATGTAAAAATTTCATGGGCCTTGAACACGGCTCTGTAAATAAACTATTTTTATGCCATGGCTGTGCTGCAGAATAAACTGTCTCTATTTATGTTGATTTCAATTTAATCAATAAATAAATAATTTAAATGTTGTGCCATATACAAATAGCAGTTTTACTTTTTAGGGCACCTCAACCCCCACTCTCTTAAGAAATCCCCCCAAATAATTACATCGACACATAGCTATACTATCATAGAGTACGTGTGCCAAGTATCAGCTGTCTATGCCACGCCTAACTGGGCGAAAATCGTAGGAATAGCTGATTACGCTTATGGGCCTCGCCAGGCCCAGTTGCTCCACTTAGCGCCTACATACATAAAGTGGTCATGTTTGCTCTACAAAATTTATGCAAATAACCTTTTGTTAGTTTCGTTTCGTTTAGAAAACATTAGGGATAGTTGGCATAAAATATTTCAGCGATCAGAGCTAAAGAAAAAATTTAGCGACTACTCAAAGTCAAAATGGGCCTGGAAAAGCCCAGTTGCACATCCTAGTGTTAAGAGAGCATTGGAAATGCATGGCTCCAACACGCCAACTTTCTAATGTCTAAAACTTGATTCAATATGTGACAAACAATTTGGTTGAACTTATTCATAGTCTCTTCTATCTCTCTCAATTTAATTCAATAGTTGTCTAGCACCATTTGATGAACTTGAGCAATGTTATCTCAGTTAGTAAAGTTGTTGGACGTCCTGAGGGGGCACAATAGATCATCTCTGGTCTCAGTGCAATATCCCCTTTTTAAATTAATCAACTGCTTTCAATCTTTTTTATCAAAAAACACTCAAACCATTGTCAAACAAAATCTGCACATCCAATATGACTAAATTTTTGGTGAATGCCTTTCAAAAGAGCCGCAGACAAATTCCCTGCCTTTTGTTGACGAGTGCTGTCATCTTCATATTGAGGTTGGAAACTTTTCAGACCCTCGTTTTTACTCTTAAATATATTAATTCATTTTAACTTTCCTTCAACGAGTGTTTTTAAGGTAAAAATGGTTTCAAATTTTATTTTTTTTACACGAAAACAAACTGATTGGATGCATGGTTTGCATGAAAGTCCTGTGGAATGCAAGTCATGGAAAGTATTCCGAAAGAGCATAAAAATAACTTATTAAAAGTTAGGCAGAAAGGGTGGAGCCCACTTATGCCATGAAGGCCCATTTTGATACCAAACCTATTAAAAGCTCGAGAATTCAATTGTTACTTGTTTAATTCTCGAACTTTGAACGAGTCTTGAACCTAATGCTTCGTAAGTAGTGTACAAAGCAACAAAATCAAATTTTATATAAAATTTCAACTATTTGATGCAATCGATTTAAATTGCATTGATGCCAAACATCTTAGCATCAAAAAATCATTTTCAAAATTCCCATTAAGATCGGCATTCGCATATTACAAAACAATGACAAAACTTTATATAGCAACAACAACACAGCATTGCATCGCCGACTGCAGACAAATGACAGCACGAACCGGTGCCAGTTCGAAGTGATTTGGAATTGAAAACGGAAATATAAAAGCGATTCACTAATGCCAAGTAAATTCAGTGCCAAACAACAAATAACACAAGCAGCAGCATTCATATTGCGTGTTGACAACAGCAAAAACAACAACAATAACATTGCACTGTTGCAACTTGCAGCCAAGCAAACGAAATGACATTAAACGCCCACGCGCACACAACAACAACAAAAACTAACAACAAGAGCACAAAAATTTGTAGAAGTATTTTGACTGTGTCGCTGCTGCGCTGATTTATGATGCCAACAATAGTAACAATAACAACAACAACAACAACAGTAGCAGCAATAACTGGTTGCAATGCCTTTGCACTGTCGCCGAACGGAAACGGAAATCGCGCAAATACAATATGGCCGCGCAAATCGTATGGCGTAGTGCCGCGAAAAATGCGCATTTAATGGTGTGCGCTCATTTTCCAATAACGCACACAACTGCACACATGTGGCGTCGCTCACCGCTTCCCGTCTGGTCTCAGCTGCCGCTGCAAAGCGATTTACTTTATGATTTCTGCAGTGATTTGCATACGAAACGCGCTGCCAGCAAATTTTTCGTTACTATTGTCTTTATTGTTGTATTGGTGCCGCAACGCGGAAAGAGGTTAGACGGCAGCAGAACACACACACACACAGACAAACATACATGCAACATTTGCCTGCAGCAGGCAATTTAGCATCTTCAAATGTTGTGTCTTCAACTGCTGCCACTGTCGCTGGCAAATGTGCGCCATTTTTATTATTGAAACCTTTCCTCACACCGCGCCCCCGCCCCCCTTGGGAGCTACTTACGCCCCGTTGCGCTGTTTTGCTGCTTGTTTTCTTGTTGATTTTGCCTGCGCTGCTGGCGAAAGCAATAAGCAAACCGGCTGCTGGGCACGCAAAACGCAACAAACTGAAGCGGCAAAGGGCTGCATGCCGTTTTAGGAGCGGTGTGAGGAGCAGTTCGCGAAAGCGCAACTCATATAAATCTTACTTTTTGGCGCAGAAAATTGCCTTGTGCTGCATTTCTTATTGTCATTTTGCATAGATATTTACTGTCGCTACTGTTGTTGTTGTTGTTGTTTTTGTTATTGCAGTTGTCGTTATTTGTGTTGCAACAATAACAAATATGGCAAAGCTTTAAATGTACTGCACGCTGTGCCGCCAAACCAAATGCTCTACTTGCCTTTCGGTAATAATAAAATTTTATGCTCGCATATGTGGCCACGATTTTGATTCTCCTTCCCCATCTGCTGAATGCGCCAAAGCCGACTGCCCAAACTCCTCCTGTTGTTGATGCCCTTTTTTTTCTCTTTGTAATCCCCTCTACATGCTTCACGAGGCTGACGAGCTGCGGCCCTATTGGCCGCACAATTTCAATTTTCAGTTTGGAAACTTAATTTTCCACCAATTAGTTTTTCCATATGACCGCCACATAACGGTACAGCTACCCGCGGCATCATATACGTTTATGACGGTGAGGGCCATTGGACATCAGCTATGGGCGCAGCGAATTGAAGTCAAATCCCATAACCATTCATAGCTGCCGGCTCAGCGCTCTGGAACATACGGAAATCGTGTTTTAATAAGTTTAATGCTTTCAACTTTTGGGGTACTTCATGTATTGGGGTTAAAAATAAGTTTGAGGGATTTACAAAAGTTGGTGTAGCTAGTTTTGAATCGCAAGGAACCATTATGAAACTGCTTTCATGTTAAAGCGGCATCATTTGCCTCCAAAGTCATTTAGCTGAAGTGTAGACAACATACTTTCTTTGTACTCTAACCATGTCCACCTTTGTGCCAACAAAATATATTTGGTGGAAAGTTCTGACCTTTTTGCAGGACAACGCGCGGTCAAGGAAAATTTAGAGGCAGATATTGTTCCCTCCGACTAAATACCGCATGAGATCAGGTCGATGGCTCATGGCCTGGTCGAGCCAGACTACACTTCTTACAAAGAAGCCAGAATTTGGATCAATTCTTGAATTGCCTCAAAATATTCGTTTCAAATAACATAAAATAATTAACATAAAATCTATTTAATTGCCAAACTACCTGGCAAATATGTTGATCCCTTGCTTGCTTACTCTCTTGATTTAAGCCTGTGGCAAATATTTGCTGGAAAAATATAAATTTTTATAAAGTATCCATACACAAACACAGCTATTGTTGCACTGAAACTTATTCAAACTTCACAAGCAGTAATAATTTATTTTTTGTATTGAATACGAATTTCTATTTTTACTGTTTATGGTTTGATCCCGCGATCGCATTTAGTTAATTTCGGGTCTGAAATTGTCCCGGATCACGGAATTTCGGAAATCGGGAACCCTACTTTTCACCTATTCTCCATATTTTTTCAGTGGTGCGGTTAAGTTGCTTATGTGCTTTTTTGAATGCTTATTTTGTCCTCAATTTCTTTAAAAATATATATTTCTCACTTTAACTAATGTGAGACAAGTTTTTAAAAAGCATATTTGTTAAATATTTATAAATAGGTGCTAGATATTACTTTAACCCTGCTGTTAGGTTAGAAAAAACTTACGAATCTTAAGTTAAGGGACCATTTGGTCCATACTGCAATTTTCGTACAAAACAACAATTTATTCAAATTTTTTGTATTTTTTTTGGTTCAATATTGTGTAAATATTATTATTCATTCTTTACTCAACATAACTGATGTAAAAAATAGTTCGGGGATTCCCCTTTTTTGCATTTCGTTTGAAGGAACACACCTGATGAAAAAAATAGTTGTGGGATTCCCCTTTTTGGAATGTTGCTATGAAGAAACACAAGATTTGCATCGTTTCGTACAAATTGTGTTCTGCTTTCAATTGATCGGACGTGTTTTTAATACGAAATGGCGTACTTGAAAGAAGATAATATACGTGAAATGGTCAATGCAGAAAGTGACTCGGATATTTCAGATTCGAATATTGATTATATTTCGGAAAATAACGAAACAAGTGATTCTGAAACGGATAGTGAACCAATCGTAGCTTCAGCAAGTTCTGCTGACCCCCTTTTTATTGCTAAAAATAATATGGTATGGAGTGCCACTCCATTACCTACGTCTATTGGAACCGCGGCTGAGAATATTATCTCAACACAAGCAGGACCAACTCGATTTGCAGTGTCCAGATGCAATGACATAATGTCAGCTTTTTTGCTGTTTTTTCCGCCTCCAATAGAAAGAATTGTCATTGAAAATACTAATAACTACGGCAGGGTCAAGTTTGATGGCAAATGGTGCGATATTGATCAAGACGCATTGCGGGCATATATTGCTGTACTCATTCTAGCAGGCGTATGTCGGTGTGTTCATTAATTTTTTTACTTATTTCAGTACAATAATTTGCTAATATAACTTTTGTCTACGACAGCGGAAGAAATGAAGACGTTCATGGTTTATTTGATGAAACATTTGGTCGCCCTATTTTCCGATCTATTATGTCTGAAGCTACATTCCACATGATTTCGAGTGCACTCCGTTTCGATGATGTTTTTAGTCGACGACAAATGCGTAGTAGCGACAAATTTGCTCCCATTCGTGAACTATGGGACAGATGGCAAGAGCTTCTTCCAATGTTTTACAACTGCCACGAAAATGTAACTATTGATGAGCGACTTGCTGCATTCAGGGGGCGTTGTTCTTTTCGACAGTTTATGCCATCAAAACCAGCAAAGTATGGTTTGAAGTTTTGGTTATCGGTGGACTCAAAGTCAGGCTATGTATGGAAGATACAACCATATCTTGGTAAATCTAAAAATGCAAAGCCTGAAAAGAACCAAGGACAACGCGTTGTATTAGACTTAACAGAAGGCTTAAAAGGGCAAAATATAACAGGCGACAATTTCTTTTTCACATTTGAGTTGGTACCTAAAAAACTTTGCATTCAATGACATTGCGACACTAGTGTCGTACATCAGCCACAAAAACAAAGCAACGATATTGATTAGTACAATGCACAATACAGCTGCCGTTGATGAGAGTGAATCGAAGAAAAAGCCGGAGATTGTTCATTATTACAATTCAACAAAAGGTATGCTAGTTTGTTGTTCGCCTATAATTTTTTATGCTTTGCCCCTTTTAGGAGGCGTAGATACTGCTGATCAAATGATTGACATCTACACTACAAAACGTAAAACAAATCGATGGCCAAACATTGTATTTTCAAATATACTAGACATATCTGCTTTGAACGCGTACATACTGTTTTCTGAAATCGATGTATCATGGGCACCAGCTGATACAAATCGCAGGAGACCAGAGTTTTTGCGACAACTAGCACTTTCTTTGGCCAAGGCGTATATGATGAAACGGAGTAGATTACCTCAACAAGAGTTCTCAGCACAGTTATTGCAAAACATACGAACACAACCCACAGGGGCCTCTTCAAGTAATACTATTCCTAATTCAAGCAATATTACTTCTAGAAAGCGAGGAATTTGTAATTGCTGCAAGTCTAAATCTGATATACAATGTTTCATTTGCGGCAAGTTTATTAGCAAAACTAACCGAAAGACAATTTGCTTAGCGTGCCATGATAAAAACTATCAAACAAAGTAACAAAAACGTATTTATTGGAAATAAATGTAAAGAAAATCAAAGAAAAATACACTATGGACCAAATGGTTCGTTAACCTAAGATACGTAACTTTTTATTTTTCTCAGTCCTGCTTTATGTCAGACAATTAAATTGTTGCATACAACATCGTTTTGTTAAAAGACCACGTGAGCTAATAAATTAATTCAGTATATACCACCGTTCAAAAGTTACAAAGGAAACAAGCCAAAAATTGGACCAAATGGGCTTAACCTAACAGCAGGGTTAAATTTGATTAATTAAATTAATAAAAAAAACAAATTAGAAAACAAACAACATAGAAAGTAAGCAAATCAGAATTATACAACAGATGCGTAAATTTTAAAAAAGTCTTTTAGTTGCATACTTTTAACCTGACAATTCAGCTAATGTAACCTCAATGTATATTTTTTAATAATAGTCCCAAAAAAATCAATTAGCACAAATAAAAAACTTCGAACCGACAAAAAGTTGTTTGAAAACTCGAACCCAAAACTCGACTCGACAGCAATCAAATTCAATCAGTCATTCGTTCATATTTGCACAAATGGCGTGTAAAATTCACAATTCACAACAATTGCAAATTTATTGTATTTACACCCAACCCGAACTAACAGTGCACTCAATCAAATTGAAAGCGGAAATACAACACACAAACCTACCAACCAATTTTTTCGCGCGCCCACAAATGAAGTGAGATAGAAACGCAACATGCGAGGGCACCGGGGGGAATGAAGTGTTAACATGCGGAAGCGCAATCAGCGCAATTACGAACCGCACAGGAAAAACTAATTTATTGCAAAAGCATATCAAACAGAAAAAAAAAACCCACAACAACAATGAACACAAAAACTCGAATAATAACAATTAAATTTATGAACTATGAGAAACTTGTTATTTTTTGGTGCATACTTTTAGGCGCGAGCAGGAAGAGAACAGAAGCGGGGAAGTGCAACGCGTGCGGAATGCGCGCTGCAAGCGATGCAAATAATTGAAACGGTGCACAATGAAGTGTGAAATTGTGGAAGTTCACATGCAAATAATCCGCTTTTGGGCGCGCGACCAAAACAATTAAATTCACAAACAAACAAACGAAACTCACAAAAGCAACAGCCACCAACGACCAAAATGAACTGCGACGAGTGCAAAGCAGAAGAGGAAGAGACAGGCATAGTTGATGGCTGCGAATGTTGCAGCCTTCTGGGCGCATATTTTAAATTTTCATGTTTGCAACGCCTAAAAGTATGCTATAATAGTTGTCGCTGACAGCAAAAGACACTGCTACTAGTTGTTGTGCTTGTTGTTGTTGTTGTAGATTATTGTCATTGGCAATTTATTGCACGTACTCAATGAAGAAATTCCAGGCAACAGCTGCCAATTTCTTTTCAACATTTCGCTCGACTTTCGACATTTTAAGAAGAATTTCCACACTCCGCTGCTGCACAAAAGCAGTGCCGCCACAACAACTGTGCGCTGTTGTTGGACTTTTCGCTTTCGCTTAGACGCTGCCGGCTGCCTTCTGCCAGTTGGCGTTGGGGTCTCGACTTTGGTCTGAATGAAAGACGAGCTAATAATACAAAGTCGCTGCAGGTCACGATTTGCGCTCGTTTCGCATTCGATTTGCGCATTTTGCGCCCGGCTAAAGTGCACAGCCAGCCGCTGGCGTAATCGAGCAGCGGCGGAGTAGGGAGCGAGAAGAAGTGTCGGCTGCGGCATCGATGGCCGAAGATAAATGGGTGCGCTGCATCGGCTGCTGCGCATTTATATGGCGAGCGCAGCTGAACAGAAAGCTGGTCAGACCAAACGGCGCACGGACAAGCGGACGATGGACATTTAATGGCGCATATTATGCGCATCAAATGTGCCAAATATCCGACGCCCATACGCGGGAAAATGCTGCAGTGCCGCATGCGATTTCTATGTATTCAGCGTAATTTTGTAAATTTCTACACGTAGCTGCATTCATCTTCGTTTCCGCGCAGCAGCGACGACGACGCCGCTCCGCCGCCTTCGACTGAGACGCCGTAGCGTTGCTTCGGCGAGCAGTGAGTCCAACAGTGCTCAATACAATTTAATGATGAGGGTTTGACTGTAGTCGACGAGAAAAGTGTTTTGCTTCGTCCTTTCTCCACATTGGGAAAATTTTTTTTACAGCAAAAAAATAGCAAACCTATGCAAAAATGCTTTTATAAACACTTCTTTGTTCAACATTTTTTTCTAAAATAACTAAAACATGAATGAATGAATGTTAAAACTTCAATGTGCCCACTATGACGCAGAAGATGTTGGATTTTAGTTAAAAAGTCACACTTTCAACTGAATGTTTCTAACTAAGAATTTGATCTAATGCCTACACAACATTTACAGGATGTGTAGGCATTAGATCGAGTTGAAAAAAAAATCACAACATTTGTTAAAATTTGTTTCAAACAACAGCATTTTTTTCTACAAAAAACGTAATCGGATTTCATTTACCCTAAAAATACTGAAATCGAAGTATTAGAAAATCTGTTCCATGATGTTCAATTTGTCAATCAATTTGTGCTGAGACTTGAACAATTCTGTTGGTAGCCCATATGGCCCTGCATGGTAATTGTTCTTGGATAGAGAGCAGGACCTGGTCATAGCCGGGCAATTGCACAATCATGTCGTCGTCGTCGTTTGAGGCCATCTGGCAGTGCTTCCTTCTACAACTTGAGGGGGTATTCTAGTCTAGAGGTCGGTTTTGAGGTGATTTTATGTGTGCAACAAAAAAACAGTTATCATTTTTACCATCCATATTTTTATCAGTTTTTTATTGATACTTGGAAAGTATAAAAATGTATAATAGTTGAAAAAAGATTTCAAATTGAAAGGCCGACAAAGTGGGGACTCAAAAAAAAGGTATCTCCTTCTTTCTGAAAATAAAGGTATTTTTAGTGTCCGACCGAATATTCGGCCCAAATAAGTGGTTTCGGTTTCAGTTTCGGCCAAAAAATGGCCGAATAGCCGAAACCGAAACTTTCTAGAATATTTTTTACATTTTATTGGGTAGCAGATATATAGTAAAAGGAGGAGTAATTTAGATGCCAGCAATGTAAACAAACTTCTTTTTTTTAGCATATAATATTAAATTATTTAATTTTGAATATTATCGAGTAAGGTATGAAAGGGTGATTTCTTCTTGTTTACGTTTTTAAAAAATGAATAAATTGTTTTTATTAATAAGTATTTATTTATTTATGCTATGTTTGTTTGTTTGTTCTTTATTTACTTAATGTAAAGTTCATTTGTTGAAAAAAGTGCTTGATATGGGGATTTTTATTTCAACTAGAAAGTTTCGGTTTCGGCCGAATATTAAAAACAACCGAATATTCGGTTTCGGCCCAAAAAAGTGGTTTCGGTCGGACACTAGGTATTTTTTGCCTCCTTTTCTTCAACTTTGGTAATTTTTTAAAACTAGCAAAAAACAAATTACAAAAACCCCTACGTAGAGACAATTTTGATAGTATCATCAATTTTAGCCTGTTACAAATTTCCAGAAAACCGGTGCATTAGAACTTATGATATCATGTCAACCATATTGAAAAAAGTAGTTTCGAGAAAAACGTGTTTAAAGTTTGCAGTCTCAGTTCGGGCAGTCTGAGTGGCGCGTCGCAAAATTAACTATAACTCCGAAAATAATTCGAATTTCCGTAAATCCTCTTAGACACTCATTCTCAAAGGTCTAAGCTTTGAAAATATCAAATTAAACAAATAGATTTTTTCGAATTTCTAGACTAGAATGCCCCCTTAATACATCCTATGCATCCGTAACTAGATTTGTTTTTTAAGTAGTCTCTACAGTATGAAGCTTCGGACTTGAGACCTCCTTTTAGATATATAGCCCTTTGGAAAATTTTCGAGCATTATTTGTTTTCCGATGTTCTTAAATTTCTACACACTCGCTGTAGACTGTATGTTAAAAGGAGACTTTCACTTCTCACATTATTATTCCCGAACAGCAGCTTGCGTGACAAATTTCTCTGTGATTTTGTGCACAACATTATTTGCTCCAATAGCGGCATTCTTCGTTATGTCCTGGTTTAAAAAAAAAAACTGAAAACAGATATACATATAGTATGTATATCTTCCATATGTATACGACCCCATAATCCGTCCAAGCCTTCAGTTAAAGACGTTCAATGACTAATTAAAGGACTAGTAAACCTTCTGTACATCGCTTTAAACTGAAAGATAGCCCGCTTTCTTTGAAGACTACATATGTAGCTGGTACCGCTTTCGCTAAAACTAGATTGTAGTCCAAGTACATATTCGGTTCATTGATCCACATCTCCAACCCCTTCCGTCAATTCCATTATGATCAAAATGCGTCTTCAGTTGGGGACAGCCAGATGCGCGTAAATCAACGCTTCATGCGCTTAACCCATTGCTGCCTAATGGGTAAAATTTTACCCATGAAAATTGATTTTTTAAAAAATTCACAATAAAATCAATGTTTGAGATCTCTCAAAACCATTGATTAGGGATAGTTAGGGTAAAGATGGAACTACCTTAATCTAGTGAAGGTCACCCTAAAATTTCGCCATCTAGCTAGAGTTACCAGACTCCAAAAATCGTGAATTTTCCGGAGGTGGAAAATGTGGCGAAACGTAGTGGCCTTAGAACTTCATAAAAATCTGCCTACTAACTCACTTGTAAAAAATACATCTTTTGTTCACGTGTTTAGCTGATCACTTCACAAAGTATGGAAAAAAGCTACCATTGCTGTGTAATGGGTACAAAATACCTAATGAATATCTCAGCAACGTGCAGAGATATAAAGCTGAAATTTTGTTTCTGATCATTTTGGGTCACTTCTAGGCCGTGTATGAAATTTTATCAAAATCGTATGGGCGCAACTGGTACCCGGCAGCAATGGGTTAAGCACTGAAATCAAACGCGTCTTAGTGAATTTAATCAGCCTCAAATTCTTGTTGTTGTTGTTGTTTGGGTACCTCAAATGGATAGTTAGTTATTCGTATAGTTTAGTTATTCACAGCCTTAAAGTTCCCGAGATTCATTTTGACATCATGTCCTGAAACCTGAAACCTGTCGTAGACGTTCTCGCCCTTCACCGAGAAGGGATTTTTGGCCGCATTGTTCAAATTATACTTAAGTACCTATTTAGTTTCGATGCGAATACTTAATGGACAGTATTTTGTTGTCCGTGAGATGTGTCTAAGGATCCGTAGTCGAAATCAGAAAATTATAAAAAGTCCAGATATTTCATATCTTCAAATTGTGGTTCCTAAATAGTTTGTTGTGGTCGTCAACATAATGAGAATTCACTGAAAATATTTTCTGGCATTTCACCGGAGATCTAATATTTAAAAAAAAAAATTTTTTAATTTTTTTGGGTTATTTTCTGTAAAAAAAAAAATTTGCTTTTGCTTTATGGAACAACAAATGTGTGGTTGTAAAAAATAAAAATGTGTTAAATATATATTTTTAATTTTATATTTTTTTTGTGTTTTAACTGAATCTCTTTTGAAAAAAAATATTTTTTTAGGCAAATCATTGGTTGAAGAGTGAGTTCGAACCGGTTCATGAACCACTGAATCGAACCACTTTACAAATTTCTGCGGTTCATAGCTCTGAATTTAATATTCAGAGAGCAGTTCAGCGCCCCAATTATTAGTTCACTATTTATGTAGTGAGAGCCAAAAATCTATTCAGAAGGGGCCTATGCGAAGTCTGTCTGTCAACTTAGATTGGACAGCGACTGGGATCGTCTAGGTTGGACAGAATGAGAGACTTTGCACTATAAGTTTGCTAACCCCGACTCTTTCTGAGAAGGTAGGAAGTTGTGACTGCTCCGAAGGAAGCACTTGTTGGCCAATTGTTGATATCAAAATTTTGTGGACTTACATATATTCTCTGCTAAAATAAGCAGTTTGTGCTCATAATGAAGCTAATGAAATAAAATTTCTGCCATATTTTCTCCCACACTTTAAGTGTACATAACCTACAAAATTTCTCAATGAAAACAAACAAACCATGAAATAAATTCTCGCTCGCTTGACACCAACGCCACCAATGACTCAAAACAGCAACAACAACAACAAACACAATGAACAAAGTTACAGCAAAATTAAAATTTCGCACAGCCGCATTCAAAGTCACGGCCAGCGCATTGAATCGCTCCAACCGAGAAGACATTTGAAACTTGCATACAATCGGCTGAAATTCAAGAGTGAGCGCTACGTGGCCGGGGGGGGGGACGCCGCAACATTTTGATTAATAAACGTTGCGCACCGAATGCGAGAAATGAACATGTAAAATTTTAATTAGCTGCAGACATCAACGCCGAAAAAAGACTAAACAAACATTGAAGCGAAACCGTTAAAGCGATGCGGCGCTCGCTCGTGCCGAAAGTAACGAATTATCGACGATCGGATTACCGCTTCATGCGCATTAAATTGCCATAAATCTGCCAATAACAACAACAATAATTGCTGCTGAAATGCAGCAATACGAACAAAAGTGGCGAAAACAATAGCAACAACAACAACAATAGCAACAAAAGCCGCTGCGAAACAACGACACAAAACGGAAGCAATCGAATAAATTTAAAACCGATTTACATTTTATGCAAATTGCGCGCAACACTTCGCGCGGAGAACGGAGGGCGGAGGGCTGACGGCTGCGCTCGCTTAATGAAACAATAAATTAAAATGAGTCGGTTTTATGGTTTCAAACTAATTGGCTATGCTGCACGTTTATGTGTAAATTTTCTGCGCCAGCGAATGCTTTGGCGAAAACGCTGACAAATGCAAAAAATTAACAAATGCTATTTTTGTTCGAAAACACACTTCAGATCTAAATTTAAATAAAAATTTGCATTGAATGTGATTGGCACCTTTGAGAAGCTAGTTCACATTTTTCCTGCCGAGCGTGATTTATGCGCATCATTAGGACGCACAGAAAATGTTAGCCAATATTTCATCGATTTACGTATCGAAAACTGTATTCCTGGATTTCTTGAGATATAGTTTTAAGGGAAGAATCTAGCCTTACGCTAATGTGAGATAAAAGGGGAGATATACACAAGAGTCCTGCCTTTTCCTGAAGCCTTTCATCTTATGAAAGATTTTGCGTCACCTATATCCGGTAGTATTCAAGAGTTATTGGTCTTCATATAGCTGAAAATTGTGGATCTAACGAGTCGGATCAAATTTAATCACTGAATCTAACTTTACGACTACTTATAAATAAAACTTTACTGAGCTCATTGAGTTGTCCAGCGAAAATTATCATCCTTTAGATTAGAATTAAACCGCCAGCCAACTCAACTGGTCCAGCACCCAAGTCATCTTGGAAATTTGATTAATCTGTCTACAAATCCCTAAGATCAAAAGAACTGGTGTTGAAATAAACAAAGACAACCTCATTGTTGAAAGAAACTATTTTTGGTCTTTGCCAGAAGCCTTGCTCACTAAGCCTTGGCCCACTCCATTAATATTCTATCCTCCTCTTCCAAACTATATTTCCTCTCCTATTCATTTGTAATTAAACTCACTAAGCCTGGGCCAAGGCTCTCTGATTATTGTCTACCTTCCTCTTCCAAACTATGTTTCCTTCTTGTTTTTAGGGAATTTTTATTTACAACCCTCTTCACTCTTCACAGCTTTTCATCCTACTCAGAGTCTTATTTCTTCCCCACTGTCTTAAATTCCTTTCAAAGCCTAAATTTCTCTTAACAGATTTATTTCGTCGTTGTGACCTTCTTTACTATTCAAAAGCTTATTTGCTTTCTAACCTCTCTAATCTACTCTACTCTACTCTACTCTACTCTACTCTACTCTACTCTACTCTACTCTACTCTACTCTACTCTACTCTACTCTACTCTACTCTACTCTACTCTACTCTACTCTACTCTACTCTACTCTACTCTACTCTACTCTACTCTACTCTACTCTACTCTACTCTACTCTACTCTACTCTACTCTACTCTACTCTACTCTACTCTACTCTACTCTACTCTACTCTACTCTACTCTACTCTACTCTACTCTACTCTACTCTACTCTACTCTACTCTACTCTACTCTACTCTACTCTACTCTACTCTACTCTACTCTACTCTACTCTACTCTACTCTACTCTACTCTACTCTACTCTACTCTACTCTACTCTACTCTACTCTACTCTACTCTACTCTACTCTACTCTACTCTACTCTACTCTACTCTACTCTACTCTACTCTACTCTACTCTACTCTACTCTACTCTACTCCTACTCTGCTCCGACTCTAAGCTGCCATGCCGGTTCCTTATTTTTCGTACTTTACTCACCCGTCTCTTCTTAACAGCCTTTTTATCCTTTCAGAGTCTTTTTTTCACTCCACTGCTGCATTCGTCTTCACAACTTTTTAATCCTTCTTGCTTAGGGACTGACATGCTTCTTTCCTTATGACAGTCTACTTTCTACAGCATTCTTATTCTTTCAGAGCCTTCTTTTCGCTATACAACTTCGTTTTTCTTCACAGCCTTCTTATACTTTCAGAGTCTTCTCTTCGCTACACAACTTTGTTCTTCTTCACAACCTTCTAATCTTTCTTGCTTAGGGACTCACATGCTCCTTTCCTTTGTACAGTTTTCTTTCTTCTTCACCGATTTTTTTCTTCTTCACAGCCTTTTTATACTTTCAGAGCCTTCTTTTCGCTATACAACTTCGTTTTTCTTCACAGCCTTCTTATACTTTCAGAGCCTTCTCTTCGCTACACAACTTCGTTCTTCTTCACAACCTTCTAATCTTTCTTGCTTAGGGACTCACCTGCTTCTTTCCTTTGCACAGTTTTCTTTCTTCTTCACAGATTTGTTCAGAGCCTTTTTTTTTTGCTAAAAAACTTCTTTTTTATTCACAACCTTCTTACCTCTTTACAGCTTTCCTACTCAGAGTCACACCTGCCTTTTTCTTTCAGCCTTTTTTTGTTTTCAAGTCCTTCTTTCCACTTTGCAACCTTCTCCTCACAGCCTTCTTTTCATTTTAGAACCTTCTTGACTCTTCACAGCTATTTTTTTACATCTGCGGTAGCTTTCTTTTCTCGTCACTGTTTTCTTCCATCTTCACAGCCTTCTTTCTTGTTCAACGCCTTTCAGAGCTTTCTTTGTCTTCACAAACTTCTCGCCTTTTCATACCTACTTTTCCTTTACTGCCTTCTTTCCTCATTTCGTATATAACATTTAAATGATTCAAATGATTCAATTTAAGTGATTCAAATCCAGTTTAGGCCGCACACACACACACACACACACAATACTATTACTAACAATTTCAAATGGTCTTCTACATTAAATCAAAACGTTTTTAAACAACATTATTCAACAACAAATAACATTGAAAATTTCGATACTCGAATTTGCTTCGCAGCGAATTATGACCGCATTGTCTATTGTGGCAAAAATGTTTGTTGCTTCTCTCAAAAGACACACAAATACACAACAAAAACGCAAGTGAATGTATCAGAAAGCAACAACAATAGTAACAATAAGTCGGCAAAATGAAGCACTATGATTTTGCACACCAAAAGTTTTATTGTTGTTACGAATTAAAGTCGAAGTTTAAGAGTGGCGCTATAAAAACTCCTCAATCAGACAGCAAGACAACACAACTCCATTTGATCTTTGCAGTCGAACGCAGTCGAAAAGCAAAAAATGGTAAAATCCAATCAATTTAAAAAGGATTATTTCCATACTCATAAAACAAATTCTTTTTAGAAATTCCTCGTAATTGCTGCTGCCTTGCTGGCCTGCGCCTCCGCCGATGTCTCCGAATTGTCGGGCTACAACTACCCACGGCCAGTGCCGGTGGTGGTGCCACAGCCCATTCCACAGCAGCCGGAGAGTTCCTACATTCCGCCCAGTGCGGCCGCACCAGAGGTCGCGCCCATTCCCCAACTTCCCGCACCTATTCCCCAGTCCGCTCCTCTGCCACAGCCCGATCGCTCGTACGTGCCACCCCAAGCGTCAGCACCTTTTGTACCCGCCCCCGCTCCAGTTCCATTCGTTCCTGCACCCGTTTCGGCACCAGCCAACTCCTACATTCCGCCCGCCGCACCACAGCCACAACCCATCGAGGAAATTGAGCAGCCCGCTCAGGATGGCTACCACTACAAGGTTGTGCGTCGTCGCGTCTTAAGACACCGTTACTAAGTTCAGCAGAACTTGTTGTTGTTTTTTTTTTAAGTTTTCGTCCTTAATATAATAATATAATTATAATTTTTAAATGAAGAATTTATTTCTTGAACTAAAAATGGGGTAATTTTATTTTCTGAAAAATATTCAAAAAATATTTGAATAATTCAAATTGATTTGATTGATTCAAATGATAAATTGCAAAATTTTGCAGTATTTTCCATTTTATTTCTGAAATTTCTGAAAAATATTCCAACATTTTTAGAAAAATTCAAAAATCACGCAAGTCAATGAAATAAAATAATAAATTGAAAAATTTTGCAATATTTCCTATTTTTTTGAAATTTCTGAAAAATACTCTAACATTTTTAGAAAATTTCAAAAATCACGCAAATAATTGAAAAATAAACTTAAAAATGTTGCAGTATTTTCTATTTTATTTTTTGAAAATATTAAAAAAAAACAATTGAAAGATAATTTGAAAAATTTTGCAGTATTTTCTATTTTATTTCTTAAATTTCTGACAAATATTCAAAATTTTTTAGAAAAATTCAAAAATCATGCAAACCATTCAAATTGAAAGATAAATATAAAAATTAAGTAATTAAACTTAATAACATTAAAAATTTTGAAGTAATTTCCCTTTTTTTCTGAAAAATCTGGAAAATATTCAAAAAGTTCAAAAATTATCAATCAATTTGAGACACTTACAGTCAAACCTAAATTGGAGCGTCAGCGGCAAGCAACTGTCAAAATTGCTTCATGCCCATACAAAATGTATGGGGCAAACCGCAATTGAAACGCTCTGACGCTGAGCTATTCGAATTTCCAATTTTGACAAGGCGTTAGCGGTTGAAGTTGGCTGCGACTAACAAAAACGCCTGTAATTTATATTTGATTTGATTTAAATTGTGAGGAATTTATTCAAATAAGAGCTAAGTTTTGCAAAATAATAATAATTTGTTGTTTTTTTGGCAACTAAACAGATATTTTTTACATTTCATGATTTTTACAATCCCAACGCAACGCTTCAATTTCGGTATGCCGCACTGAGCGAGAGCGTTGCGTCAGAAATCGCAACGCTCAACGCTCCAATTTAGGTTTCACAGTTATTGAATGATAATTTTAACAATTTTGCCATCTTTTTTCTCTTATTTCTGAAATTTTTGAAACTATTTGAAGAATTCAAAAATCATGCAAATCATTCAAATTGAAAGATAATTTAAAAATTTTCGAATTTGTATCTCTTTTTATTTCTTCAGAAAAGTATTCAAAAATATTTGAAAAACTGAAAAATCACGCAAGTCATTCAAGTTGAATGATAAATTGAAAAATTTTGCATTATTTTCTATTTTATGTCTGAAAAATATTAAAAAAATATTTGAAAAATACAAAATCATGCAAATCATTCAAATTTAAAGATGAAATTCAAACTCAGTTAATTAATATTAATAAAGTTAAGAATTTTGAAGTATTTTCATTTTTATCTCTGAAATTTCTAAAAAATATTCGAAAACTTATCAAAAATTATCATTAAATTTGAAGCACATATTGCATGATAATTTTAGCAATTTTGCAATCTTTTTTCTCTTATTTCTGAAATTTCTGAAAACTATTTTAAAAATTCAAAAAATCACGCAACTCATTCAAATTGAAAGATAAATTAATAGTAATTTCTATTTTATTTCTGAAATTTCTGACAAATATTATAAAATTTTTAGAAAAATTGAAAATTACACAAATAATTCAAATTGAAAGACAAAATTAAAAATTAATTAAATAAAATTGATGAAACTAAAAATTCTGAAAAGTATTCGAAAAATTCTAAAATCAAAAATCATCATTCAATTTGAAGCATATATTGAATGATTCTTTTAACAATTTTGCAGTCTTTTTTCTCTTATTTCTGAAATTTTCGAAAAATATTTGAAGAATTCAAAAATCACGCAAATCATTCAAATTGAAAGATAAATTTAAAAATTCCGCCGTATTTTTTCTCTTATTTCTGAAATTTCAGAAAAATATTCCAAAAATATTTTCAAACCCAAAAATTACGCAAATCATTTAAATTTAAAGAAAAATTAAAAAAATAGGCAGTATTTTTCGTTCAAGAATGAAACTGTTAGCAAAAGATATAGAATCTATTTGACTTCTTTATCTCAATGGAAAACATCTGAATATTGAATATTGACAAAGCTTCATAACCCCCAATAAACATTCATATTTCTTCAAAAGGTCGCGGTCGGCTGAATCAATTAATTTGAATTAGTTAAATTAGATTTATTAAATTATTAATCACATGTGATTCCGATAAAGCTTGGAATTCTTAAATATGTCACTGTTAAATGCCATTTCTGCTTTGATATTTGTAAAATAAAAATTTTAAATAATTTTTAATATATTTTAAAATATATATCATCCAAATGGTTTGCTAAAGTGACCTAATCTTAGGGAAAGCTGCATATGGTATCAAAACAGGACTGCTTCTTGGCCTATGTGGAGGATAGGATGTATCCAGCCATTTCAACCTAACCTAACCTAAGATATTTTAAGACATGTTAGATATCAAATAAACATTATCCAAAAGCAGAAACAAAGATTTCACTCATTAAAAAAATTACAGTCAAAGAACATCGGATGAGAACTTTTGCGCCACCTTGTGTAAATATTTTTCATAAATAGTTATAAGTAATAAAAAAGATAACTAAATTCGCCATGTTGATCAAACAGTCTGGACGTCCGCCACCTCGGTCATCTATCTATGCTATCTCCATGGTATCTTCCGTCAATCTGTCTCTTCATGTATCCATTTCTTCAATTGTCTATTCAGTTTTTTCCATCTTGAAAAATCCAAGTTTGTATTGAAAAACGTATAAGTATAAAAAAGTGTTTGTGCAGTAAACGCCGAATGTCTTATTTGGCCATGTTGATCAAACAGTCAGAACGTCCGTAGCTTCGTTCATCTCTTCATGTGTCTCTCTCTATTCGCCTTTCCATGAGTTTCTTCATATGGTCATCCATCTCGTCTCTATATCCTTCTCCTTATTTATCTCTCCTTCTCTGCGTTTATCTCTCCATAGATTTCTCCATGTCTCCATTCGTCTTTTCATTCTTTTCTCCACGCGTCTTTTTCTCCTTCTATCTCTCCTTTCATTTCACCACAGCATCCTTCTCAGCATTCATTTATCCATTCGTCTCTCTATCCATCCATTTCTCCATTCTTCTCCCTATCCCTCCATCCATCTGTCATCAATCTATATTTAATTTCAGCATAAATCAGAATGAACAAAATCACACAAATTATAATTGCAATGAAATTTGCTCGGAATTTAAATAACAATCGGGGCCCACTGTACCCCCAACTGACGCACCGACACGCGAAAGCAGACGTCACATAGTGAAAGTCCCACCAGCACAACAACTGCAGTTGCATCATTTGCTTTCGCTGCATTGGCGCCGGCGTAGCGCGGCGTCGGTGTGGTTGACATGAAATTAACACATTTAATTAGCGCTTAATGATGCTGATTAACACACTCGGCCGCCGAAGCAGTGCTGCTGTTGTCATTTAAGCTGCAAATAATTAATATTTAAGTGTTGTCCCTTTTTTGTATGGTTGGGCAAAATAAAAATGAAAAAAAACACCAAGTAGTTAGAAGGCGAGTTGCAGTTGCAGCAACTGAATAAAACAACAACAAGTATGGCAAATACTTCAACACAGAATAGTAATCAAGCGACCAATGGTTGTGTTCAATGAATGCTTTTCTGGACATGGACTTGGATCAAGTATTGGCTGGGAAAGAGACAATAATGAGTACTGATTTGGCAGCATTTTTCACAGCGGAAAAAATCCATATGGGCGTGAAACTAGAGACCAAACATAGTAATACTGTGTACTCAGTTTTTCATTTCCACATCCTTTGTCCTTTCAAAAGTACTTCAAAATTTTGAAGGGTATAAAAAATATAAAAAATACTTAACCTCGTTAAAATATAGCAATATGTATGTCAAACGAAAGAGGAAAGGCTCAAGAATTTAAGTAAAATAGATTTTGTATCTATTTATAAAAACAGGAAAAAGGTCCTTTGAAAATTTTAATCCTTTATATCCTTGAAAATTTATAAGGAATTTTCTTGAAAAGTAAATGTGTTAAAACCCAAAATCTCTTTGATCAGGTGTCAAAATTTCATTACTCTAACTTTATTGATTCGAAAGTTATTAAAAAAAAATCCGGAAGTTGCAATTCTAATGAAGTACAAAACTTCTAATTTATTTATTTACCCAATTTTTACACATTTTAGTAACTATGAAATCAATGAAGCGAGAATAATGAAAATTTGATACGTGATCAAGGAGATTTTGGGTTTTTCCGGTGTGAACATTTTTTTTTAATTTTTGTCGCACGTTGTTATAAACCACTTGAACCATTCTTTCACCATTGTATACAATTTTTCAGTGTAATATAAATTAGTTAGTCTTTGAAAACTATGAACACCTCTGACTTTTCAGGAATATTTTTGGAGCTAAGCTAAACTAAAGTTTGCTGGCAACACAGGTGCAACGTCACTAAAATGACTGTCTGCCGTAAAAAGACTCGAGTCGACCCATGACGACAAACTCGTACAGCGAATGGCTATGACACCGAAAAATATGCCAGCCAATGTAAATAAATTTCGCTTAAAAATAAATGAAGTGTCGTGTCAAAATGGCATTAAGAGTGAAAATGCGGCGCCAGGACGAACGCATATGAGTTGCAAACGATAAAACAACAACAACAACACAGCAGCATCAGCAGCATCACGACAATTGACACTATCGACGTAATTATATCGGCAACAACAACAGCAAATGTTGGCGAGCCGACAGGTCGGACGGCTACTCAGGCATTCATGTGGGTTGCCGCTATGTGTGTGTGTGATGTGTTTTTGTGTGTTTGTGTGTGTATGAATGGTGAGGTCAATTTGCCAAAAGGTGAAATATGCGTGCTGCCATCAGCAGCAGTTGCTATGTGTCAGAAATGTTGCTCCTGCATTATAGTTGTTGCTGACTGCTGCTCAGTTATTTTAGTTGTTGTTGTTGTTGTTGCAGCCGCCGTGGCTCAGTTGGTTAGTGCGTTGGACCGCGAGTCGCAGGCAGCAACCTCAGGTTCAAATACTGCCTGTAATAACACCTAAAAAAATAACGGGAAAACTCGTTTTCTCTTTCGGTGGCTGTCCTCTCAGCTGGAAATGGCAAACCTCTGAGAGTAAAAATTGCCTATGATAAAGCTCCCAACCTGCCGTTCGGAACCGGCATAAAACTGTAGGTCCCTTCCACCCGCGTGCAAATTCACACGCACAACACGGGTAGTTGCGGGAAGCTAGGCCTTAGTCTCGCGAAAGCGGGCTGTCGTGCCAGTCAATTATTAAATTATTATGTTGTTGTTGTTGTTTTGAGGACATTTATTTTTACTACATATTGGAAATATTTGTTTATTTTGACCACTTGACCACATGAAGCGACCGCGCAGCCAACGCGTCACCATTGCTGCCGTCGCTCTGCTCGCGCGTTTGCTGCGCTGAGAAGGCGCCCGCACATGGCGTTGATTTATCATTTGCGCTCATAAATAAATTAACAAGCGACGAAAATCGAAAATGCTGCCAATCGACTGGCTTACTCGGTCGGCACTGCGCCAGCGCTGGCGGCACTGGACACTCCGGATATGTCAGCATTGCATGTTTGTGTGTGTGTGTGTGTGTGTGCGGCTGCATGACAGAAAACGGCGCCGTGCCAGCGAGAAGCGAGCACAAAGTTTGCCCTTCATACCAAAAACAGATTGTGTCACTTTCATTCGACTATTGTTTGGGCTGCTGTTGTTGTTGCTATTGTTGTTATTGTTGTTGTTTTGAATATTTATGGGCGCTGTCGATTGACATTTACATATGCAGACACGGTGGCGCACGCAACGTCGACACGTCATTCAGTCGGCCAGTCAGGTGAGCTGTCAGCTCGACTTGTGGCTGACAGTTGGTTGTTGGCTTTGATTGGTTGACTGGTTTATAGCGTAGCTCCGCTGTTGTTATTGGCTGAAGATTGTGTAATCCGGTTTTACTTTAAAGAAAGTCAAAAAGCAATTTTGCACCATTTATTTTTTTTAAGGTAAGTAATTTTGAATTGACAGCCACATAAAAATGTAATTAAATTTAGTTATTGGTATTTTAATATTAGTGATGTATTTGATACATAAAGTACTCGAGTACTTGTTTAAATAGCGATTGATTCTATACAATATTTTTTACAATTTTGTTAGTTTGTTAGTTATTAATTCTTGTACACGGAATCAGTTGTTGTGCTCAACTAATAACGAAAATAATTTATATTACTCTTTAAAGTAGCACAATTAATTTTCTTTAATTTAAGCACAATTAGTAATCGGTTAATGTACCCGATATCAGTTTTTCCCGACTACTCAATGCTTTATGTATTCAGTTAGTATTTATTTGTATCGAGAATCAATTGCAATACTTTTTAACGTTCGTTTTCGTACTAGAAATCAGTTTTTGTACTCGAGTACTGGATTACCCAATGCTTAAATTATGTAATTCGTTTTTGATTCTATTGAAAATAAATTGCAAGTACCAAAAGTATTCGATTTTTTTTACTTGCAATCAGTTTTTTACTCGATTACTCGATTGCTAAAATATTCGGTTAGTGTTTATTTAAAACGAAAATCACTTGTAATTCCCATTGAAGTCATTTCTCATACTCAAAATTTGTTTTTGTACTCGAGTACTCGATTACTCACAGCTTAAAATAAGCAGTCAATGTTTGAGTCTATTGAAACTGAATGCAAGTACCATAAGTAAATGATTCTTGTACTCGAAATTAGTTTTTTACTCGACTTCTCAATAATTAAAATATTCGATTAGTGTTAATTTATAACGAAAATTTAAAATTTATAACAAAAATGTTTTAATACCCATTGAAGTCATTTCTCATACTCAAAGTTGGTTTTTGTACTCGATTACTCAAAGCTTAAAATAAGCAGTCAATGTTTGAGTCTATTGAAACTGAATGCAAGTACCATAAGTAATTGATTCTTGTACTCGAAATTAGTTTTTTACTCGACTACTCGATAGTTAAAATATTCGATTAGTGTTAATTTATAACGAAAATTTATAACAAAAAATGTTGTAATACCCATTGAAGTCATTTCTCATACTCAAAGTTGGATTTTTGTACTCGAGTACTCTATTACTTGACGATTCAAATATGCAGTTAGTACTTGATACTATTGAAACTAAATGCAAGTACAATTAGTAATCGGTTCTTATACTCAAAATCAGTTTTTTATTTGTCTACTTTATGATTAATGTATAAAGCATTAGTGCTTATTTTTATTGAAAATATGTTATAATACAAATCAAAGTCATTAATCGTACTCAAAATTGGTGTTTGTACTCGATTACTTAATGTTAAAAATATGCAGTTAGTATTTCATTCAATTGAAATTTTCAATTGAATGCAACCGATTTTTGTACTTGCAAACAGCTTCTTATTCGACTAATCGATAGTTAAAATATTCGACAGTGTTTATTTATATCAACAAATTATTTATAGTTAATAGTGTAACGAGAACCCTGGCACACTCCGAGCTCGCGTGCAACCATGCGAGCGGGCTGCGGAGTAAAACGACAGTTGCGTCGTGGAGGTGAAAGCAGACAGCTGCGCGAGTGAACGCGGTCCTAAATTTACTTTTTGTAAAACATTACTCTTATAACACTCCATTCTCAATAAAGAAAGTTATTTAAACAAAAGAGTGAGGCCATCCGACAGTTCAGAAGTGGGATAAAGAATTCCTGCCGCCGGTTAAGCAGGAAGACGTGTTTTGTATCACCCGAAAACTGTACGTGCGAAGCGTTGAGAATGGCTGGTTTGCAAAAGTTCGCGCACATTCGCGAAAACATTCGTCGCGGTCGCAAAGAACATATAACGGCGCTTCACCGCTTCATTTTCGAATTCGAAGGCGACAGGCATAATCGCCAGCGACTCCGCGAATTTGAGGGGTTCGTGTACGACGAAAACTCGGAGGAGTACGCGGCAAAAGCTGCATACGTCGAGCAGCATTTGTCGGCAACGAGCGTAAACGCGGTCTGCAACTTACTGGGGTTAAATTGCAGGGTGGAGAATGCGACGCGTTACATTTTTCGGAATTTGCGCCGAGGAAGTCTGCTGTGCGCAGACGCAACTGACGATGAAGGCAGCGATACGGAAGACGAAGATGAATACAACGAGCACAACGACGGCGAGCACAACGACGGCGAGCACAACGACGACGAGCACAACGACAACGTGCAAAATGATGGCGCTGCGAGGAGTACACAAAACGCGCAACAGCAAAGACGACGAAGCGACGATATGGCGGCGCGTAACCGCAGTGATGATCGATTTTTATCATTTGATAACAATAATTCAACTCCCGTGCGCAGTTCGCGATTTGCCTTAAATTTTCGAGACATCGAAGATTCGATACGTGTGTTTGACGGGTCTGATAATCTGCCAGTCGAGGTGTGGCTAAGCGATTTTGAAGACACAGCGGAACTCATGCAATGGGATGAGCTTCAAAAATTTCTATTTGCGAAAAAGTCCCTTCGTGGTCTGGCAAAGTTGTTTGTTCAAAGCGAAAGAGGGGTAACATCCTGGGGAAAGTTGAAGAAAATTTTGTTAGAAGAGTTTGAAACGACGGTGAACAGCGCGCAATTGCACAAGCAATTGAGTGAGCGAAAAATTAAAAAAGACGAAAGCACGCTGGAATATTTTTTGAGTGTAAAAGAGATGGCATCGCGGGGAAATATAGTAGACAGTGCGCTTATGCAGTACGTGATAGATGGTATCTCTGATACGGGTGCGAATAAGACAGTGTTATACGGAAGCAAAAATTTGAAAGACTTTAAGGAGAAATTGAAGGTGTATGACATAGTGCGAGGCAAGCGTAAGCCAACCGCGGAAATAGAAAGATTCGAGAAAAAGAACGAAACAGCTAACGACAATAGAAACAACAACCACAACAATGAACAGAAAGTGCAAAGATGTTTCAACTGTGGCGAAAAAGGGCACAAAAGTGACGCGTGCAAACATAAGGACAAAGGAACAAAGTGTTTCAATTGCGGTGACTTTGGACACATTTCTCGGAAGTGTAACAAAAAGGGACGCAGTGAAAACGAATGCAAAGGGAGTGCATCCAAAGCCCAATGCAATACGATCGCTGAGGTGTCGGAAGAAATTATTTACAAAACAATTGACGTGAATGGTGTGATGACTAACGCGTTCGTGGATTCGGGAAGTTCACGGTCACTCATTCGGAAAACATTTGCTGCACAATTCGGTCCTGCAGAAAAGTGCTACGTTCGCTTAAATGGTTTCGGTGGCGGACAACATGAATGTTTTGAAAATTTAAAAGTCAATGTATTGATTGATAGTGTTCCGTGTAACGCTGTTATGCTAATCGTAGACGATAGTGAGATTACGTGTGATGTATTGCTCGGTAGAGATGTACTATGTGCCGGAGGTAAACGACTTGTAATCGAAGGCGAAAAGTGTTGGATACAACCGAAATGTGTTAATGTTATCTCAACGATTTTACCGCAAAGTGAATGTGCAAAGCTTAACAAAATGTTAAAAGAGTATGAAGATCGATTTGGCAGCGACACAGCCAATATCGGTAAATCAAATATTTTGAAAATGAACATAAAACTTTCGACGGACATCCCGATAAACATAAAACCGTATAGGCTACCTTTCGCGCGTCGACCTATCGCAGATGCAATCGTTCAAGACTTGTTGAAAAATAACATTATTCGCGTATCGGATTCAGCCTATGCGTCGCCGATAGTGCTTGTTGAGAAAAAGAATAAAGAATTTCGAATGTGCGTAGATTACCGGCGGTTGAATCGAGTTACTGAAAAGTTGCCATTTCCGATGCCCATAATGGATGAGCTTTTCGCAGTACTCGCCGGGAATGTGTTTTTCACGACGCTCGATTTCAAGATGGGCTACCATCAAATTGAACTTGAAGAACAATCAAAGCAATACACCGCGTTCGTGACGAGCAATGGGCACTATGAGTACAATAGAATGCCATTCGGGTTGGTTAACGCGCCGGCAGTATTCCAACAGATGATGAATAAACTGACCGAAAAAATGAAGCCGTGTGTTGCTATTGCGTATTTGGACGATGTAATAATTCCTAGCCGCACCGTGGCGGAAGGGTTAACCGCGCTTGACCGGTTTTTAACTCTTCTGAGAAAGAGCGGATTGACCTTGCGCCTCGATAAGTGTCAGTTTTTGGCGGAAGAAATTGATTTTTTGGGACATCGAATTAATAAGCGCGGTATAACGCCGGGTGCTGCGAAGGTCAGTGCAATTAGAGATTTTAAAACGCCGACAAACGCCACTGAGGTCAGACGGTTTTTGGGATTAACAGGGTTTTTCCGGAAATTTGTCAAGCAATACTCACTGATTGCGAAGCCGTTAACCCAACTGACAACGAACGCGGCCGCCCAAAACTTTGTGTGGGGGGATGCCCAAAAGGATGCATACAACACTCCGATCACGGCGCTGTGCAGCGAACCAGTCCTGACCTTATTCAACTTTAATGCCCGACACGAGGTTCATACCGACGCCAGCAGTGTAGGCCTGGCAGCGGTGCTTCTTCAATCAATGAACGACAGCAACACATGCCAAGCGGTTATGTACTTCAGCAGGAGCTGCACAGAAGTTGAATCGCGCTACCACAGTTACGAGCTTGAGGTGATGGCGGTGGTCGAAGCTCTTCGTCGGTTCCGTATTTACCTCTTGGGAAAACCGTTCAAGGTTGTAACGGACTGCTCAGCAATAACCAGCGTAAAGGACAAATCACAATTAATTCCACGAATAGCTCGATGGTGGATGCAGCTGTTGGAGTATGATTTTGAATGCGTGCATCGACCGGGCACACGCATGAGTCACGTTGATGCCCTCAGTCGCGCCCCTGCTGAACCCATACCGGTACAGATATCACAGGTATTTACAAACGATAGCGACTGGTTACTGACGATGCAGCTACAAGACGATCAAATCCGTGGTGTAATTGAAATACTCAATGGAGTGCGAAAATCAGAACAAACCAAACAGTTCAAAAGGGACTATACGATGCAAAACAACAGATTGTATCGGTGCTACAACGGCAAGTCTTTGTATGTGGTACCGAAAGCAATCCGATGGCGGGTTGTTAAATATTGCCACGACGATATGGGCCATTTTGGTATAGAGAAAACGGTGCAGCGAGTTCTGGAACATTTTTGGTTCTCGCGGATGCGCAAATATGTGAAAGACTACATCTCTGCATGCATCGAATGTTGCTACAACAAATGCAAGGGTGGCAAGCCTGAAGGGACGTTGTACATCGACGCTATGGAGCCGTTCCCGTTTCAACTCTTGCACATTGATCACTTGGGCCCCTTTGTCAAAAGCAAAAAGGGCCACATATACATTCTCGCTATCAGTGACGCCTTCACGAAGTATTTGATAGTGAAACCGACACGCAACACGAAGACACAACCGGTAGTTCAGGCGCTATCCGACATCAGTAGCTATTTCGGGCTACCCAGACGAATCGTGACGGACAGGGGTACCGCCTTTACGTCCAAACAATTCACGACGTATTGTGAGCAGAATGATATACAACATATCAAAACCGCGGTACGAACTCCTCGGGCGAATGGCCAAGTGGAGCGAGCCAATCGTACTATCCTCGACTTTTTACGAACATCAGGTTCTCACGCGAAAGCATGGGACGAACAGCTTCTCGACTTGCAGTGGAGCATCAATTCGCAGAAAAACAGCACGACGGGATTCAGTCCGAATCAGTTGCTCTTCGACTTCAAGTTGCGTGATGTTATCCGCAATAGACTACTAGCAGCCACAATTGATGATAACGACGACACCACCATGGAGGAAAAGCGTTCCTTAGCACTACATAACATCCAAGAACAGCGCGAGAAATGGAAGCAGCAGTATGAAAAACGTCACAAGCAACCTACGGAATACCGCGTGGACGATTTAGTCGTGATCCAAAACGATTTCCAAGCAACCGGCGAATCCAGAAAACTTGAGCCGCGATATCGTGGGCCCTATGTTGTAACTAAGGTGCTGGGCAAGGATCGATATCTCCTTGAGGACATCCAAGGTATGCAGGTAAAGCAGAAGAGATTTTGTTCGGTCTACTCATCCGATCGAATGAAGCCATGGTGTGCACTACCGCCAGATTTGGACGCGTTCGACAGCGGCGACGAAGACGAGCAAGAGGCCATCGGGACGATGCCAGAGCAGGATGGGCCGAGTTGTAACGAGAACCCTGGCACACTCCGAGCTCGCGTGCAACCATGCGAGCGGGCTGCGGAGTAAAACGACAGTTGCGTCGTGGAGGTGAAAGCAGACAGCTGCGCGAGTGAACGCGGTCCTAAATTTACTTTTTGTAAAACATTACTCTTATAACACTCCATTCTCAATAAAGAAAGTTATTTAAACAAAAGAGTGAGGCCATCCGACAATAGTCTTTACAATAACTGGAACTCAAAATCGGTTTTTGTACTTGAGTACTCGATTACTCTGTGCTCAAAATATTCAATAAGTATTTAATTCCACTCATTGGTTTTTATACTCCAAGTTACTCTTTGCCCGACTACTTAATGCTTAAATGCGGTTAATGCGTTTTCACGTTCATAATTAATACCAAAATCCGTGGACATTGGTTCGTTTAGTTGAATTCAATGTTTATACGTGACTACTCGATGCTTAAAATATTCGGGTGGAGCTTGTTTATATCGAAAGTCAATTCGGATGCCCTTACGAGTCGGTTATTTCAAATAAAATAAATTTGTGTACTTGGTTACTCGAGTCATAAAATACCCGGTTATTGATTTGTAATATCAAATCGAGTCTAGTCTATTCTATTCTATTCTATTCTATTCTATTCTATTCTATTCTATTCTATTCTATTCTATTATATTCTATTTTATTCTATTCTATTCTATTCTATTCTATTCTATTCTATTCTATTCTATTCTATTCTATTCTATTCTATTCTATTCTATTCTATTCTATTCTATTCTATTCTATTCTATTCTATTCTATTCTATTCTAGTCTATTCTAGTCTAGTCTAGTCTATTCTAGTCTAGTCTAGTCTAGTCTAGTCTAGTCTAATAAATATGTATTATTAAGATTCTTTTAAAAGGTTGAAGTTCCGTGTTCGTTTAGCGGAGCTTTGAACCGACTTTCGGTCAGTTTCGGTTTTGAAAACTATAATCGCTGATAGAAACTAGATAGATATCAATATTAGAAACTCATTAGTTCATTTTGGTTCTATTTAAGCAAAGCGAACGTTTACTTTCATTTATTTCTATTGGAGAAAACCCCATTTGCAACCAAACTTTTTCAATTCAAGCAGCAACGTTTAACACAAAAACGATCGCGTCACGTTTAAAGTGAATCCTGAGGCAACTTTTATGAAGTTATGGCCTTCATTCCGACTAAAATATAAACAGCTTCGAAATAAAATAAGTACATAATTAATTTAAAGTAGAACTTAATAATATTTTCGCTTGATCCGCGCGCTCATTTCACAATTCATTAAATCGCCTAAATACCTGCAACGTTTCACAATTCACTGCCGTCTTTATTGTTGCTGGACTTGTACTGCGAGCAGCATCACGCATAAAATTAAAATTTCATTACATTTCCTGCGGCGCGCACAATTCGCATTTCATCACGCGACGACGCTCGAGTGCAGGTCAAAAGTTGAAAGTGTCGCCAGTATGCTGGACGCCAGCGCCAGTGCGCCACCGCACCGCCATTCCGCTTCGTCATACATAGTCATCGTTCGCTCGCTTCGTTGACGCCTCTTGACTTTTGCTTCATTTGCGTTTCGCGGCCGCTTTTGCTTCAGCAAAAACTTCGTTCCAGCGCTGCACAAGCGACAATTAGTAGCGGGGAAAGCGACGCGAGGACGAAGAAATACATTGACAAATGCTGCGAGTAGCGTGCGCGGCTGACAGACGCCTAGTAGTCGCTGGTGGGCAACAAGGCATCAAGGTAGAACTGCCGGATGGAAGGGAGCGCTTGGCAAATTGCGGGTATTTTAATTACTGAAATGGCTAATAAACAACGCCCGGTTTTTGCGTACGGCGGCGACGCTTTGGCGATAATGCCAAATAACACAGGTTGCTACCGAAACAAGCGCACAAACACACACACACACATGCGGTCGCGCTAGTAGGTGTGTGTGTGTGTTTGGGTTTGACGCCAGACTCGTTTCGTTTTCATTGGGAGACGCGTGCAAATAGTGCAAAATAAATTCAAACTCTAATTGCGCAAAAATTGCAACTACCACCGCATGTACACACACACAAACACAAACTCAAGTGGGGAAAATTAAAAATGCATAAATCTGTGTGTGTGTGTGTGCATTGCACTCTGTGTCAATTTCACTAATTTTACTCATTCGTTTGGAGTTGTTTTTGCGCTAAATTTTTACGGTTTGTTCTTGCATGGGGCGTCAATTTGTTTTTGTGTGTATGTTTGTATATATGGATGTTTTTGTGTGTGTGTGTTGTGGATATACAAATTTATCTTTGAAAGTTCTAAAATGTAATTGAAAAACCAAATGATGCTGCCTCGCTTCGAATTGCTTTCAAAATTTATGAATTTTGACTTAACGAATATTTACGCGTTGCCACCTAGTCGCGATGTCAAATTGCTATAAATTTGCTGTCATCAGTTTTGAATGCAAGTTAAATGTATGCAAATTAGAAATTTGCATTGGAAAACTAATTGCTTAAGTACTTTGAATAGTGATATTAATTGAATTTGGATTAAAATTTTAGTGTAAGATAGAATAATCAATTTACATTTATTGACATTGGATGGATTAGATACAAATACAAATTGAAAATAAACTAAACAATCCCAAAATCTCTTCGTTATATATATGTATATTCATATATCTGACGATTCCTTCATTCCTACCAGTTTTTATAATTCGGTTCGTTTCTTTCTTCAGATTTTTTATCGAACTTTCATTTAATTTCATCTCGTCCTTATTTGTAGTCCTTATCTTTCCTTCTTTGCACTATTCTGAAACTACTTCGATTCAGTTATCCTCATTCTAATTATAAATATCTCATCATCAAAATCATGTGATCATGTGATGTGATGTGATGTGATGTGATCTGATCTGATGTGATCTTATGTGATCTGATGTGATGTGATGTGATGTGATTTGATGTGATGTGATGTGATGTGATGTGATGTGATGTGATGTGATGTGATGTTATGTAATTTGATGTGATGTGGTGTGATGTGATGTGATGTAATGTCAAGTGATGTGATGTGATGTGATGCGATGTCATGTCATGTCGTCATGAAATGTAATGTGATGTGATGTGATGTGATGTGATGCGATGTGATGTGATGTGATGTGATGTGATGTGATGTGATGCGATGTGATGTGATGTGATGTGATGTGATGTGATGTGATGTGATGTGATGTGATGTGATTGGATGTGATGTAATGTGATGTGATGTGATGTGATGTGATGTGATGTGATGTGATGTGATGTGATGTGATGTGATGTGATGTGATGTGATGTGATGTGATGTGATGTGATGTGATGTGATGTGATGTGATGTGATGTGATGTGATGTGATGTGATGTGATCTGATGTGATGTGATGTAATCTGATGTAATGTTAAGTGATGTGATGTGATGTGATGTGATGTGATGTGATGTGATGTGATGCGATGTGATGTGATGTGATGCGATGTGATGTGATGTGATGTGATGTGATGTGATGTGATGTGATGTGATGTGATGTGATGTGATGTGATGTGATGTGATGTGATGTGATGTGATGTGATGTGATGTGATGTGATGTGATGTGATGTGATGTGATGTGATGTGATGTGATGTGATGTGATGTGATGTGATGTGATGTGATGTGATGTGATGTGATGTGATGTGATGTGATGTGATGTGATCTAATGCGATGTGATGTGTTGTGATGTGATGTGATGTGATGTGATGTGATGTGATGTGATGTGATGTGATGTGATGTGATGTGATGTGATGTGATGTAATGTTAAGTGATGTGATGTGATGTGATGTGATGTGAATTTTGGTACGAAAGCTGCAAGCCTTCATTGCACTCAGTTCATTCAGATAATTGTACTACTCCCAAAGGGGCAGGGAAGGAATAAGAAAGGGATAAGGGAGGAGAGTTGTAGAAGGGATTAGGGGTTCTCATTTCTTCAATATATCGCTGCCCAATATGCGTCTTTTGCTTCTTGAGAACGCTGGACAGTGACAGATGAAATGCCCTGTTCGGTGGCCCACACAGGATTTCATTTTGGTGGAGAGGGGCGTACAAGTTTTGAGCCGAATACCATTTGAAACCATATTTTGTACCAGCAAATTTTGTATTTGTTGGGGGTTTGAACATTTCCCTCCTCTTTTTGTGCCACTGTAGTAGAGACTTTGGGACAAAACTAGAAACTTAGAGCCACGAAATGCTTTGGCCTTATAATTGTTTCAGTCTTTGATGTCACAGTGCATTGATACCCAAATAGAAAAATTCCTAGAGCCAGATTGCCTACGAATTCTTTGTCAATCCTTCTTGTTCAATCTTTGTTGGACTTTGGCCAAAAATTCATGATGTCAGAGACCATTTGCAGTGAGTTCCCACTAGCAACAAGTTCCGTCAACAACCCCAAATCATGACCAATTACGCGCTCAAGAGGCTGAGAGCAAACAAACAAAGTGACTGAAATCAAAATTGCAACAACAACAACAACCAAATCATTGTTGATAGGCGGTAAAAGGACACCCGCAAAGCGAAACATCATGTGAGAAAAAAAACGCGCTCGGGCTTCAAGCAATTTGTAGATAAAAAAATCGGCTGCAAAAGGAGCATCAAACAAAAAACTCGAAGTAAAATGCAAAAGCCACTGACTTGACCTCACAAACTGTCACCCCACTTACGCGTAAGCAAATTGGCAACGATGCTGACGGCGACTGCCGCCGGGTGCGAGCAAGTGAAAACAAACAAACCTCGTTCTAATAGAAAATCAAACAGTTGCGCTCACTTTTTGTTGCCTCTCGCCCGGCGTTCGATGTCTCGTGAGGCACTTCAGCCGCCTCGACTGCTGCTGGCTGCATTTGCGTGTCCGGCCACTTGCCGCCGACGCCTTCGCTGCTGGTGCGTTGGTTCAAAGATGCCAAACGAAATTCAATAAATTTCTCCTCTATTTGTGTGTGTGAGTGTCTGTGCTGTGCTCTCTGGTTTTTTGCTTCGCTTGTGCACAATTGTCTTTTGTCCTTTCGTATGAGTGTGTTTGCTTGTGGATATGAAAGCATTGCTGCGCTGTCCGTCCACTCGTCTGTGCGCTTGTCATTGTTATCCTGCAGCAAAATTGCTGTTTATGTCGTGACACGACAATATCCGCAACCAGCCATTTAGCCAATTGATATTTACTTAAGTTTAGTTTGGCGGCAACGGCGGAGGGGATAACTTCGAGCTCGTTTGAGTTCCTTAAAAGAATGCGCGTCCTTACGACGTTTCAGCTCGTACGTGATTGTTTTTGTGAAGCCTTTAGTTCATGGATCAACCCGTTGCATTGGTTTTGAATTGAGAGACAAGCTATGTTCGATAGCAAAAGTTGCTGTTGTTGTTCTTCAAACATTACATATGACTCTCGACTTGTATTGGTGAGTTTGCATTATCGGTTCAAGCAAAATCGAAATTGGAATTTTTGATTTTGGTTGGACAATTTCTAAAAATTAAAAACAAATATTTTACCAATAAGAAAAATTTGACTAATTTTCATTTAAATTGGCAAAATTTCACTTGTTCACACCCAGTAAAGATTTTCATGCACATTTCATATGAAGCCGTTTCCATGCGCGTTGCTGTCTGTTTCCGACTTGGCGACAATGCCAACTGTCCAGCATTGTCGCCGCACTCGAACACGTCAAATGAACGAATGCGTTGCGGGGTTAAGCGGTTTCGTTGCTTACTTTATGCTGATGACATGCCACGCAAAGCAACGCAGCGAATTTTCTCAGCGTTGCTGACGTTACATACCCCTCGCCCACTCAATCGCCCACACACGACACATCGACAGCGCCCTCAGCGTCGGCGGATTTCTTTTATTATTTTTTATTTGTAATCATAATTTTTCGCATTTTGCTCAAGAAAATAGAAAACACTGAACGCGGCGTGAGGAGCGCGGAAACGAAAACAAATAAATATAATGAAAGCAAGAAAAGCGCAAGACGACGCCGTAAAGCCAGAAACAAAATGCATACAAAGGCAAACAAAGTCCAGTCATGGACGCATTCCTCGAATCATTCGCCTAGTCACACTCACACATTCACACACACACACACTCAGACGCTTACGCGTTCTGCTGGCAGTCATGGGTAATTCCCCATGGAGTCTATCAACAGTTGATACAAGAAATACGCAGCCACACACACACATAGAGACTTACACACACACAGCTGCACGCAGTGAGTAGCGCTTGTCGGCGTATTGAATGGGAATGGAAGTGGGGGTTTGTGTGGGTTTTCAGTGAGTTGGGGGTAACGCAGAGTTTATTATTTTGAAGGTAATTGGATTTGATGTTGTTTTTGTTGTTGTTTTTTACTTATTGGTGGTGCAATAAGAGACGCACACACGCACACACACACACAACATTTTGTGGCAGAGCATAATAAGAAAATATTTTTCAAGCAAAATGCGTTCGCCCTAAGACGTGGCAGTGGTGAGGCACTGAGATGGATATTATTTCACGTGGGGTGATGCGATATGCGTCCAAAACTGGAAGGGGCCTGATTTTGAAGGCATTGAACCTGTAGGTTGTTTAATTAAAGTATGAATAATTGATTTGAATTGAACAATTAATAAAGATTTTTAATTAGTTGTTGAAAAAGTCAAATACAATATTTTTCGTTTATAACGAACCTGTTTAAAACGAAATTCCGCCTAAAACGAACCAATTTCAAAAGTAGGCGCTTTATGTTTTCGTTTATTACGAAACCGTTTAAAGCGAACTTTCGGTTAAAACGAACCATTTTGCCAGTCCCTCAAAGTTCGCTTTAAGCGAAAAGTACTGTAATTAATTTTGATTTATATTTTTGTTTTCAGAGCAGGCGCTGGAAATCATCATGGAATCCTCTCATGAAAACTGGAAGATCTCTTTCTAGCAGCCTCTCAGATTCTTAGCGACTAAAACCAGACCCAGTTAAGGGGATTTCCCATAAAAGACCACAAAGCGTTCAGGGGAATATGGGACCATTTGAAATTTGCCAAGTTGCCATCTATTTGGGGGAATGTTCTTACTTTTGTGAACTGAACCTTACTTACTCTCTGAACGAAAGGCAATTGGTGACAAATGCCAACTCCGGAGAAGCTATCGTGTTTCATCTCGCAAGGCTCGAGGAAAGCAGAAGAACCGATCGAGCATGTCGGTTTGTTCTTCGAAAAGGTGGTGGCAGCTAACCGCTCGTTGATCTGGGAGTTTTAGGACTTTATGACTTTTTGTCTCAGCATTGGAGTATCGCTTGAGTTACTTGGGGTCATTCCACCAAAAAAGGGGATCGTTCAAAACTTGATTTATATGTATATCCACTTGATCCGAAGTCTATGCGAAGTTTGCAGCGCTTGTGGCAGGTCGCAGTGGTGTGGCGACTGACCTATTTTCGGACCTGGACCATTTTAGTGTGTAGAGGTGAAATGAGGAAATATAAAAAAGGCAATTTCAGTCAGTTGTTGTGTTGATAGGCCCGGAGCCATTCTGTGCACTATCAGTATCACTACAAGAGGACACATTCAGGAGTGGTTACGGAATTGGGCTGAGCAGGAATTTGCTGATCAATGGACCAACACCGGGAGACAATGGCAGGCAAAACAATTCCTGGCCTCGGAGAGAGGCTTATCCAACAAACTCCTTATCCTACACCGAGAGGACCTTGGCATCCTCACTAGGTACCTAACGGGGCATTGCTCATTTAGGTACCATCTCAAAAATATGGCAATATCCTCAACGGATGTGTACAGGATGTGTAAGCTAGAACAGGAAACAACATTCCATATTCTATGTGAATGTCCTGCACTCAGCATAAAGAGATTACTTTATTCATGGAACTCCCTCCTAATTACTGTGTGTACATTAACTCTAATAGATTTCTGTGAGACCAATGGTTGATAACTCGTTTTCTTTTATGAGATACTAGCAGGGCCCCGCGGCTTTGTTGAAGTGGCTGGGCCCAATATGTTAAGTTTCTTCATACAACACTGTATGGGCGATGCCACGCCCTTTTAAAGCAATGCCCAATCCATTCTTCCAGGCGAAAGGTGCGATCCAGTTTCATTGATGTGCGATTTACAGTTCCAAAGTTGCGCGGGAAATTTGAGTCACAAAAAAATTGCCACACCCCTTGTTCAACGCCCATCAAATTTGACCAGTAGAATGACACAACTATGGAACGCGGTAGACAAAATTTCAATGCCTAAATAAAAATGTGGATTGTTTGGGAGGTGCCACGCCCACATGTTGGGTCGGATAGCACTATGTGGCTTACCGAGATTAATCACAAATTTGAGCCCAATACACGTTGAAAGCATATTTGGTAACTAAAATGTTAAGGAGGGGTTTGAATCTCTAAAACTCCCTTGCGTACGCCACTGTTTCTACCAGCCAAAGCTGGTCTGTCTTGTCATCTTCGAAACACAGTCAACTGTTGATAACCTTAACAAGGTTTAACAACCCTAGATGTATCCTGAAGTTGCCACGTGCCACGTTATCAATGCAGTTAGCCATCTAAGAGTTCAATGATCTAAACTAAGAACTCCTTCGGCTTGGCTACCCATTCGTATCTTTAAGGCTTCCCTTGCCTGTCTAAAGATGGTGATCCCATTTTTTAAGTACTTACTTAACTGGCCATAACAACCCTTTAACGGGTTAGGGTCTGTCGCAAAAGTTCTCTCCAGGCGACCCAGTTGGTCACACCAAGGGAGCACACCTACTATTTCCTACTAATCCTTACTAATCACTCTAATTATTTCTATACCTTTTTCTTTCCCATACCATAATGAAGAGCTTAGAAATGGAAACTGCTCCCTGATAGAGAGACAACTGTAAAAACTACGAAGGCACTAATTCGATGGGACATGGCCTGTCGTCTCCAGGCACCA
>OY764963.1:14589654-14599606 GCA_963668005.1 Melieria crassipennis
TTTTTTGCGCAATGGCAAAGCAAATTCAAAATTAAATGTCAGCTGGGAGTTTATGAAATGTTCTGTTGTCAGCCGAATTGATTACTTTTTGCAAAAACTATTTATGAATTTATATAAAATTTGTTCTGGTTTTAGTGTATGGACGTCAAGGATTAATCAGTGTGAGAGCTCATTATTTAGAAAGCATGTAAGATGGCAAGAAACATTGGCACTAAAATGTCAAATGGATTGAAAATGACCACAAAGTGGTATTTTATTATTTAACTGAATGAATTTCTAGAAAAAAATCTTCTGTGAATTTTACTACTTTTTAAGGCACAAATAAATACAAAAATAGAAATTATTGGTAGACAATTGTTTTCTTATTTTCCAACACGATTCCTTATGGGCATTAAAGGAGGGTGGGATTGGCCAACCATTCTAGTGTTAAGGCAAAATAACTTCACTTAAACCATAAAAATAGTAAAATGTTTAAGAACCCTAACTTAAGATCACTGAACTTAACTCACGTTATCCCTAAAAGTATCTATAATACCAAATATTGTTGCATTAAGTTTACTTAACGAAACTTAAGTCTGTGAAAGCAACTGGACTTAACTCAACATAAAAGCCAAATAGAAAAAAGTTACAAAAAACCCAAAAATTAAGCTCAGTTTAAGCTGCCTTAAGTGTAAAACGTTGATATGAGAACTCTAAGAAATCTGCAATAACAATCACCTAACTTAAGTCTTAACTTTGCTTAAACTAATATGTGAAAATGTTGTGAAAAACCTGAAAATTTGTATGAATTTAAGTCAACTTAAGAAATTTAAATCTGTAAAACATAGAGTGTGCTCAAAAATACCAACTTAAGTCGATTAAACTTAACTTAAGTCAATAGTATGAACACTTAAAACCTGTGGAAAAATAGCAAAACTGCTAACTTTATTCAACTTAAGCCAAAAGCTATAGTAGACTTAGTTGAACTTAAGTCAGTATATGAACTATTAAAACAACTTTTATCTCTGAAACATATGAAAGGTCCAGAATTTTTAACTTAACTTAAGTTGAGTTAACTTAGCTGAACTTAACTCAGTATAAAAACTATACAATTTTGTCAAAAAACCCAAAAATTATAGCTTAAGCCGCCTTTTCTAAACTCTGAAAACTTTTAAAATGCCCATTAAAAGTTTTTGAAGCCAACTTAACTAAACTTAAGCCAATCAAAGAGTCTTAAGCTTGTGGAGACATTAGCAATTATAACTTAAGTTGACTTAAGTCAATTAAAATGTATATGAGAACTTCAGAAGTTTTCAAAATATTCACTCATATTAACTTAAGTCGCTTCAATATGTCAACCGAAATCTTAGTCACTCAGTTAATATGTCAATTCTGTAAAATTGGAAGTTAACACCTAGAAAGCATTAAATTCAGTCAACTTAAAACAACTTAAGTCTATAAAAGCATATTTAATGCTAAGAAATATCAACTTAAGTGGACTTAGCTGAATTTAAGTCGGTAGTAAGACTAAGTTGGTTGCCAAAAACGAAAAAATTAAAGCTTAAGTTTTTACTAAACTTTTAAAGCTTCCAAAATTTCGAATAAAATTAATATCGGTCGACTCAAGTTAACTTACGTCAATAAAAGAATCAAAAAATGTTAACTTTGATGTGATAAAGTTATTCAACAAATTTTCAAATAATCACTCATATTAACTTAACTGAACTTAAGTCGGTATAAGACGTCAAAAAAAATTTCAAAAATACAAGCTTAAACCGTTTTAACCGTTTACATAAGTATTAGAGGTCTGAAAGCCTTTTTAAATGTCTATTAAAATTAAATTTAGTCGACTAATCTTTACTTACCTAAGTGCATAAAGAAAATAAGCAAATGTAGGAGATTGTTAGAAAAATTAAAAATGTTCCAAATGCTTAGTAAAATGAATTTAAGTCAATTCAATCTCACTTAAGTCTATATTTAAGGCTCTAAAGCGAATGTAATGTTAGGGAATAATCAATGAAGGTAAAAACTTTAAAAACTTTTCAAATTCTTAGTAAAATAAACTAAAGTCAACCTACTTAAGTCCATTTTTGAGCTCTAAACACGTATGCAATGTCAGGGAATACTCAATTAAGTTAAGAACTTTAAAAACTTTTCAAATGCTTAGTAAAATAAACTTAATTCAACCTACTTAAGTCTGTTTTATTTCAACCTACTTAAGTCTATTTTAGCTCTAAAAGCGTATGCAATGTCAGAGAATATTCAATTAAGTTAAAAACTTCAAGAACTTTTAAATTACTTAGTAAAAAAACTAAAGTCAACCTAACGTAAGTGAATTTTCAGGCCCTAAAAACTTGTGTTAGGTTATGAAATAATTCATTTAAGTTGCCTTAACTTGATTGGAAACTAGTCTTTCACTTAGGTCAACTTTATCTGACTTAAGTCAACTTAATCTGACGTAAGTCAACTTAATCTGACGTAAGTCAACTTAATCTGACGTAAGTGAACTTCATCCGACTTTTGTCACTCTAAAAAGCATAAAATTATACAAATATTTATCTAAATTGGCTTTACTTAATGGAAGACTATACACATAAGAACTCAGTGGCGCACCAAAAGGGGGTTTGGGGGTTCAACTACACCCAAATATCTGTTTGCTACAAAAATTTTAGACGAGATATGGTTTGAAATGACATTGTGACATTGGGTTAAGTCAACTCAACTAAACTAAGGTTGAGTTGATAACTTTAAAGGCTTTTTAATCAATTTAACTAAACTTAAGTTAGATACCAAATAATGAGATCCATAATATGGGATCCAAAGCAAGGATCGAACTGCTGGAAAAAATGTTATCATTGCCGAGTCGTAACAGAGGTCAAGAAAAACCATTCAATTCATTCATTTTTCAAGCAAAAATTATTATTATATATTTTTTTTCAATTTTTAACAGAAGAGGACTTTACACTATCCACCAAAAATAAACATTCAATATACTCGTATATCAAGAATAAAATTTCAAAAGCTTAAGCGCGATGTCTGAAGACGCGACGACGCACCACCTTGTAGCGATAACCGTCCTGAGCGTGACTCTCAATTTGTTCGCTGGGATGTGGTTGAGGAGCTGGAGCTGGTGCGGGTGCAGGAATGTGCACTGGCGCCGGTGCGGGTGCAGGGATGTGTACTGGCGCCGCTGCTGGAGCTGGTGCGGGTGCAGAAATGTGCACTGGCGCCGGTGCTGGCGCAGGTGCAGAAATGTGCACTGGTGCAGGTGCAGAAATGTGCACTGGTGCAGGCTGTGGTACTGGTGGCACATAGGAGCGTTCAGGCTGTGATATATGAACAGGTGCGGGAGCCGGCGCTGGTGCGGGAGCCGGAGCCGGAGCGGGCTGCTGATAGTTGTAACCCGGCGACTCGGCATGGGCGCAGGCCAACAGAGCACAAGCGATCAGAAGGAATTTCTGCAATTATATATAACTTTTAATATATCTAATTGTATCGAATTTAAGTGTTTTTCATTTTCTTAGTTTTTATATTTATAGTGTTTTAATTTTAATTTCTTTTTTTTTGTTTTTATTGTTGATCTGGAAATATTTTTTGTATGAAACTTTGTATATAAAAATTTTTCATTTTTATATTTTTTTAATTTTATTTATTTACTTTTATTTATTTTTATTTAATCCTTAAAGTTATATTATTTTTTAAGGACAAACGAATTTTTTGCATTAAATTTTGCTTTATCTTTAAAATAAAAATTATATTATTATACTTATTATTTATTTATCATTATATTATTATTTTTTTTGTTTTTTTTATCTATTATTTCCTGTCCTTTCATTTTAATTTAATTTTTTAAGATTCGAAGTAATTTTGTCTATAAATTGTTTTTGTTTGTGTTCTTAATTTCTTTCTATTATTTTCTTTCGTTTTATTTAAATTTTGAAGGATACAAATATTTTTTGTATGAAACTTTATGTATTAATTTTTTTTCATTTTATATTTTTGAATAATAAGATTATTATAATATTATATTATAATATATTATACAATATCATATTTTATTTCAATAATAATATTATTTTAATAATAATCTTTTTATATTTTGTAATTTTCAATGTTTGCTTTCGTTTCAATTAATATTTTCTTAATATAATTTTTTAAGTATTTTTTGGTGAAGAAAAAAAATAATAAAATATAAATTAATATACAAAAAATTTATATTTTATATTTTCATATTTTTTTGTAATTTAGTTTTATAGTGTTTTCTATTATTTTCTTTCATATTAATTTAATTTTTTTAAGAATCAAAGTATTTTTTGAATGAAACTTTGTATATTATTTTTTTTAGTCTTAACTTTTGTATTTTTTTTAATAATTTTTTCATTTTATTCTGATTCTTTTGAGCACTCAAAGTAATTTTTATATAAAAAATTATACAATAAATCTTTTTAATTTTTGTTTTATTTTCTTATATGTTCTTAAGTTTTCTTGAATTTAAATTTAACTTTTTAGGAACCAAATAATTTTTGTTTAAAACTTTGTATACAAAGTTTTCTAATTTTTATATTTTGTATTTTTTAATTATTTTCTTTAGTTTTAATTTCATTTCATTTTTTAAGGATCAAAGCAATTTTTAATGATACTTTTTATATTAATTGTTTTTATTTTGAATTTTTTGTTTAATAAATCTTTTTATTTTGTTATATTTTTATGTTTTCTTGTATATCAATTTTAACTTTTTTACGAATCGACATAATTTTTGCATACAACTTTGTATACTAATTTTTTAAATTTTTATATTTTGTATTTTTTATTATTTTCTTTAATTTTAACTTAGTTTTTTAAAGATTAAAGACATTTTTAATGATACTTTTTATATTTATTGTTTTTTCTTATTCTTTCTTATTTCTTATTTCTTATTATTGTTTTTTTCTCTTATTTTCCTTCAATTTATTTTAATTTTTTTAAAGATCGACAATTTTTGTTGAAACTGAATATTAAATTTTTTATATTATATGTATTATATATTTTTTATTTTTTCCTTATATTTTTGTTATTTTTATTATATTTTTATATTTATAGTTTATATTTTTCTATTCTTTTTTTTCATTTTATTTTAATTCTTTTGAGCATTAAAAGTATTTCTTGTATGAAGCATTTTTATTTCTTTTAATATTTTTATTTTTTTAAATATTTTTCCTAAGGCTCAAAATAATTTTTGTATAAAACTTTGTACCTATAATTAATTTTGAATTTTTTAATGTTGTATGTTTTTATTATTTTCCATTATTTTAATTTATTTTTTATTCTTTTCCATTATTTTCGTTTTTGAGCATTCGAAGAAATTTTTTAATGAAATATTGAATATTAATCATTATTATTGTTAATTATTTCATTTATTATTATTATTATTCGTTCATTATTTATTATTATTTTATTTTGCTTAATTCTTTTCATTATTTTTGTTCATTATATATTTATTTTATTGTTATTTAAGTGTTTTTTTGTATAAAACTTTATTTATTAAAACAAAATCTTTAAAATGTTGTCAAGCGTTTTTTTTTTATAACTCAATTTTACCATTTTAGGTTAAGTTTTTGCCGTTTGCACCACAAGACTGCGAATGATTTGTGCTTCTGAAAGCGCGTTCTTTTATATTCTTATTCTAATGACTGCTTAATGATTTTAGATCCCAGTTTAGGCCTAAACGATGTTCATAAATAAATAATGAATGATCTAAACTGGAATGATTAACTGAATGATATGAACTGATATAGACTGGCAACAGGTTTGGTTGATTGGAAGGAAATTGCGTGTGCCTGCCCTGACTTCTGTTAAATATTTGCTCAATTCTCTGAAAACCTGTTTGGATTTTCAATTTAAATTTAGACTACAAACTTGGCAATTAAATGTAACCATTATCAATTAGCAACAAGAGACCAGAAAAATGCTTCCGATTTGCGCTTCTCTTGAAGATTTATAGGTGTCGTTGCTTGATGCTTGATTAACCGGTAAGTTAAGTCTACATTTGCCTATGCGGGTCATTAATCTGTGAGTGCCCTTCTGATATGTTCCACAGTGAAAATTGTTTAAATTTTTGGGCAAGAACGTTTGCGTATGATTCAAATTTGAAGTAAAAAGTCCAAGTTTTCGAGGACTGATTTTATCAGCATTCAAAGCTTAAGAAAGCAAATCTGTTTACGTTCGTTCGAGTCTTAATTTGATAAGATCGATTGATTTGAATTTGATTAGTCTTGCAGTTTCTGAAAATCAAAGTCAAGGATTCGGGTTATACTGAAATTCGAATTTTAAAATATTGATTCATTTTCGGATCGATTCCAACAATATGGAGTATTTTAGAAGAAAACCTACACACTTGAGAGTCATCACATTCGCCCCACTGTGCGCCTTAAACAATTGTAAACCTAAAAAAAATACAACAAATCAACCTTGCAACATTTGCATATTAGAGCGGCAAACGCTTTTATTTATTTATACATATTCCAAACAAATGGCAGCTGCCGTTTTGATTTCGTTGTGATCATGAAATTTGGCAAAAATTTTCATAATTCAACTTTTACGAGACGGCAAATTGTCGACAACGAATTAACACGAATTCTGGACAGCCGCAGTAAAAACAACTTTAACAACAAAAGCAACAAAAACAACAACAGTAACAAATTACAACAAATCTCACAACGAGTATAATAAAAACAACTTTTCAAAAGTGCGATTGTAAAAAAAAGTTTCACTCTGACCTTCGTCGCACTGCGCACTCAGACGACTGCGGCGACCTTTCAACTCGCCACCACTCGCACACATCTTCAGCTGCTCCGGCGCGGAGGCAGTGTTACCACTTAACAGTTAATTAAATTCAAATCACTGTTCTCACCTCCATCCCCCACACACACCTCTTACCCCTCGCCAGTCTTTAGCCGCTTTGCCCTTTGATGGACATCGAGTCATGGGAATGCGGCAAAAATCTAATTTGCGTTCGCCCACCAACGGCGACTTGATTAACCATTCACACAAATACATACAACAACAAAAACGACCAACTCCAATAAAATGTGTTGTTCGTAATGGGCACAAATCCCGGCCGAATACTGAATATTCGCTTCTCACACCTGCTGCTGCTTGGTCCTGATTTCACTTTAGTGCGTCCTCGTTTGCCTTTTCCTGCCGAACGCCCCCCGCCCACGCCCACGTCTGCTGCTCTGTGTTTTCTCATCTTCGTTTCATTTCCTTTTTTTGTTTAATAATTTTCCTTATGATAATAAAATTTCGTTATTATTTTCGCTGAGCCAGTTGTTGTCGTTGTTATTGTTGTTGTTGTGGTTGCTTCAGTAGTCATTTCCTTAACACAAACACCCCACTGCAGGTCAGCCTTCGCTCTCTGCTGACTTTTCAGCCTTTCGACTGTTCTGTTCTGTTCTGTTTTAGTGAAAATTCGCATTTTAATTTCGATCTAAATGTGTCCTGAGAGATTTGAGATTTAACAACTTGCACGGCAATGTTTTCCGAGTTTACTTGCCAGCGATGCGGCCGTTGTTGTGCAGATGAAGGGTGCAAATCAAACGATGCTCTGTTCATTTTACTTAATATTTGTTTTTTGCTTTGTTTTATTTTTCGTGCAAAAATTACTTTTGCAGTAGTTGGCAGCAGTTAACCGTAAAAAAACTGTCAGATTTTGAGTTGAAATTCAGAAATTTTAAATTAAGTTAAGGGGGAAAGCCACTGTGACGGGTCAAAAAATTAGTGATTTTAAACAATTTTTTTGACCGAGTAAATATAGGAATTTTTGGATCGGTTTTTTTTTATTTTATTAAGCAGACATCTAATAATATTTCCACAAATTTTTATTAAAAAATATTAAATAGTTTAAACAATAGAGATGATCCCGTAGCGCTTGAAAAAAAATTCCCCCTCCATGGCGGCATCGATTTCTCAAAAACCCGTACTCAGAAAAATAAAATAAAATTTTATTGTAATCTGTATGAATGTAGCTATCTTTGTACGTAGCCGTTTTTTTTTATTTTGATTTTTCACAAAATGGCGACCGATTGAACATATTTCCATGTTTTCGACCTTGTTTTTTTGGTTTTGAGACAGTTTAAAAAATAGTAAAAAACAAAGTTTTCCAAATCGGCTACGCTTAACCTTAACCACTACTAAGACGAACAAAACAAAAAAAAAATTTGAAATCGGTTCATAATTGTTCGAGTTATTGATGCCGCCAGTTCAAAAAAAGTCGTTTCGAGAAAAACGCGTTTAAAGTTTTGAGTCCATTTCTTTCGTAATGAAATCATGTATCTTTTAAAATTTTCATACGTGTGTTAAACTATCGAGTCTTTGAAATTTTGACTTGAAATTTTGTACACATATTTTTGAAAATATAAGCTTTGATTTAAAACAAAAAAAAAAAATTTTTTTTTTTTTACCCGTCACAGTGGCTTTCCCCCTTAAGACTTCTGTGACTAAGCCGTCGCAAAGCGAGGAGAAGTGCGCTGAAGTGGGTAAGTAAAGTAAATTGAAAACCCACCAAGAAGCCCACAAATGAGCCCCCCGGACCATTTTTTGTTTTGTTTGAAAGCCACACAGAAGACTTTGAATAACTGAGGAAAGTCTTTGACTGAAGTGCGAACCATAGCTCAGAAAAAAGTCATGTTAAAGGTTTCAGATCTCGACAGAAAGTATTTAGAGCAGATGTGGATAGACAAAAAGGAAGAACTCGCGAAACCTCTTCACGCTAAGCAAGATGCATCACCCTGTAGGTTAGGTAAGACAGACAGCTTGCTAGTTACTCAGCAAGTTCACTCGGAAGCCTCATCACCCCATTTTTACAGAGTATTTGACTGGACACTGCCCAATGTGACAACGTCTCAATTGTTTGGAAATCTTCTCCACATATGTAACACATACATACATATCTATAGAACATGTAACCAGAAAACTTTATATCATATTCATTGCAAATCAGCGGAAAAGGACCAGCAGGATCAAAAGAAAAGATGTTACTAGTTTAACATCCAAATGAATCTGAAACATTACAATTCTTAGATTTATAAAAAACCTTACAATGATTGGTAAAATGTGAAGAATTCGTACAAAAGTTCTGATCACATATTCTATATGGTTAGTTCTATTGGTTAGTTCAGTCTTCATTGGACCATTTCAAACCATAGTTCGAAGCTAATGGAATTCAAAACAATGCAAAACTTAGTTGACCTTTGGTTGTTTAATTAGTTGGGTACTAAAGCCAATGATTTTTTATAAGAAAAGACAACCAAACAATTCACTAATCAATCACACATAATTTTGATCAGAAGATCAGAAGATCCAATTCGATGTTTGGATCATGATCAGAAGATCAGAAGATCCAATTCGATGTTTGGATCATGATTGATCTTAAAGTCAAGAGACGCCTGAACTCTTGGCTTACGAAAACTCTTGCTCGATGAAAAAGCTCGACATCAATAAAATGCAAAAACAACAAAAAAAAAACAAATACATACAGATCCGAAACCTATTTGTTTCAATTTCCAGACAAACTTACTCAACTTGTTTTTGACTTTTCAGCCAACATTTGAAGTGATTTGTGAATTCACCTCTTATTTCTTCGAGTGTCCAAAAGAACATTTTATTTCGATGAAGATGCAACTCCTTATTTACCTCTTCCAGAAGCAATTTTTCTTTACTCTCCTCCAAGCACCAACCAACTTTCTACTACGACCGTACGACAGCTAAACTTACGCCTACCGAAAATAGATCCCGAAGATAGGTCTTCGATATCAAAAGTCCATCTGAGTCTCGCAATCGAGCTATGGCACAGTGATTCGTTCCATAGATAAAATAAAAAAAACATCTGTAGTCTCACAACTTTTGTTTATAGTCTCAACGAGTTTGATGTCTTTCGAAAGGTAAAACTCAAACTAAGAAAACGTCGAAAAATGTGTATGCAAAAGCCGCTCAAAGT